>JAUCEE010000022.1:1200000-1650088 GCA_033558005.1 Phytophthora taxon juncus
GTGCGAGGCGAGGCGTGCTTCGTGCCGTCTTTGCTCTTTTGCACCCGCTTCCATTCCCTTACCTTTCTCGTCAACCACTCGCCCACGCCTCGTGCGCCGTCTACATGTGCACACCATTGCTCTGCTCAATCCCGCCGTCTGTCTGCCTACACACACAAGTCGCGTACCCGCTTGCTGCTCGCTGCTCACTGCTCGCGCGTCGGGCGCCGTCTCGTTGTGCCTCTGCGTTTGTTGCCAGCAAGCACCAGTGGCAGCGGCATGGTTCCATGATTCCATGATTCCTTGGTTCCATGGCTCCTCGTCTGTCAACCGCCTCTGTCGACCGCCTGCCGGTGCGCAGCCTGCACTGCCTTTTCGGGCACTTGTTCTCGGACACTTGTTCTCGGACACTCAACCGGAAACCCAACTCCGGCAAACAGGGCCTCAAAAGTTGACGTCACTCCATTGATTGCGGCGGCAAATAGACGGCCACGACTGGTCGCGTCGGAAGCTTTTGGGCTGTTTACTAGATTCGGGTGGCAGCTGGCTGGTCGGTCGGCTCGAGAGCAGCGTGGCCCCGACTGGACTGACAGACACACGGATAAACGAACCGGCTACTGTAGCGGAGGTGCTAGACCAGCGACGTTGGTTAAGCGTACGGTGAGGGGTGCAAATCTAGCGTGTGGAGCTGACAGAGCCGACCGCATTTGGGCTTGCTGGCCAATGGAGCTAGCTTGGCAGAGATGGTTGGGCATGGCGTTGATCGCAACGGCGGCGTGGAATAGAGTGTGGAGTGTGAGTGCGTGTGAGTGGTGCGTTGGTGCGTCGTTGCGTTTTTGCGTTGGCAGGTGTGGTGGTGGTGGTGTGTGAATGGTCGGTTTAGTGTGTGGTGCGCGTTTGTGTGTGATGTTGTTGTGTTTTTTTTGTTGTGCGTGGTTTTGATTTGTTTGTTTGTTTTGAGGTGTTGGAAAAGTGTGTGCTGCGTTCGGTTGTAAGAGCCCCTATAGCTCAGTGGTAGAGCACCCGCTTAGTAAGCGGAAGGTCGGTAGTTCAATCCTGCCTGGGGGCAAATTCCTTGCAATCGTTTCACGTTCAAGCGTCCTTGTGTCGCCTTGTTCGTGTGCGAGGCGAGGCGTGCTTCGTGCCGTCTTTGCTCTTTTGCACCCGCTTCCATTCCCTTACCTTCTCGTCAACCACTCGCCCACGCCTCGTGCGCCGTCTACATGTGCACACCATTGCTCTGCTCAATCCCGCCGTCTGTCTGCCTACACACACAAGTCGCGTACCCGCTTGCTGCTCGCTGCTCACTGCTCGCGCGTCGGGCGCCGTCTCGTTGTGCCTCTGCGTTTGTTGCCAGCAAGCACCAGTGGCAGCGGCATGGTTCCATGATTCCATGATTCCTTGGTTCCATGGCTCCTCGTCTGTCAACCGCCTCTGTCGACCGCCTGCCGGTGCGCAGCCTGCACTGCCTTTTCGGGCACTTGTTCTCGGACACTTGTTCTCGGACACTCAACCGGAAACCCAACTCCGGCAAACAGGGCCTCAAAAGTTGACGTCACTCCATTGATTGCGGCGGCAAATAGACGGCCACGACTGGTCGCGTCGGAAGCTTTTGGGCTGTTTACTAGATTCGGGTGGCAGCTGGCTGGTCGGTCGGCTCGAGAGCAGCGTGGCCCCGACTGGACTGACAGACACACGGATAAACGAACCGGCTACTGTAGCGGAGGTGCTAGACCAGCGACGTTGGTTAAGCGTACGGTGAGGGGTGCAAATCTAGCGTGTGGAGCTGACAGAGCCGACCGCATTTGGGCTTGCTGGCCAATGGAGCTAGCTTGGCAGAGATGGTTGGGCATGGCGTTGATCGCAACGGCGGCGTGGAATAGAGTGTGGAGTGTGAGTGCGTGTGAGTGGTGCGTTGGTGCGTCGTTGCGTTTTTGCGTTGGCAGGTGTGGTGGTGGTGGTGTGTGAATGGTCGGTTTAGTGTGTGGTGCGCGTTTGTGTGTGATGTTGTTGTGTTTTTTTTGTTGTGCGTGGTTTTGATTTGTTTGTTTGTTTTGAGGTGTTGGAAAAGTGTGTGCTGCGTTCGGTTGTAAGAGCCCCTATAGCTCAGTGGTAGAGCACCCGCTTAGTAAGCGGAAGGTCGGTAGTTCAATCCTGCCTGGGGGCAAATTCCTTGCAATCGTTTCACGTTCGAGCGTCCTTGTGTCGCCTTGTTCGTGTGCGAGGCGAGGCGTGCTTCGTGCCGTCTTTGCTCTTTTGCACCCGCTTCCATTCCCTTACCTTTCTCGTCAACCACTCGCCCACGCCTCGTGCGCCGTCTACATGTGCACACCATTGCTCTGCTCAATCCCGCCGTCTGTCTGCCTACACACACAAGTCGCGTACCCGCTTGCTGCTCGCTGCTCACTGCTCGCGCGTCGGGCGCCGTCTCGTTGTGCCTCTGCGTTTGTTGCCAGCAAGCACCAGTGGCAGCGGCATGGTTCCATGATTCCATGATTCCTTGGTTCCATGGCTCCTCGTCTGTCAACCGCCTCTGTCGACCGCCTGCCGGTGCGCAGCCTGCACTGCCTTTTCGGGCACTTGTTCTCGGACACTTGTTCTCGGACACTCAACCGGAAACCCAACTCCGGCAAACAGGGCCTCAAAAGTTGACGTCACTCCATTGATTGCGGCGGCAAATAGACGGCCACGACTGGTCGCGTCGGAAGCTTTTGGGCTGTTTACTAGATTCGGGTGGCAGCTGGCTGGTCGGTCGGCTCGAGAGCAGCGTGGCCCCGACTGGACTGACAGACACACGGATAAACGAACCGGCTACTGTAGCGGAGGTGCTAGACCAGCGACGTTGGTTAAGCGTACGGTGAGGGGTGCAAATCTAGCGTGTGGAGCTGACAGAGCCGACCGCATTTGGGCTTGCTGGCCAATGAAGCTAGCTTGGCAGAGATGGTTGGGCATGGCGTTGATCGCAACGGCGGCGTGGAATAGAGTGTGGAGTGTGAGTGCGTGTGAGTGGTGCGTTGGTGCGTCGTTGCGTTTTTGCGTTGGCAGGTGTGGTGGTGGTGGTGTGTGAATGGTCGGTTTAGTGTGTGGTGCGCGTTTGTGTGTGATGTTGTTGTGTTTTTTTTTGTTGTGCGTGGTTTTGATTTGTTTGTTTGTTTTGAGGTGTTGGAAAAGTGTGTGCTGCGTTCGGTTGTAAGAGCCCCTATAGCTCAGTGGTAGAGCACCCGCTTAGTAAGCGGAAGGTCGGTAGTTCAATCCTGCCTGGGGGCAAATTCCTTGCAATCGTTTCACGTTCGAGCGTCCTTGTGTCGCCTTGTTCGTGTGCGAGGCGAGGCGTGCTTCGTGCCGTCTTTGCTCTTTTGCACCCGCTTCCATTCCCTTACCTTCTCGTCAACCACTCGCCCACGCCTCGTGCGCCGTCTACATGTGCACACCATTGCTCTGCTCAATCCCGCCGTCTGTCTGCCTACACACACAAGTCGCGTACCCGCTTGCTGCTCGCTGCTCACTGCTCGCGCGTCGGGCGCCGTCTCGTTGTGCCTCTGCGTTTGTTGCCAGAAGCACCAGTGGCAGCGGCATGGTTCCATGATTCCATGATTCCTTGGTTCCATGGCTCCTCGTCTGTCAACCGCCTCTGTCGACCGCCTGCCGGTGCGCAGCCTGCACTGCCTTTTCGGGCACTTGTTCTCGGACACTTGTTCTCGGACACTCAACCGGAAACCCAACTCCGGCAAACAGGGCCTCAAAAGTTGACGTCACTCCATTGATTGCGGCGGCAAATAGACGGCCACGACTGGTCGCGTCGGAAGCTTTTGGGCTGTTTACTAGATTCGGGTGGCAGCTGGCTGGTCGGTCGGCTCGAGAGCAGCGTGGCCCCGACTGGACTGACAGACACACGGATAAACGAACCGGCTACTGTAGCGGAGGTGCTAGACCAGCGACGTTGGTTAAGCGTACGGTGAGGGGTGCAAATCTAGCGTGTGGAGCTGACAGAGCCGACCGCATTTGGGCTTGCTGGCCAATGGAGCTAGCTTGGCAGAGATGGTTGGGCATGGCGTTGATCGCAACGGCGGCGTGGAATAGAGTGTGGAGTGTGAGTGCGTGTGAGTGGTGCGTTGGTGCGTCGTTGCGTTTTTGCGTTGGCAGGTGTGGTGGTGGTGGTGTGTGAATGGTCGGTTTAGTGTGTGGTGCGCGTTTGTGTGTGATGTTGTTGTGTTTTTTTTGTTGTGCGTGGTTTTGATTTGTTTGTTTGTTTTGAGGTGTTGGAAAAGTGTGTGCTGCGTTCGGTTGTAAGAGCCCCTATAGCTCAGTGGTAGAGCACCCGCTTAGTAAGCGGAAGGTCGGTAGTTCAATCCTGCCTGGGGGCAAATTCCTTGCAATCGTTTCACGTTCGAGCGTCCTTGTGTCGCCTTGTTCGTGTGCGAGGCGAGGCGTGCTTCGTGCCGTCTTTGCTCTTTTGCACCCGCTTCCATTCCCTTACCTTTCTCGTCAACCACTCGCCCACGCCTCGTGCGCCGTCTACATGTGCACACCATTGCTCTGCTCAATCCCGCCGTCTGTCTGCCTACACACACAAGTCGCGTACCCGCTTGCTGCTCGCTGCTCACTGCTCGCGCGTCGGGCGCCGTCTCGTTGTGCCTCTGCGTTTGTTGCCAGCAAGCACCAGTGGCAGCGGCATGGTTCCATGATTCCATGATTCCTTGGTTCCATGGCTCCTCGTCTGTCAACCGCCTCTGTCGACCGCCTGCCGGTGCGCAGCCTGCACTGCCTTTTCGGGCACTTGTTCTCGGACACTTGTTCTCGGACACTCAACCGGAAACCCAACTCCGGCAAACAGGGCCTCAAAAGTTGACGTCACTCCATTGATTGCGGCGGCAAATAGACGGCCACGACTGGTCGCGTCGGAAGCTTTTGGGCTGTTTACTAGATTCGGGTGGCAGCTGGCTGGTCGGTCGGCTCGAGAGCAGCGTGGCCCCGACTGGACTGACAGACACACGGATAAACGAACCGGCTACTGTAGCGGAGGTGCTAGACCAGCGACGTTGGTTAAGCGTACGGTGAGGGGTGCAAATCTAGCGTGTGGAGCTGACAGAGCCGACCGCATTTGGGCTTGCTGGCCAATGGAGCTAGCTTGGCAGAGATGGTTGGGCATGGCGTTGATCGCAACGGCGGCGTGGAATAGAGTGTGGAGTGTGAGTGCGTGTGAGTGGTGCGTTGGTGCGTCGTTGCGTTTTTGCGTTGGCAGGTGTGGTGGTGGTGGTGTGTGAATGGTCGGTTTAGTGTGTGGTGCGCGTTTGTGTGTGATGTTGTTGTGTTTTTTTTGTTGTGCGTGGTTTTGATTTGTTTGTTTGTTTTGAGGTGTTGGAAAAGTGTGTGCTGCGTTCGGTTGTAAGAGCCCCTATAGCTCAGTGGTAGAGCACCCGCTTAGTAAGCGGAAGGTCGGTAGTTCAATCCTGCCTGGGGGCAAATTCCTTGCAATCGTTTCACGTTCGAGCGTCCTTGTGTCGCCTTGTTCGTGTGCGAGGCGAGGCGTGCTTCGTGCCGTCTTTGCTCTTTTGCACCCGCTTCCATTCCCTTACCTTTCTCGTCAACCACTCGCCCACGCCTCGTGCGCCGTCTACATGTGCACACCATTGCTCTGCTCAATCCCGCCGTCTGTCTGCCTACACACACAAGTCGCGTACCCGCTTGCTGCTCGCTGCTCACTGCTCGCGCGTCGGGCGCCGTCTCGTTGTGCCTCTGCGTTTGTTGCCAGCAAGCACCAGTGGCAGCGGCATGGTTCCATGATTCCATGATTCCTTGGTTCCATGGCTCCTCGTCTGTCAACCGCCTCTGTCGACCGCCTGCCGGTGCGCAGCCTGCACTGCCTTTTCGGGCACTTGTTCTCGGACACTTGTTCTCGGACACTCAACCGGAAACCCAACTCCGGCAAACAGGGCCTCAAAAGTTGACGTCACTCCATTGATTGCGGCGGCAAATAGACGGCCACGACTGGTCGCGTCGGAAGCTTTTGGGCTGTTTACTAGATTCGGGTGGCAGCTGGCTGGTCGGTCGGCTCGAGAGCAGCGTGGCCCCGACTGGACTGACAGACACACGGATAAACGAACCGGCTACTGTAGCGGAGGTGCTAGACCAGCGACGTTGGTTAAGCGTACGGTGAGGGGTGCAAATCTAGCGTGTGGAGCTGACAGAGCCGACCGCATCTGGGCTTGCTGGCCAATGAAGCTAGCTTGGCAGAGATGGTTGGGCATGGCGTTGATCGCAACGGCGGCGTGGAATAGAGTGTGGAGTGTGAGTGCGTGTGAGTGGTGCGTTGGTGCGTCGTTGCGTTTTTGCGTTGGCAGGTGTGGTGGTGGTGGTGTGTGAATGGTCGGTTTAGTGTGTGGTGCGCGTTTGTGTGTGATGTTGTTGTGTTTTTTTTTGTTGTGCGTGGTTTTGATTTGTTTGTTTGTTTTGAGGTGTTGGAAAAGTGTGTGCTGCGTTCGGTTGTAAGAGCCCCTATAGCTCAGTGGTAGAGCACCCGCTTAGTAAGCGGAAGGTCGGTAGTTCAATCCTGCCTGGGGGCAAATTCCTTGCAATCGTTTCACGTTCGAGCGTCCTTGTGTCGCCTTGTTCGTGTGCGAGGCGAGGCGTGCTTCGTGCCGTCTTTGCTCTTTTGCACCCGCTTCCATTCCCTTACCTTCTCGTCAACCACTCGCCCACGCCTCGTGCGCCGTCTACATGTGCACACCATTGCTCTGCTCAATCCCGCCGTCTGTCTGCCTACACACACAAGTCGCGTACCCGCTTGCTGCTCGCTGCTCACTGCTCGCGCGTCGGGCGCCGTCTCGTTGTGCCTCTGCGTTTGTTGCCAGCAAGCACCAGTGGCAGCGGCATGGTTCCATGATTCCATGATTCCTTGGTTCCATGGCTCCTCGTCTGTCAACCGCCTCTGTCGACCGCCTGCCGGTGCGCAGCCTGCACTGCCTTTTCGGGCACTTGTTCTCGGACACTTGTTCTCGGACACTCAACCGGAAACCCAACTCCGGCAAACAGGGCCTCAAAAGTTGACGTCACTCCATTGATTGCGGCGGCAAATAGACGGCCACGACTGGTCGCGTCGGAAGCTTTTGGGCTGTTTACTAGATTCGGGTGGCAGCTGGCTGGTCGGTCGGCTCGAGAGCAGCGTGGCCCCGACTGGACTGACAGACACACGGATAAACGAACCGGCTACTGTAGCGGAGGTGCTAGACCAGCGACGTTGGTTAAGCGTACGGTGAGGGGTGCAAATCTAGCGTGTGGAGCTGACAGAGCCGACCGCATTTGGGCTTGCTGGCCAATGGAGCTAGCTTGGCAGAGATGGTTGGGCATGGCGTTGATCGCAACGGCGGCGTGGAATAGAGTGTGGAGTGTGAGTGCGTGTGAGTGGTGCGTTGGTGCGTCGTTGCGTTTTTGCGTTGGCAGGTGTGGTGGTGGTGGTGTGTGAATGGTCGGTTTAGTGTGTGGTGCGCGTTTGTGTGTGATGTTGTTGTGTTTTTTTTTGTTGTGCGTGGTTTTGATTTGTTTGTTTGTTTTGAGGTGTTGGAAAAGTGTGTGCTGCGTTCGGTTGTAAGAGCCCCTATAGCTCAGTGGTAGAGCACCCGCTTAGTAAGCGGAAGGTCGGTAGTTCAATCCTGCCTGGGGGCAAATTCCTTGCAATCGTTTCACGTTCGAGCGTCCTTGTGTCGCCTTGTTCGTGTGCGAGGCGAGGCGTGCTTCGTGCCGTCTTTGCTCTTTTGCACCCGCTTCCATTCCCTTACCTTTCTCGTCAACCACTCGCCCACGCCTCGTGCGCCGTCTACATGTGCACACCATTGCTCTGCTCAATCCCGCCGTCTGTCTGCCTACACACACAAGTCGCGTACCCGCTTGCTGCTCGCTGCTCACTGCTCGCGCGTCGGGCGCCGTCTCGTTGTGCCTCTGCGTTTGTTGCCAGCAAGCACCAGTGGCAGCGGCATGGTTCCATGATTCCATGATTCCTTGGTTCCATGGCTCCTCGTCTGTCAACCGCCTCTGTCGACCGCCTGCCGGTGCGCAGCCTGCACTGCCTTTTCGGGCACTTGTTCTCGGACACTTGTTCTCGGACACTCAACCGGAAACCCAACTCCGGCAAACAGGGCCTCAAAAGTTGACGTCACTCCATTGATTGCGGCGGCAAATAGACGGCCACGACTGGTCGCGTCGGAAGCTTTTGGGCTGTTTACTAGATTCGGGTGGCAGCTGGCTGGTCGGTCGGCTCGAGAGCAGCGTGGCCCCGACTGGACTGACAGACACACGGATAAACGAACCGGCTACTGTAGCGGAGGTGCTAGACCAGCGACGTTGGTTAAGCGTACGGTGAGGGGTGCAAATCTAGCGTGTGGAGCTGACAGAGCCGACCGCATTTGGGCTTGCTGGCCAATGGAGCTAGCTTGGCAGAGATGGTTGGGCATGGCGTTGATCGCAACGGCGGCGTGGAATAGAGTGTGGAGTGTGAGTGCGTGTGAGTGGTGCGTTGGTGCGTCGTTGCGTTTTTGCGTTGGCAGGTGTGGTGGTGGTGGTGTGTGAATGGTCGGTTTAGTGTGTGGTGCGCGTTTGTGTGTGATGTTGTTGTGTTTTTTTTTGTTGTGCGTGGTTTTGATTTGTTTGTTTGTTTTGAGGTGTTGGAAAAGTGTGTGCTGCGTTCGGTTGTAAGAGCCCCTATAGCTCAGTGGTAGAGCACCCGCTTAGTAAGCGGAAGGTCGGTAGTTCAATCCTGCCTGGGGGCAAATTCCTTGCAATCGTTTCACGTTCGAGCGTCCTTGTGTCGCCTTGTTCGTGTGCGAGGCGAGGCGTGCTTCGTGCCGTCTTTGCTCTTTTGCACCCGCTTCCATTCCCTTACCTTTCTCGTCAACCACTCGCCCACGCCTCGTGCGCCGTCTACATGTGCACACCATTGCTCTGCTCAATCCCGCCGTCTGTCTGCCTACACACACAAGTCGCGTACCCGCTTGCTGCTCGCTGCTCACTGCTCGCGCGTCGGGCGCCGTCTCGTTGTGCCTCTGCGTTTGTTGCCAGCAAGCACCAGTGGCAGCGGCATGGTTCCATGATTCCATGATTCCTTGGTTCCATGGCTCCTCGTCTGTCAACCGCCTCTGTCGACCGCCTGCCGGTGCGCAGCCTGCACTGCCTTTTCGGGCACTTGTTCTCGGACACTTGTTCTCGGACACTCAACCGGAAACCCAACTCCGGCAAACAGGGCCTCAAAAGTTGACGTCACTCCATTGATTGCGGCGGCAAATAGACGGCCACGACTGGTCGCGTCGGAAGCTTTTGGGCTGTTTACTAGATTCGGGTGGCAGCTGGCTGGTCGGTCGGCTCGAGAGCAGCGTGGCCCCGACTGGACTGACAGACACACGGATAAACGAACCGGCTACTGTAGCGGAGGTGCTAGACCAGCGACGTTGGTTAAGCGTACGGTGAGGGGTGCAAATCTAGCGTGTGGAGCTGACAGAGCCGACCGCATTTGGGCTTGCTGGCCAATGGAGCTAGCTTGGCAGAGATGGTTGGGCATGGCGTTGATCGCAACGGCGGCGTGGAATAGAGTGTGGAGTGTGAGTGCGTGTGAGTGGTGCGTTGGTGCGTCGTTGCGTTTTTGCGTTGGCAGGTGTGGTGGTGGTGGTGTGTGAATGGTCGGTTTAGTGTGTGGTGCGCGTTTGTGTGTGATGTTGTTGTGTTTTTTTTTTGTTGTGCGTGGTTTTGATTTGTTTGTTTGTTTTGAGGTGTTGGAAAAGTGTGTGCTGCGTTCGGTTGTAAGAGCCCCTATAGCTCAGTGGTAGAGCACCCGCTTAGTAAGCGGAAGGTCGGTAGTTCAATCCTGCCTGGGGGCAAATTCCTTGCAATCGTTTCACGTTCGAGCGTCCTTGTGTCGCCTTGTTCGTGTGCGAGGCGAGGCGTGCTTCGTGCCGTCTTTGCTCTTTTGCACCCGCTTCCATTCCCTTACCTTCTCGTCAACCACTCGCCCACGCCTCGTGCGCCGTCTACATGTGCACACCATTGCTCTGCTCAATCCCGCCGTCTGTCTGCCTACACACACAAGTCGCGTACCCGCTTGCTGCTCGCTGCTCACTGCTCGCGCGTCGGGCGCCGTCTCGTTGTGCCTCTGCGTTTGTTGCCAGAAGCACCAGTGGCAGCGGCATGGTTCCATGATTCCATGATTCCTTGGTTCCATGGCTCCTCGTCTGTCAACCGCCTCTGTCGACCGCCTGCCGGTGCGCAGCCTGCACTGCCTTTTCGGGCACTTGTTCTCGGACACTTGTTCTCGGACACTCAACCGGAAACCCAACTCCGGCAAACAGGGCCTCAAAAGTTGACGTCACTCCATTGATTGCGGCGGCAAATAGACGGCCACGACTGGTCGCGTCGGAAGCTTTTGGGCTGTTTACTAGATTCGGGTGGCAGCTGGCTGGTCGGTCGGCTCGAGAGCAGCGTGGCCCCGACTGGACTGACAGACACACGGATAAACGAACCGGCTACTGTAGCGGAGGTGCTAGACCAGCGACGTTGGTTAAGCGTACGGTGAGGGGTGCAAATCTAGCGTGTGGAGCTGACAGAGCCGACCGCATTTGGGCTTGCTGGCCAATGGAGCTAGCTTGGCAGAGATGGTTGGGCATGGCGTTGATCGCAACGGCGGCGTGGAATAGAGTGTGGAGTGTGAGTGCGTGTGAGTGGTGCGTTGGTGCGTCGTTGCGTTTTTGCGTTGGCAGGTGTGGTGGTGGTGGTGTGTGAATGGTCGGTTTAGTGTGTGGTGCGCGTTTGTGTGTGATGTTGTTGTGTTTTTTTTTTGTTGTGCGTGGTTTTGATTTGTTTGTTTGTTTTGAGGTGTTGGAAAAGTGTGTGCTGCGTTCGGTTGTAAGAGCCCCTATAGCTCAGTGGTAGAGCACCCGCTTAGTAAGCGGAAGGTCGGTAGTTCAATCCTGCCTGGGGGCAAATTCCTTGCAATCGTTTCACGTTCGAGCGTCCTTGTGTCGCCTTGTTCGTGTGCGAGGCGAGGCGTGCTTCGTGCCGTCTTTGCTCTTTTGCACCCGCTTCCATTCCCTTACCTTCTCGTCAACCACTCGCCCACGCCTCGTGCGCCGTCTACATGTGCACACCATTGCTCTGCTCAATCCCGCCGTCTGTCTGCCTACACACACAAGTCGCGTACCCGCTTGCTGCTCGCTGCTCACTGCTCGCGCGTCGGGCGCCGTCTCGTTGTGCCTCTGCGTTTGTTGCCAGAAGCACCAGTGGCAGCGGCATGGTTCCATGATTCCATGATTCCTTGGTTCCATAACTCCTCGTCTGTCAACCGCCTCTGTCGACCGCCTGCCGGTGCGCAGCCTGCACTGCCTTTTCGGGCACTTGTTCTCGGACACTTGTTCTCGGACACTCAACCGGAAACCCAACTCCGGCAAACAGGGCCTCAAAAGTTGACGTCACTCCATTGATTGCGGCGGCAAATAGACGGCCACGACTGGTCGCGTCGGAAGCTTTTGGGCTGTTTACTAGATTCGGGTGGCAGCTGGCTGGTCGGTCGGCTCGAGAGCAGCGTGGCCCCGACTGGACTGACAGACACACGGATAAACGAACCGGCTACTGTAGCGGAGGTGCTAGACCAGCGACGTTGGTTAAGCGTACGGTGAGGGGTGCAAATCTAGCGTGTGGAGCTGACAGAGCCGACCGCATTTGGGCTTGCTGGCCAATGGAGCTAGCTTGGCAGAGATGGTTGGGCATGGCGTTGATCGCAACGGCGGCGTGGAATAGAGTGTGGAGTGTGAGTGCGTGTGAGTGGTGCGTTGGTGCGTCGTTGCGTTTTTGCGTTGGCAGGTGTGGTGGTGGTGGTGTGTGAATGGTCGGTTTAGTGTGTGGTGCGCGTTTGTGTGTGATGTTGTTGTGTTTTTTTTTTTGTGCGTGGTTTTGATTTGTTTGTTTGTTTTGAGGTGTTGGAAAAGTGTGTGCTGCGTTCGGTTGTAAGAGCCCCTATAGCTCAGTGGTAGAGCACCCGCTTAGTAAGCGGAAGGTCGGTAGTTCAATCCTGCCTGGGGGCAAATTCCTTGCAATCGTTTCACGTTCGAGCGTCCTTGTGTCGCCTTGTTCGTGTGCGAGGCGAGGCGTGCTTCGTGCCGTCTTTGCTCTTTTGCACCCGCTTCCATTCCCTTACCTTTCTCGTCAACCACTCGCCCACGCCTCGTGCGCCGTCTACATGTGCACACCATTGCTCTGCTCAATCCCGCCGTCTGTCTGCCTACACACACAAGTCGCGTACCCGCTTGCTGCTCGCTGCTCACTGCTCGCGCGTCGGGCGCCGTCTCGTTGTGCCTCTGCGTTTGTTGCCAGAAGCACCAGTGGCAGCGGCATGGTTCCATGATTCCATGATTCCTTGGTTCCATGGCTCCTCGTCTGTCAACCGCCTCTGTCGACCGCCTGCCGGTGCGCAGCCTGCACTGCCTTTTCGGGCACTTGTTCTCGGACACTTGTTCTCGGACACTTGTTCTCGGACACTCAACCGGAAACCCAACTCCGGCAAACAGGGCCTCAAAAGTTGACGTCACTCCATTGATTGCGGCGGCAAATAGACGGCCACGACTGGTCGCGTCGGAAGCTTTTGGGCTGTTTACTAGATTCGGGTGGCAGCTGGCTGGTCGGTCGGCTCGAGAGCAGCGTGGCCCCGACTGGACTGACAGACACACGGATAAACGAACCGGCTACTGTAGCGGAGGTGCTAGACCAGCGACGTTGGTTAAGCGTACGGTGAGGGGTTCAAATCTAGCGTGTGGAGCTGACAGAGCCGACCGCATTTGGGCTTGCTGGCCAATGGAGCTAGCTTGGCAGAGATGGTTGGGCATGGCGTTGATCGCAACGGCGGCGTGGAATAGAGTGTGGAGTGTGAGTGCGTGTGAGTGGTGCGTTGGTGCGTCGTTGCGTTTTTGCGTTGGCAGGTGTGGTGGTGGTGGTGTGTGAATGGTCGGTTTAGTGTGTGGTGCGCGTTTGTGTGTGATGTTGTTGTGTTTTTTTTGTTGTGCGTGGTTTTGATTTGTTTGTTTGTTTTGAGGTGTTGGAAAAGTGTGTGCTGCGTTCGGTTGTAAGAGCCCCTATAGCTCAGTGGTAGAGCACCCGCTTAGTAAGCGGAAGGTCGGTAGTTCAATCCTGCCTGGGGGCAAATTCCTTGCAATCGTTTCACGTTCGAGCGTCCTTGTGTCGCCTTGTTCGTGTGCGAGGCGAGGCGTGCTTCGTGCCGTCTTTGCTCCTTTGCACCCGCTTCCATTCCCTTACCTTTCTCGTCAACCACTCGCCCACGCCTCGTGCGCCGTCTACATGTGCACACCATTGCTCTGCTCAATCCCGCCGTCTGTCTGCCTACACACACAAGTCGCGTACCCGCTTGCTGCTCGCTGCTCACTGCTCGCGCGTCGGGCGCCGTCTCGTTGTGCCTCTGCGTTTGTTGCCAGCAAGCACCAGTGGCAGCGGCATGGTTCCATGATTCCATGATTCCTTGGTTCCATGGCTCCTCGTCTGTCAACCGCCTCTGTCGACCGCCTGCCGGTGCGCAGCCTGCACTGCCTTTTCGGGCACTTGTTCTCGGACACTTGTTCTCGGACATTCAACCGGAAACCCAACTCCGGCAAACAGGGCCTCAAAAGTTGACGTCACTCCATTGATTGCGGCGGCAAATAGACGGCCACGACTGTTCGCGTCGGAAGCGTTTGGGCTGTTTACTAGATTCGGGTGGCAGCTGGCTGGTCGGTCGGCTCGAGAGCAGCGTGGCCCCGACTGGACTGACAGACACACGGATAAACGAACCGGCTACTGTAGCGGAGGTGCTAGACCAGCGACGTTGGTTAAGCGTACGGTGAGGGGTGCAAATCTAGCGTGTGGAGCTGACAGAGCCGACCGCATTTGGGCTTGCTGGCCAATGGAGCTAGCTTGGCAGAGATGGTTGGGCATGGCGTTGATCGCAACGGCGGCGTGGAATAGAGTGTGGAGTGTGAGTGCGTGTGAGTGGTGCGTTGGTGCGTCGTTGCGTTTTTGCGTTGGCAGGTGTGGTGGTGGTGGTGTGTGAATGGTCGGTTTAGTGTGTGGTGCGCGTCTGTGTGTGATGTTGTTGTGTTTTTTTTTTGTTGTGCGTGGTTTTGATTTGTTTGTTTGTTTTGAGGTGTTGGAAAAGTGTGTGCTGCGTTCGGTTGTAAGAGCCCCTATAGCTCAGTGGTAGAGCACCCGCTTAGTAAGCGGAAGGTCGGTAGTTCAATCCTGCCTGGGGGCAAATTCCTTGCAATCGTTTCACGTTCGAGCGTCCTTGTGTCGCCTTGTTCGTGTGCGAGGCGAGGCGTGCTTCGTGCCGTCTTTGCTCTTTTGCACCCGCTTCCATTCCCTTACCTTTCTCGTCAACCACTCGCCCACGCCTCGTGCGCCGTCTACATGTGCACACCATTGCTCTGCTCAATCCCGCCGTCTGTCTGCCTACACACACAAGTCGCGTACCCGCTTGCTGCTCGCTGCTCACTGCTCGCGCGTCGGGCGCCGTCTCGTTGTGCCTCTGCGTTTGTTGCCAGCAAGCACCAGTGGCAGCGGCATGGTTCCATGATTCCATGATTCCTTGGTTCCATGGCTCCTCGTCTGTCAACCGCCTCTGTCGACCGCCTGCCGGTGCGCAGCCTGCACTGCCTTTTCGGGCACTTGTTCTCGGACACTTGTTCTCGGACACTCAACCGGAAACCCAACTCCGGCAAACAGGGCCTCAAAAGTTGACGTCACTCCATTGATTGCGGCGGCAAATAGACGGCCACGACTGGTCGCGTCGGAAGCTTTTGGGCTGTTTACTAGATTCGGGTGGCAGCTGGCTGGTCGGTCGGCTCGAGAGCAGCGTGGCCCCGACTGGACTGACAGACACACGGATAAACGAACCGGCTACTGTAGCGGAGGTGCTAGACCAGCGACGTTGGTTAAGCGTACGGTGAGGGGTGCAAATCTAGCGTGTGGAGCTGACAGAGCCGACCGCATTTGGGCTTGCTGGCCAATGGAGCTAGCTTGGCAGAGATGGTTGGGCATGGCGTTGATCGCAACGGCGGCGTGGAATAGAGTGTGGAGTGTGAGTGCGTGTGAGTGGTGCGTTGGTGCGTCGTTGCGTTTTTGCGTTGGCAGGTGTGGTGGTGGTGGTGTGTGAATGGTCGGTTTAGTGTGTGGTGCGCGTTTGTGTGTGATGTTGTTGTGTTTTTTTTGTTGTGCGTGGTTTTGATTTGTTTGTTTGTTTTGAGGTGTTGGAAAAGTGTGTGCTGCGTTCGGTTGTAAGAGCCCCTATAGCTCAGTGGTAGAGCACCCGCTTAGTAAGCGGAAGGTCGGTAGTTCAATCCTGCCTGGGGGCAAATTCCTTGCAATCGTTTCACGTTCGAGCGTCCTTGTGTCGCCTTGTTCGTGTGCGAGGCGAGGCGTGCTTCGTGCCGTCTTTGCTCTTTTGCACCCGCTTCCATTCCCTTACCTTCTCGTCAACCACTCGCCCACGCCTCGTGCGCCGTCTACATGTGCACACCATTGCTCTGCTCAATCCCGCCGTCTGTCTGCCTACACACACAAGTCGCGTACCCGCTTGCTGCTCGCTGCTCACTGCTCGCGCGTCGGGCGCCGTCTCGTTGTGCCTCTGCGTTTGTTGCCAGCAAGCACCAGTGGCAGCGGCATGGTTCCATGATTCCATGATTCCTTGGTTCCATGGCTCCTCGTCTGTCAACCGCCTCTGTCGACCGCCTGCCGGTGCGCAGCCTGCACTGCCTTTTCGGGCACTTGTTCTCGGACACTTGTTCTCGGACACTTGTTCTCGGACACTCAACCGGAAACCCAACTCCGGCAAACAGGGCCTCAAAAGTTGACGTCACTCCATTGATTGCGGCGGCAAATAGACGGCCACGACTGGTCGCGTCGGAAGCTTTTGGGCTGTTTACTAGATTCGGGTGGCAGCTGGCTGGTCGGTCGGCTCGAGAGCAGCGTGGCCCCGACTGGACTGACAGACACACGGATAAACGAACCGGCTACTGTAGCGGAGGTGCTAGACCAGCGACGTTGGTTAAGCGTACGGTGAGGGGTGCAAATCTAGCGTGTGGAGCTGACAGAGCCGACCGCATTTGGGCTTGCTGGCCAATGGAGCTAGCTTGGCAGAGATGGTTGGGCATGGCGTTGATCGCAACGGCGGCGTGGAATAGAGTGTGGAGTGTGAGTGCGTGTGAGTGGTGCGTTGGTGCGTCGTTGCGTTTTTGCGTTGGCAGGTGTGGTGGTGGTGGTGTGTGAATGGTCGGTTTAGTGTGTGGTGCGCGTTTGTGTGTGATGTTGTTGTGTTTTTTTTTTGTTGTGCGTGGTTTTGATTTGTTTGTTTGTTTTGAGGTGTTGGAAAAGTGTGTGCTGCGTTCGGTTGTAAGAGCCCCTATAGCTCAGTGGTAGAGCACCCGCTTAGTAAGCGGAAGGTCGGTAGTTCAATCCTGCCTGGGGGCAAATTCCTTGCAATCGTTTCACGTTCGAGCGTCCTTGTGTCGCCTTGTTCGTGTGCGAGGCGAGGCGTGCTTCGTGCCGTCTTTGCTCTTTTGCACCCGCTTCCATTCCCTTACCTTTCTCGTCAACCACTCGCCCACGCCTCGTGCGCCGTCTACATGTGCACACCATTGCTCTGCTCAATCCCGCCGTCTGTCTGCCTACACACACAAGTCGCGTACCCGCTTGCTGCTCGCTGCTCACTGCTCGCGCGTCGGGCGCCGTCTCGTTGTGCCTCTGCGTTTGTTGCCAGCAAGCACCAGTGGCAGCGGCATGGTTCCATGATTCCATGATTCCTTGGTTCCATGGCTCCTCGTCTGTCAACCGCCTCTGTCGACCGCCTGCCGGTGCGCAGCCTGCACTGCCTTTTCGGGCACTTGTTCTCGGACACTTGTTCTCGGACACTCAACCGGAAACCCAACTCCGGCAAACAGGGCCTCAAAAGTTGACGTCACTCCATTGATTGCGGCGGCAAATAAACGGCCATGACTGGTCGCGTCGGAAGCTTTTGGGCTGTTTACTAGATTCGGGTGGCAGCTGGCTGGTCGGTCGGCTCGAGAGCAGCGTGGCCCCGACTGGACTGACAGACACACGGATAAACGAACCGGCTACTGTAGCGGAGGTGCTAGACCAGCGACGTTGGTTAAGCGTACGGTGAGGGGTGCAAATCTAGCGTGTGGAGCTGACAGAGCCGACCGCATTTGGGCTTGCTGGCCAATGGAGCTAGCTTGGCAGAGATGGTTGGGCATGGCGTTGATCGCAACGGCGGCGTGGAATAGAGTGTGGAGTGTGAGTGCGTGTGAGTGGTGCGTTGGTGCGTCGTTGCGTTTTTGCGTTGGCAGGTGTGGTGGTGGTGGTGTGTGAATGGTCGGTTTAGTGTGTGGTGCGCGTTTGTGTGTGATGTTGTTGTGTTTTTTTTGTTGTGCGTGGTTTTGATTTGTTTGTTTGTTTTGAGGTGTTGGAAAAGTGTGTGCTGCGTTCGGTTGTAAGAGCCCCTATAGCTCAGTGGTAGAGCACCCGCTTAGTAAGCGGAAGGTCGGTAGTTCAATCCTGCCTGGGGGCAAATTCCTTGCAATCGTTTCACGTTCGAGCGTCCTTGTGTCGCCTTGTTCGTGTGCGAGGCGAGGCGTGCTTCGTGCCGTCTTTGCTCTTTTGCACCCGCTTCCATTCCCTTACCTTCTCGTCAACCACTCGCCCACGCCTCGTGCGCCGTCTACATGTGCACACCATTGCTCTGCTCAATCCCGCCGTCTGTCTGCCTACACACACAAGTCGCGTACCCGCTTGCTGCTCGCTGCTCACTGCTCGCGCGTCGGGCGCCGTCTCGTTGTGCCTCTGCGTTTGTTGCCAGCAAGCACCAGTGGCAGCGGCATGGTTCCATGATTCCATGATTCCTTGGTTCCATGGCTCCTCGTCTGTCAACCGCCTCTGTCGACCGCCTGCCGGTGCGCAGCCTGCACTGCCTTTTCGGGCACTTGTTCTCGGACACTTGTTCTCGGACACTCAACCGGAAACCCAACTCCGGCAAACAGGGCCTCAAAAGTTGACGTCACTCCATTGATTGCGGCGGCAAATAGACGGCCACGACTGGTCGCGTCGGAAGCTTTTGGGCTGTTTACTAGATTCGGGTGGCAGCTGGCTGGTCGGTCGGCTCGAGAGCAGCGTGGCCCCGACTGGACTGACAGACACACGGATAAACGAACCGGCTACTGTAGCGGAGGTGCTAGACCAGCGACGTTGGTTAAGCGTACGGTGAGGGGTGCAAATCTAGCGTGTGGAGCTGACAGAGCCGACCGCATTTGGGCTTGCTGGCCAATGGAGCTAGCTTGGCAGAGATGGTTGGGCATGGCGTTGATCGCAACGGCGGCGTGGAATAGAGTGTGGAGTGTGAGTGCGTGTGAGTGGTGCGTTGGTGCGTCGTTGCGTTTTTGCGTTGGCAGGTGTGGTGGTGGTGGTGTGTGAATGGTCGGTTTAGTGTGTGGTGCGCGTTTGTGTGTGATGTTGTTGTGTTTTTTTTTGTTGTGCGTGGTTTTGATTTGTTTGTTTGTTTTGAGGTGTTGGAAAAGTGTGTGCTGCGTTCGGTTGTAAGAGCCCCTATAGCTCAGTGGTAGAGCACCCGCTTAGTAAGCGGAAGGTCGGTAGTTCAATCCTGCCTGGGGGCAAATTCCTTGCAATCGTTTCACGTTCGAGCGTCCTTGTGTCGCCTTGTTCGTGTGCGAGGCGAGGCGTGCTTCGTGCCGTCTTTGCTCTTTTGCACCCGCTTCCATTCCCTTACCTTTCTCGTCAACCACTCGCCCACGCCTCGTGCGCCGTCTACATGTGCACACCATTGCTCTGCTCAATCCCGCCGTCTGTCTGCCTACACACACAAGTCGCGTACCCGCTTGCTGCTCGCTGCTCACTGCTCGCGCGTCGGGCGCCGTCTCGTTGTGCCTCTGCGTTTGTTGCCAGCAAGCACCAGTGGCAGCGGCATGGTTCCATGATTCCATGATTCCTTGGTTCCATGGCTCCTCGTCTGTCAACCGCCTCTGTCGACCGCCTGCCGGTGCGCAGCCTGCACTGCCTTTTCGGGCACTTGTTCTCGGACACTTGTTCTCGGACACTCAACCGGAAACCCAACTCCGGCAAACAGGGCCTCAAAAGTTGACGTCACTCCATTGATTGCGGCGGCAAATAGACGGCCACGACTGGTCGCGTCGGAAGCTTTTGGGCTGTTTACTAGATTCGGGTGGCAGCTGGCTGGTCGGTCGGCTCGAGAGCAGCGTGGCCCCGACTGGACTGACAGACACACGGATAAACGAACCGGCTACTGTAGCGGAGGTGCTAGACCAGCGACGTTGGTTAAGCGTACGGTGAGGGGTGCAAATCTAGCGTGTGGAGCTGACAGAGCCGACCGCATTTGGGCTTGCTGGCCAATGGAGCTAGCTTGGCAGAGATGGTTGGGCATGGCGTTGATCGCAACGGCGGCGTGGAATAGAGTGTGGAGTGTGAGTGCGTGTGAGTGGTGCGTTGGTGCGTCGTTGCGTTTTTGCGTTGGCAGGTGTGGTGGTGGTGGTGTGTGAATGGTCGGTTTAGTGTGTGGTGCGCGTTTGTGTGTGATGTTGTTGTGTTTTTTTTTGTTGTGCGTGGTTTTGATTTGTTTGTTTGTTTTGAGGTGTTGGAAAAGTGTGTGCTGCGTTCGGTTGTAAGAGCCCCTATAGCTCAGTGGTAGAGCACCCGCTTAGTAAGCGGAAGGTCGGTAGTTCAATCCTGCCTGGGGGCAAATTCCTTGCAATCGTTTCACGTTCGAGCGTCCTTGTGTCGCCTTGTTCGTGTGCGAGGCGAGGCGTGCTTCGTGCCGTCTTTGCTCTTTTGCACCCGCTTCCATTCCCTTACCTTTCTCGTCAACCACTCGCCCACGCCTCGTGCGCCGTCTACATGTGCACACCATTGCTCTGCTCAATCCCGCCGTCTGTCTGCCTACACACACAAGTCGCGTACCCGCTTGCTGCTCGCTGCTCACTGCTCGCGCGTCGGGCGCCGTCTCGTTGTGCCTCTGCGTTTGTTGCCAGCAAGCACCAGTGGCAGCGGCATGGTTCCATGATTCCATGATTCCTTGGTTCCATGGCTCCTCGTCTGTCAACCGCCTCTGTCGACCGCCTGCCGGTGCGCAGCCTGCACTGCCTTTTCGGGCACTTGTTCTCGGACACTTGTTCTCGGACACTCAACCGGAAACCCAACTCCGGCAAACAGGGCCTCAAAAGTTGACGTCACTCCATTGATTGCGGCGGCAAATAGACGGCCACGACTGGTCGCGTCGGAAGCTTTTGGGCTGTTTACTAGATTCGGGTGGCAGCTGGCTGGTCGGTCGGCTCGAGAGCAGCGTGGCCCCGACTGGACTGACAGACACACGGATAAACGAACCGGCTACTGTAGCGGAGGTGCTAGACCAGCGACGTTGGTTAAGCGTACGGTGAGGGGTGCAAATCTAGCGTGTGGAGCTGACAGAGCCGACCGCATTTGGGCTTGCTGGCCAATGGAGCTAGCTTGGCAGAGATGGTTGGGCATGGCGTTGATCGCAACGGCGGCGTGGAATAGAGTGTGGAGTGTGAGTGCGTGTGAGTGGTGCGTTGGTGCGTCGTTGCGTTTTTGCGTTGGCAGGTGTGGTGGTGGTGGTGTGTGAATGGTCGGTTTAGTGTGTGGTGCGCGTTTGTGTGTGATGTTGTTGTGTTTTTTTTTTGTTGTGCGTGGTTTTGATTTGTTTGTTTGTTTTGAGGTGTTGGAAAAGTGTGTGCTGCGTTCGGTTGTAAGAGCCCCTATAGCTCAGTGGTAGAGCACCCGCTTAGTAAGCGGAAGGTCGGTAGTTCAATCCTGCCTGGGGGCAAATTCCTTGCAATCGTTTCACGTTCGAGCGTCCTTGTGTCGCCTTGTTCGTGTGCGAGGCGAGGCGTGCTTCGTGCCGTCTTTGCTCTTTTGCACCCGCTTCCATTCCCTTACCTTCTCGTCAACCACTCGCCCACGCCTCGTGCGCCGTCTACATGTGCACACCATTGCTCTGCTCAATCCCGCCGTCTGTCTGCCTACACACACAAGTCGCGTACCCGCTTGCTGCTCGCTGCTCACTGCTCGCGCGTCGGGCGCCGTCTCGTTGTGCCTCTGCGTTTGTTGCCAGAAGCACCAGTGGCAGCGGCATGGTTCCATGATTCCATGATTCCTTGGTTCCATGGCTCCTCGTCTGTCAACCGCCTCTGTCGACCGCCTGCCGGTGCGCAGCCTGCACTGCCTTTTCGGGCACTTGTTCTCGGACACTTGTTCTCGGACACTCAACCGGAAACCCAACTCCGGCAAACAGGGCCTCAAAAGTTGACGTCACTCCATTGATTGCGGCGGCAAATAGACGGCCACGACTGGTCGCGTCGGAAGCTTTTGGGCTGTTTACTAGATTCGGGTGGCAGCTGGCTGGTCGGTCGGCTCGAGAGCAGCGTGGCCCCGACTGGACTGACAGACACACGGATAAACGAACCGGCTACTGTAGCGGAGGTGCTAGACCAGCGACGTTGGTTAAGCGTACGGTGAGGGGTGCAAATCTAGCGTGTGGAGCTGACAGAGCCGACCGCATTTGGGCTTGCTGGCCAATGGAGCTAGCTTGGCAGAGATGGTTGGGCATGGCGTTGATCGCAACGGCGGCGTGGAATAGAGTGTGGAGTGTGAGTGCGTGTGAGTGGTGCGTTGGTGCGTCGTTGCGTTTTTGCGTTGGCAGGTGTGGTGGTGGTGGTGTGTGAATGGTCGGTTTAGTGTGTGGTGCGCGTTTGTGTGTGATGTTGTTGTGTTTTTTTTTTGTTGTGCGTGGTTTTGATTTGTTTGTTTGTTTTGAGGTGTTGGAAAAGTGTGTGCTGCGTTCGGTTGTAAGAGCCCCTATAGCTCAGTGGTAGAGCACCCGCTTAGTAAGCGGAAGGTCGGTAGTTCAATCCTGCCTGGGGGCAAATTCCTTGCAATCGTTTCACGTTCGAGCGTCCTTGTGTCGCCTTGTTCGTGTGCGAGGCGAGGCGTGCTTCGTGCCGTCTTTGCTCTTTTGCACCCGCTTCCATTCCCTTACCTTCTCGTCAACCACTCGCCCACGCCTCGTGCGCCGTCTACATGTGCACACCATTGCTCTGCTCAATCCCGCCGTCTGTCTGCCTACACACACAAGTCGCGTACCCGCTTGCTGCTCGCTGCTCACTGCTCGCGCGTCGGGCGCCGTCTCGTTGTGCCTCTGCGTTTGTTGCCAGAAGCACCAGTGGCAGCGGCATGGTTCCATGATTCCATGATTCCTTGGTTCCAT
The DNA here is from genome assembly GCA_033558005.1 of Phytophthora taxon juncus. Taxonomy (NCBI): domain Eukaryota; phylum Oomycota; class Peronosporomycetes; order Peronosporales; family Peronosporaceae; genus Phytophthora; species Phytophthora taxon juncus. The sequence continues at coordinate 1,222,304 of JAUCEE010000022.1, forward strand.
AACTCCTCGTCTGTCAACCGCCTCTGTCGACCGCCTGCCGGTGCGCAGCCTGCACTGCCTTTTCGGGCACTTGTTCTCGGACACTTGTTCTCGGACACTCAACCGGAAACCCAACTCCGGCAAACAGGGCCTCAAAAGTTGACGTCACTCCATTGATTGCGGCGGCAAATAGACGGCCACGACTGGTCGCGTCGGAAGCTTTTGGGCTGTTTACTAGATTCGGGTGGCAGCTGGCTGGTCGGTCGGCTCGAGAGCAGCGTGGCCCCGACTGGACTGACAGACACACGGATAAACGAACCGGCTACTGTAGCGGAGGTGCTAGACCAGCGACGTTGGTTAAGCGTACGGTGAGGGGTGCAAATCTAGCGTGTGGAGCTGACAGAGCCGACCGCATTTGGGCTTGCTGGCCAATGGAGCTAGCTTGGCAGAGATGGTTGGGCATGGCGTTGATCGCAACGGCGGCGTGGAATAGAGTGTGGAGTGTGAGTGCGTGTGAGTGGTGCGTTGGTGCGTCGTTGCGTTTTTGCGTTGGCAGGTGTGGTGGTGGTGGTGTGTGAATGGTCGGTTTAGTGTGTGGTGCGCGTTTGTGTGTGATGTTGTTGTGTTTTTTTTTTTGTGCGTGGTTTTGATTTGTTTGTTTGTTTTGAGGTGTTGGAAAAGTGTGTGCTGCGTTCGGTTGTAAGAGCCCCTATAGCTCAGTGGTAGAGCACCCGCTTAGTAAGCGGAAGGTCGGTAGTTCAATCCTGCCTGGGGGCAAATTCCTTGCAATCGTTTCACGTTCGAGCGTCCTTGTGTCGCCTTGTTCGTGTGCGAGGCGAGGCGTGCTTCGTGCCGTCTTTGCTCTTTTGCACCCGCTTCCATTCCCTTACCTTTCTCGTCAACCACTCGCCCACGCCTCGTGCGCCGTCTACATGTGCACACCATTGCTCTGCTCAATCCCGCCGTCTGTCTGCCTACACACACAAGTCGCGTACCCGCTTGCTGCTCGCTGCTCACTGCTCGCGCGTCGGGCGCCGTCTCGTTGTGCCTCTGCGTTTGTTGCCAGAAGCACCAGTGGCAGCGGCATGGTTCCATGATTCCATGATTCCTTGGTTCCATGGCTCCTCGTCTGTCAACCGCCTCTGTCGACCGCCTGCCGGTGCGCAGCCTGCACTGCCTTTTCGGGCACTTGTTCTCGGACACTTGTTCTCGGACACTTGTTCTCGGACACTCAACCGGAAACCCAACTCCGGCAAACAGGGCCTCAAAAGTTGACGTCACTCCATTGATTGCGGCGGCAAATAGACGGCCACGACTGGTCGCGTCGGAAGCTTTTGGGCTGTTTACTAGATTCGGGTGGCAGCTGGCTGGTCGGTCGGCTCGAGAGCAGCGTGGCCCCGACTGGACTGACAGACACACGGATAAACGAACCGGCTACTGTAGCGGAGGTGCTAGACCAGCGACGTTGGTTAAGCGTACGGTGAGGGGTTCAAATCTAGCGTGTGGAGCTGACAGAGCCGACCGCATTTGGGCTTGCTGGCCAATGGAGCTAGCTTGGCAGAGATGGTTGGGCATGGCGTTGATCGCAACGGCGGCGTGGAATAGAGTGTGGAGTGTGAGTGCGTGTGAGTGGTGCGTTGGTGCGTCGTTGCGTTTTTGCGTTGGCAGGTGTGGTGGTGGTGGTGTGTGAATGGTCGGTTTAGTGTGTGGTGCGCGTTTGTGTGTGATGTTGTTGTGTTTTTTTTGTTGTGCGTGGTTTTGATTTGTTTGTTTGTTTTGAGGTGTTGGAAAAGTGTGTGCTGCGTTCGGTTGTAAGAGCCCCTATAGCTCAGTGGTAGAGCACCCGCTTAGTAAGCGGAAGGTCGGTAGTTCAATCCTGCCTGGGGGCAAATTCCTTGCAATCGTTTCACGTTCGAGCGTCCTTGTGTCGCCTTGTTCGTGTGCGAGGCGAGGCGTGCTTCGTGCCGTCTTTGCTCCTTTGCACCCGCTTCCATTCCCTTACCTTTCTCGTCAACCACTCGCCCACGCCTCGTGCGCCGTCTACATGTGCACACCATTGCTCTGCTCAATCCCGCCGTCTGTCTGCCTACACACACAAGTCGCGTACCCGCTTGCTGCTCGCTGCTCACTGCTCGCGCGTCGGGCGCCGTCTCGTTGTGCCTCTGCGTTTGTTGCCAGCAAGCACCAGTGGCAGCGGCATGGTTCCATGATTCCATGATTCCTTGGTTCCATGGCTCCTCGTCTGTCAACCGCCTCTGTCGACCGCCTGCCGGTGCGCAGCCTGCACTGCCTTTTCGGGCACTTGTTCTCGGACACTTGTTCTCGGACATTCAACCGGAAACCCAACTCCGGCAAACAGGGCCTCAAAAGTTGACGTCACTCCATTGATTGCGGCGGCAAATAGACGGCCACGACTGTTCGCGTCGGAAGCGTTTGGGCTGTTTACTAGATTCGGGTGGCAGCTGGCTGGTCGGTCGGCTCGAGAGCAGCGTGGCCCCGACTGGACTGACAGACACACGGATAAACGAACCGGCTACTGTAGCGGAGGTGCTAGACCAGCGACGTTGGTTAAGCGTACGGTGAGGGGTGCAAATCTAGCGTGTGGAGCTGACAGAGCCGACCGCATTTGGGCTTGCTGGCCAATGGAGCTAGCTTGGCAGAGATGGTTGGGCATGGCGTTGATCGCAACGGCGGCGTGGAATAGAGTGTGGAGTGTGAGTGCGTGTGAGTGGTGCGTTGGTGCGTCGTTGCGTTTTTGCGTTGGCAGGTGTGGTGGTGGTGGTGTGTGAATGGTCGGTTTAGTGTGTGGTGCGCGTCTGTGTGTGATGTTGTTGTGTTTTTTTTTTGTTGTGCGTGGTTTTGATTTGTTTGTTTGTTTTGAGGTGTTGGAAAAGTGTGTGCTGCGTTCGGTTGTAAGAGCCCCTATAGCTCAGTGGTAGAGCACCCGCTTAGTAAGCGGAAGGTCGGTAGTTCAATCCTGCCTGGGGGCAAATTCCTTGCAATCGTTTCACGTTCGAGCGTCCTTGTGTCGCCTTGTTCGTGTGCGAGGCGAGGCGTGCTTCGTGCCGTCTTTGCTCTTTTGCACCCGCTTCCATTCCCTTACCTTTCTCGTCAACCACTCGCCCACGCCTCGTGCGCCGTCTACATGTGCACACCATTGCTCTGCTCAATCCCGCCGTCTGTCTGCCTACACACACAAGTCGCGTACCCGCTTGCTGCTCGCTGCTCACTGCTCGCGCGTCGGGCGCCGTCTCGTTGTGCCTCTGCGTTTGTTGCCAGCAAGCACCAGTGGCAGCGGCATGGTTCCATGATTCCATGATTCCTTGGTTCCATGGCTCCTCGTCTGTCAACCGCCTCTGTCGACCGCCTGCCGGTGCGCAGCCTGCACTGCCTTTTCGGGCACTTGTTCTCGGACACTTGTTCTCGGACACTCAACCGGAAACCCAACTCCGGCAAACAGGGCCTCAAAAGTTGACGTCACTCCATTGATTGCGGCGGCAAATAGACGGCCACGACTGGTCGCGTCGGAAGCTTTTGGGCTGTTTACTAGATTCGGGTGGCAGCTGGCTGGTCGGTCGGCTCGAGAGCAGCGTGGCCCCGACTGGACTGACAGACACACGGATAAACGAACCGGCTACTGTAGCGGAGGTGCTAGACCAGCGACGTTGGTTAAGCGTACGGTGAGGGGTGCAAATCTAGCGTGTGGAGCTGACAGAGCCGACCGCATTTGGGCTTGCTGGCCAATGGAGCTAGCTTGGCAGAGATGGTTGGGCATGGCGTTGATCGCAACGGCGGCGTGGAATAGAGTGTGGAGTGTGAGTGCGTGTGAGTGGTGCGTTGGTGCGTCGTTGCGTTTTTGCGTTGGCAGGTGTGGTGGTGGTGGTGTGTGAATGGTCGGTTTAGTGTGTGGTGCGCGTTTGTGTGTGATGTTGTTGTGTTTTTTTTGTTGTGCGTGGTTTTGATTTGTTTGTTTGTTTTGAGGTGTTGGAAAAGTGTGTGCTGCGTTCGGTTGTAAGAGCCCCTATAGCTCAGTGGTAGAGCACCCGCTTAGTAAGCGGAAGGTCGGTAGTTCAATCCTGCCTGGGGGCAAATTCCTTGCAATCGTTTCACGTTCGAGCGTCCTTGTGTCGCCTTGTTCGTGTGCGAGGCGAGGCGTGCTTCGTGCCGTCTTTGCTCTTTTGCACCCGCTTCCATTCCCTTACCTTCTCGTCAACCACTCGCCCACGCCTCGTGCGCCGTCTACATGTGCACACCATTGCTCTGCTCAATCCCGCCGTCTGTCTGCCTACACACACAAGTCGCGTACCCGCTTGCTGCTCGCTGCTCACTGCTCGCGCGTCGGGCGCCGTCTCGTTGTGCCTCTGCGTTTGTTGCCAGCAAGCACCAGTGGCAGCGGCATGGTTCCATGATTCCATGATTCCTTGGTTCCATGGCTCCTCGTCTGTCAACCGCCTCTGTCGACCGCCTGCCGGTGCGCAGCCTGCACTGCCTTTTCGGGCACTTGTTCTCGGACACTTGTTCTCGGACACTTGTTCTCGGACACTCAACCGGAAACCCAACTCCGGCAAACAGGGCCTCAAAAGTTGACGTCACTCCATTGATTGCGGCGGCAAATAGACGGCCACGACTGGTCGCGTCGGAAGCTTTTGGGCTGTTTACTAGATTCGGGTGGCAGCTGGCTGGTCGGTCGGCTCGAGAGCAGCGTGGCCCCGACTGGACTGACAGACACACGGATAAACGAACCGGCTACTGTAGCGGAGGTGCTAGACCAGCGACGTTGGTTAAGCGTACGGTGAGGGGTGCAAATCTAGCGTGTGGAGCTGACAGAGCCGACCGCATTTGGGCTTGCTGGCCAATGGAGCTAGCTTGGCAGAGATGGTTGGGCATGGCGTTGATCGCAACGGCGGCGTGGAATAGAGTGTGGAGTGTGAGTGCGTGTGAGTGGTGCGTTGGTGCGTCGTTGCGTTTTTGCGTTGGCAGGTGTGGTGGTGGTGGTGTGTGAATGGTCGGTTTAGTGTGTGGTGCGCGTTTGTGTGTGATGTTGTTGTGTTTTTTTTTTGTTGTGCGTGGTTTTGATTTGTTTGTTTGTTTTGAGGTGTTGGAAAAGTGTGTGCTGCGTTCGGTTGTAAGAGCCCCTATAGCTCAGTGGTAGAGCACCCGCTTAGTAAGCGGAAGGTCGGTAGTTCAATCCTGCCTGGGGGCAAATTCCTTGCAATCGTTTCACGTTCGAGCGTCCTTGTGTCGCCTTGTTCGTGTGCGAGGCGAGGCGTGCTTCGTGCCGTCTTTGCTCTTTTGCACCCGCTTCCATTCCCTTACCTTTCTCGTCAACCACTCGCCCACGCCTCGTGCGCCGTCTACATGTGCACACCATTGCTCTGCTCAATCCCGCCGTCTGTCTGCCTACACACACAAGTCGCGTACCCGCTTGCTGCTCGCTGCTCACTGCTCGCGCGTCGGGCGCCGTCTCGTTGTGCCTCTGCGTTTGTTGCCAGCAAGCACCAGTGGCAGCGGCATGGTTCCATGATTCCATGATTCCTTGGTTCCATGGCTCCTCGTCTGTCAACCGCCTCTGTCGACCGCCTGCCGGTGCGCAGCCTGCACTGCCTTTTCGGGCACTTGTTCTCGGACACTTGTTCTCGGACACTCAACCGGAAACCCAACTCCGGCAAACAGGGCCTCAAAAGTTGACGTCACTCCATTGATTGCGGCGGCAAATAAACGGCCATGACTGGTCGCGTCGGAAGCTTTTGGGCTGTTTACTAGATTCGGGTGGCAGCTGGCTGGTCGGTCGGCTCGAGAGCAGCGTGGCCCCGACTGGACTGACAGACACACGGATAAACGAACCGGCTACTGTAGCGGAGGTGCTAGACCAGCGACGTTGGTTAAGCGTACGGTGAGGGGTGCAAATCTAGCGTGTGGAGCTGACAGAGCCGACCGCATTTGGGCTTGCTGGCCAATGGAGCTAGCTTGGCAGAGATGGTTGGGCATGGCGTTGATCGCAACGGCGGCGTGGAATAGAGTGTGGAGTGTGAGTGCGTGTGAGTGGTGCGTTGGTGCGTCGTTGCGTTTTTGCGTTGGCAGGTGTGGTGGTGGTGGTGTGTGAATGGTCGGTTTAGTGTGTGGTGCGCGTTTGTGTGTGATGTTGTTGTGTTTTTTTTTTGTTGTGCGTGGTTTTGATTTGTTTGTTTGTTTTGAGGTGTTGGAAAAGTGTGTGCTGCGTTCGGTTGTAAGAGCCCCTATAGCTCAGTGGTAGAGCACCCGCTTAGTAAGCGGAAGGTCGGTAGTTCAATCCTGCCTGGGGGCAAATTCCTTGCAATCGTTTCACGTTCGAGCGTCCTTGTGTCGCCTTGTTCGTGTGCGAGGCGAGGCGTGCTTCGTGCCGTCTTTGCTCTTTTGCACCCGCTTCCATTCCCTTACCTTTCTCGTCAACCACTCGCCCACGCCTCGTGCGCCGTCTACATGTGCACACCATTGCTCTGCTCAATCCCGCCGTCTGTCTGCCTACACACACAAGTCGCGTACCCGCTTGCTGCTCGCTGCTCACTGCTCGCGCGTCGGGCGCCGTCTCGTTGTGCCTCTGCGTTTGTTGCCAGCAAGCACCAGTGGCAGCGGCATGGTTCCATGATTCCATGATTCCTTGGTTCCATGGCTCCTCGTCTGTCAACCGCCTCTGTCGACCGCCTGCCGGTGCGCAGCCTGCACTGCCTTTTCGGGCACTTGTTCTCGGACACTTGTTCTTGGACATTCAACCGGAAACCCAACTCCGGCAAACAGGGCCTCAAAAGTTGACGTCACTCCATTGATTGCGGCGGCAAATAGACGGCCATGACTGGTCGCGTCGGAAGCTTTTGGGCTGTTTACTAGATTCGGGTGGCAGCTGGCTGGTCGGTCGGCTCGAGAGCAGCGTGGCCCCGACTGGACTGACAGACACACGGATAAACGAACCGGCTACTGTAGCGGAGGTGCTAGACCAGCGACGTTGGTTAAGCGTACGGTGAGGGGTGCAAATCTAGCGTGTGGAGCTGACAGAGCCGACCGCATTTGGGCTTGCTGGCCAATGGAGCTAGCTTGGCAGAGATGGTTGGGCATGGCGTTGATCGCAACGGCGGCGTGGAATAGAGTGTGGAGTGTGAGTGCGTGTGAGTGGTGCGTTGGTGCGTCGTTGCGTTTTTGCGTTGGCAGGTGTGGTGGTGGTGGTGTGTGAATGGTCGGTTTAGTGTGTGGTGCGCGTTTGTGTGTGATGTTGTTGTGTTTTTTTTTTGTTGTGCGTGGTTTTGATTTGTTTGTTTGTTTTGAGGTGTTGGAAAAGTGTGTGCTGCGTTCGGTTGTAAGAGCCCCTATAGCTCAGTGGTAGAGCACCCGCTTAGTAAGCGGAAGGTCGGTAGTTCAATCCTGCCTGGGGGCAAATTCCTTGCAATCGTTTCACGTTCGAGCGTCCTTGTGTCGCCTTGTTCGTGTGCGAGGCGAGGCGTGCTTCGTGCCGTCTTTGCTCTTTTGCACCCGCTTCCATTCCCTTACCTTTCTCGTCAACCACTCGCCCACGCCTCGTGCGCCGTCTACATGTGCACACCATTGCTCTGCTCAATCCCGCCGTCTGTCTGCCTACACACACAAGTCGCGTACCCGCTTGCTGCTCGCTGCTCACTGCTCGCGCGTCGGGCGCCGTCTCGTTGTGCCTCTGCGTTTGTTGCCAGCAAGCACCAGTGGCAGCGGCATGGTTCCATGATTCCATGATTCCTTGGTTCCATGGCTCCTCGTCTGTCAACCGCCTCTGTCGACCGCCTGCCGGTGCGCAGCCTGCACTGCCTTTTCGGGCACTTGTTCTCGGACACTTGTTCTCGGACACTCAACCGGAAACCCAACTCCGGCAAACAGGGCCTCAAAAGTTGACGTCACTCCATTGATTGCGGCGGCAAATAGACGGCCATGACTGGTCGCGTCGGAAGCTTTTGGGCTGTTTACTAGATTCGGGTGGCAGCTGGCTGGTCGGTCGGCTCGAGAGCAGCGTGGCCCCGACTGGACTGACAGACACACGGATAAACGAACCGGCTACTGTAGCGGAGGTGCTAGACCAGCGACGTTGGTTAAGCGTACGGTGAGGGGTTCAAATCTAGCGTGTGGAGCTGACAGAGCCGACCGCATTTGGGCTTGCTGGCCAATGGAGCTAGCTTGGCAGAGATGGTTGGGCATGGCGTTGATCGCAACGGCGGCGTGGAATAGAGTGTGGAGTGTGAGTGCGTGTGAGTGGTGCGTTGGTGCGTCGTTGCGTTTTTGCGTTGGCAGGTGTGGTGGTGGTGGTGTGTGAATGGTCGGTTTAGTGTGTGGTGCGCGTTTGTGTGTGATGTTGTTGTGTTTTTTTTTTGTTGTGCGTGGTTTTGATTTGTTTGTTTGTTTTGAGGTGTTGGAAAAGTGTGTGCTGCGTTCGGTTGTAAGAGCCCCTATAGCTCAGTGGTAGAGCACCCGCTTAGTAAGCGGAAGGTCGGTAGTTCAATCCTGCCTGGGGGCAAATTCCTTGCAATCGTTTCACGTTCGAGCGTCCTTGTGTCGCCTTGTTCGTGTCCGAGGCGAGGCGTGCTTCGTGCCGTCTTTGCTCCTTTGCACCCGCTTCCATTCCCTTACCTTTCTCGTCAACCACTCGCCCACGCCTCGTGCGCCGTCTACATGTGCACACCATTGCTCTGCTCAATCCCGCCGTCTGTCTGCCTACACACACAAGTCGCGTACCCGCTTGCTGCTCGCTGCTCACTGCTCGCGCGTCGGGCGCCGTCTCGTTGTGCCTCTGCGTTTGTTGCCAGCAAGCACCAGTGGCAGCGGCATGGTTCCATGATTCCATGATTCCTTGGTTCCATGGCTCCTCGTCTGTCAACCGCCTCTGTCGACCGCCTGCCGGTGCGCAGCCTGCACTGCCTTTTCGGGCACTTGTTCTCGGACACTTGTTCTCGGACACTCAACCGGAAACCCAACTCCGGCAAACAGGGCCTCAAAAGTTGACGTCACTCCATTGATTGCGGCGGCAAATAGACGGCCACGACTGGTCGCGTCGGAAGCTTTTGGGCTGTTTACTAGATTCGGGTGGCAGCTGGCTGGTCGGTCGGCTCGAGAGCAGCGTGGCCCCGACTGGACTGACAGACACACGGATAAACGAACCGGCTACTGTAGCGGAGGTGCTAGACCAGCGACGTTGGTTAAGCGTACGGTGAGGGGTGCAAATCTAGCGTGTGGAGCTGACAGAGCCGACCGCATTTGGGCTTGCTGGCCAATGGAGCTAGCTTGGCAGAGATGGTTGGGCATGGCGTTGATCGCAACGGCGGCGTGGAATAGAGTGTGGAGTGTGAGTGCGTGTGAGTGGTGCGTTGGTGCGTCGTTGCGTTTTTGCGTTGGCAGGTGTGGTGGTGGTGGTGTGTGAATGGTCGGTTTAGTGTGTGGTGCGCGTTTGTGTGTGATGTTGTTGTGTTTTTTTTGTTGTGCGTGGTTTTGATTTGTTTGTTTGTTTTGAGGTGTTGGAAAAGTGTGTGCTGCGTTCGGTTGTAAGAGCCCCTATAGCTCAGTGGTAGAGCACCCGCTTAGTAAGCGGAAGGTCGGTAGTTCAATCCTGCCTGGGGGCAAATTCCTTGCAATCGTTTCACGTTCGAGCGTCCTTGTGTCGCCTTGTTCGTGTGCGAGGCGAGGCGTGCTTCGTGCCGTCTTTGCTCTTTTGCACCCGCTTCCATTCCGTTACCTTTCTCGTCAACCACTCGCCCACGCCTCGTGCGCCGTCTACATGTGCACACCATTGCTCTGCTCAATCCCGCCGTCTGTCTGCCTACACACACAAGTCGCGTACCCGCTTGCTGCTCGCTGCTCACTGCTCGCGCGTCGGGCGCCGTCTCGTTGTGCCTCTGCGTTTGTTGCCAGCAAGCACCAGTGGCAGCGGCATGGTTCCATGATTCCATGATTCCTTGGTTCCATGGCTCCTCGTCTGTCAACCGCCTCTGTCGACCGCCTGCCGGTGCGCAGCCTGCACTGCCTTTTCGGGCACTTGTTCTCGGACACTTGTTCTCGGACATTCAACCGGAAACCCAACTCCGGCAAACAGGGCCTCAAAAGTTGACGTCACTCCATTGATTGCGGCGGCAAATAGACGGCCACGACTGGTCGCGTCGGAAGCTTTTGGGCTGTTTACTAGATTCGGGTGGCAGCTGGCTGGTCGGTCGGCTCGAGAGCAGCGTGGCCCCGACTGGACTGACAGACACACGGATAAACGAACCGGCTACTGTAGCGGAGGTGCTAGACCAGCGACGTTGGTTAAGCGTACGGTGAGGGGTTCAAATCTAGCGTGTGGAGCTGACAGAGCCGACCGCATTTGGGCTTGCTGGCCAATGGAGCTAGCTTGGCAGAGATGGTTGGGCATGGCGTTGATCGCAACGGCGGCGTGGAATAGAGTGTGGAGTGTGAGTGCGTGTGAGTGGTGCGTTGGTGCGTCGTTGCGTTTTTGCGTTGGCAGGTGTGGTGGTGGTGGTGTGTGAATGGTCGGTTTAGTGTGTGGTGCGCGTTTGTGTGTGATGTTGTTGTGTTTTTTTTTTTGTTGTGCGTGGTTTTGATTTGTTTGTTTGTTTTGAGGTGTTGGAAAAGTGTGTGCTGCGTTCGGTTGTAAGAGCCCCTATAGCTCAGTGGTAGAGCACCCGCTTAGTAAGCGGAAGGTCGGTAGTTCAATCCTGCCTGGGGGCAAATTCCTTGCAATCGTTTCACGTTCGAGCGTCCTTGTGTCGCCTTGTTCGTGTGCGAGGCGAGGCGTGCTTCGTGCCGTCTTTGCTCTTTTGCACCCGCTTCCATTCCCTTACCTTTCTCGTCAACCACTCGCCCACGCCTCGTGCGCCGTCTACATGTGCACACCATTGCTCTGCTCAATCCCGCCGTCTGTCTGCCTACACACACAAGTCGCGTACCCGCTTGCTGCTCGCTGCTCACTGCTCGCGCGTCGGGCGCCGTCTCGTTGTGCCTCTGCGTTTGTTGCCAGCAAGCACCAGTGGCAGCGGCATGGTTCCATGATTCCATGATTCCTTGGTTCCATGGCTCCTCGTCTGTCAACCGCCTCTGTCGACCGCCTGCCGGTGCGCAGCCTGCACTGCCTTTTCGGGCACTTGTTCTCGGACACTTGTTCTCGGACACTCAACCGGAAACCCAACTCCGGCAAACAGGGCCTCAAAAGTTGACGTCACTCCATTGATTGCGGCGGCAAATAGACGGCCACGACTGGTCGCGTCGGAAGCTTTTGGACTGTTTACTAGATTCGGGTGGCAGCTGGCTGGTCGGTCGGCTCGAGAGCAGCGTGGCCCCGACTGGACTGACAGACACACGGATAAACGAACCGGCTACTGTAGCGGAGGTGCTAGACCAGCGACGTTGGTTAAGCGTACGGTGAGGGGTTCAAATCTAGCGTGTGGAGCTGACAGAGCCGACCGCATTTGGGCTTGCTGGCCAATGGAGCTAGCTTGGCAGAGATGGTTGGGCATGGCGTTGATCGCAACGGCGGCGTGGAATAGAGTGTGGAGTGTGAGTGCGTGTGAGTGGTGCGTTGGTGCGTCGTTGCGTTTTTGCGTTGGCAGGTGTGGTGGTGGTGGTGTGTGAATGGTCGGTTTAGTGTGTGGTGCGCGTTTGTGTGTGATGTTGTTGTTTTTTTTTTGTTGTGCGTGGTTTTGATTTGTTTGTTTGTTTTGAGGTGTTGGAAAAGTGTGTGCTGCGTTCGGTTGTAAGAGCCCCTATAGCTCAGTGGTAGAGCACCCGCTTAGTAAGCGGAAGGTCGGTAGTTCAATCCTGCCTGGGGGCAAATTCCTTGCAATCGTTTCACGTTCGAGCGTCCTTGTGTCGCCTTGTTCGTGTGCGAGGCGAGGCGTGCTTCGTGCCGTCTTTGCTCCTTTGCACCCGCTTCCATTCCGTTACCTTTCTCGTCAACCACTCGCCCACGCCTCGTGCGCCGTCTACATGTGCACACCATTGCTCTGCTCAATCCCGCCGTCTGTCTGCCTACACACACAAGTCGCGTACCCGCTTGCTGCTCGCTGCTCACTGCTCGCGCGTCGGGCGCCGTCTCGTTGTGCCTCTGCGTTTGTTGCCAGCAAGCACCAGTGGCAGCGGCATGGTTCCATGATTCCATGATTCCTTGGTTCCATGGCTCCTCGTCTGTCAACCGCCTCTGTCGACCGCCTGCCGGTGCGCAGCCTGCACTGCCTTTTCGGGCACTTGTTCTCGGACACTTGTTCTCGGACACTCAACCGGAAACCCAACTCCGGCAAACAGGGCCTCAAAAGTTGACGTCACTCCATTGATTGCGGCGGCAAATAGACGGCCACGACTGGTCGCGTCGGAAGCTTTTGGGCTGTTTACTAGATTCGGGTGGCAGCTGGCTGGTCGGTCGGCTCGAGAGCAGCGTGGCCCCGACTGGACTGACAGACACACGGATAAACGAACCGGCTAATGTAGCGGAGGTGCTAGACCAGCGACGTTGGTTAAGCGTACGGTGAGGGGTTCAAATCTAGCGTGTGGAGCTGACAGAGCCGACCGCATCTGGGCTTGCTGGCCAATGGAGCTAGCTTGGCAGAGATGGTTGGGCATGGCGTTGATCGCAACGGCGGCGTGGAATAGAGTGTGGAGTGTGAGTGCGTGTGAGTGGTGCGTTGGTGCGTCGTTGCGTTTTTGCGTTGGCAGGTGTGGTGGTGGTGGTGTGTGAATGGTCGGTTTAGTGTGTGGTGCGCGTTTGTGTGTGATGTTGTTGTGTTTTTTTTGTTGTGCGTGGTTTTGATTTGTTTGTTTGTTTTGAGGTGTTGGAAAAGTGTGTGCTGCGTTCGGTTGTAAGAGCCCCTATAGCTCAGTGGTAGAGCACCCGCTTAGTAAGCGGAAGGTCGGTAGTTCAATCCTGCCTGGGGGCAAATTCCTTGCAATCGTTTCACGTTCGAGCGTCCTTGTGTCGCCTTGTTCGTGTGCGAGGCGAGGCGTGCTTCGTGCCGTCTTTGCTCTTTTGCACCCGCTTCCATTCCCTTACCTTTCTCGTCAACCACTCGCCCACGCCTCGTGCGCCGTCTACATGTGCACACCATTGCTCTGCTCAATCCCGCCGTCTGTCTGCCTACACACACAAGTCGCGTACCCGCTTGCTGCTCGCTGCTCACTGCTCGCGCGTCGGGCGCCGTCTCGTTGTGCCTCTGCGTTTGTTGCCAGCAAGCACCAGTGGCAGCGGCATGGTTCCATGATTCCATGATTCCTTGGTTCCATGGCTCCTCGTCTGTCAACCGCCTCTGTCGACCGCCTGCCGGTGCGCAGCCTGCACTGCCTTTTCGGGCACTTGTTCTCGGACACTTGTTCTCGGACACTCAACCGGAAACCCAACTCCGGCAAACAGGGCCTCAAAAGTTGACGTCACTCCATTGATTGCGGCGGCAAATAGACGGCCACGACTGGTCGCGTCGGAAGCTTTTGGGCTGTTTACTAGATTCGGGTGGCAGCTGGCTGGTCGGTCGGCTCGAGAGCAGCGTGGCCCCGACTGGACTGACAGACACACGGATAAACGAACCGGCTACTGTAGCGGAGGTGCTAGACCAGCGACGTTGGTTAAGCGTACGGTGAGGGGTGCAAATCTAGCGTGTGGAGCTGACAGAGCCGACCGCATTTGGGCTTGCTGGCCAATGGAGCTAGCTTGGCAGAGATGGTTGGGCATGGCGTTGATCGCAACGGCGGCGTGGAATAGAGTGTGGAGTGTGAGTGCGTGTGAGTGGTGCGTTGGTGCGTCGTTGCGTTTTTGCGTTGGCAGGTGTGGTGGTGGTGGTGTGTGAATGGTCTCTGCGTTTGTTGCCAGCAAGCACCAGTGGCAGCGGCATGGTTCCATGATTCCATGATTCCTTGGTTCCATGGCTCCTCGTCTGTCAACCGCCTCTGTCGACCGCCTGCCGGTGCGCAGCCTGCACTGCCTTTTCGGGCACTTGTTCTCGGACACTTGTTCTCGGACACTCAACCGGAAACCCAACTCCGGCAAACAGGGCCTCAAAAGTTGACGTCACTCCATTGATTGCGGCGGCAAATAGACGGCCACGACTGGTCGCGTCGGAAGCTTTTGGGCTGTTTACTAGATTCGGGTGGCAGCTGGCTGGTCGGTCGGCTCGAGAGCAGCGTGGCCCCGACTGGACTGACAGACACACGGATAAACGAACCGGCTAATGTAGCGGAGGTGCTAGACCAGCGACGTTGGTTAAGCGTACGGTGAGGGGTTCAAATCTAGCGTGTGGAGCTGACAGAGCCGACCGCATCTGGGCTTGCTGGCCAATGGAGCTAGCTTGGCAGAGATGGTTGGGCATGGCGTTGATCGCAACGGCGGCGTGGAATAGAGTGTGGAGTGTGAGTGCGTGTGAGTGGTGCGTTGGTGCGTCGTTGCGTTTTTGCGTTGGCAGGTGTGGTGGTGGTGGTGTGTGAATGGTCGGTTTAGTGTGTGGTGCGCGTTTGTGTGTGATGTTGTTGTGTTTTTTTTGTTGTGCGTGGTTTTGATTTGTTTGTTTGTTTTGAGGTGTTGGAAAAGTGTGTGCTGCGTTCGGTTGTAAGAGCCCCTATAGCTCAGTGGTAGAGCACCCGCTTAGTAAGCGGAAGGTCGGTAGTTCAATCCTGCCTGGGGGCAAATTCCTTGCAATCGTTTCACGTTCGAGCGTCCTTGTGTCGCCTTGTTCGTGTGCGAGGCGAGGCGTGCTTCGTGCCGTCTTTGCTCTTTTGCACCCGCTTCCATTCCCTTACCTTTCTCGTCAACCACTCGCCCACGCCTCGTGCGCCGTCTACATGTGCACACCATTGCTCTGCTCAATCCCGCCGTCTGTCTGCCTACACACACAAGTCGCGTACCCGCTTGCTGCTCGCTGCTCACTGCTCGCGCGTCGGGCGCCGTCTCGTTGTGCCTCTGCGTTTGTTGCCAGCAAGCACCAGTGGCAGCGGCATGGTTCCATGATTCCATGATTCCTTGGTTCCATGGCTCCTCGTCTGTCAACCGCCTCTGTCGACCGCCTGCCGGTGCGCAGCCTGCACTGCCTTTTCGGGCACTTGTTCTCGGACACTTGTTCTCGGACACTCAACCGGAAACCCAACTCCGGCAAACAGGGCCTCAAAAGTTGACGTCACTCCATTGATTGCGGCGGCAAATAGACGGCCACGACTGGTCGCGTCGGAAGCTTTTGGACTGTTTACTAGATTCGGGTGGCAGCTGGCTGGTCGGTCGGCTCGAGAGCAGCGTGGCCCCGACTGGACTGACAGACACACGGATAAACGAACCGGCTACTGTAGCGGAGGTGCTAGACCAGCGACGTTGGTTAAGCGTACGGTGAGGGGTGCAAATCTAGCGTGTGGAGCTGACAGAGCCGACCGCATTTGGGCTTGCTGGCCAATGGAGCTAGCTTGGCAGAGATGGTTGGGCATGGCGTTGATCGCAACGGCGGCGTGGAATAGAGTGTGGAGTGTGAGTGCGTGTGAGTGGTGCGTTGGTGCGTCGTTGCGTTTTTGCGTTGGCAGGTGTGGTGGTGGTGGTGTGTGAATGGTCGGTTTAGTGTGTGGTGCGCGTTTGTGTGTGATGTTGTTGTTTTTTTTTTGTTGTGCGTGGTTTTGATTTGTTTGTTTGTTTTGAGGTGTTGGAAAAGTGTGTGCTGCGTTCGGTTGTAAGAGCCCCTATAGCTCAGTGGTAGAGCACCCGCTTAGTAAGCGGAAGGTCGGTAGTTCAATCCTGCCTGGGGGCAAATTCCTTGCAATCGTTTCACGTTCGAGCGTCCTTGTGTCGCCTTGTTCGTGTGCGAGGCGAGGCGTGCTTCGTGCCGTCTTTGCTCTTTTGCACCCGCTTCCATTCCCTTACCTTTCTCGTCAACCACTCGCCCACGCCTCGTGCGCCGTCTACATGTGCACACCATTGCTCTGCTCAATCCCGCCGTCTGTCTGCCTACACACACAAGTCGCGTACCCGCTTGCTGCTCGCTGCTCACTGCTCGCGCGTCGGGCGCCGTCTCGTTGTGCCTCTGCGTTTGTTGCCAGCAAGCACCAGTGGCAGCGGCATGGTTCCATGATTCCATGATTCCTTGGTTCCATGGCTCCTCGTCTGTCAACCGCCTCTGTCGACCGCCTGCCGGTGCGCAGCCTGCACTGCCTTTTCGGGCACTTGTTCTCGGACACTTGTTCTCGGACATTCAACCGGAAACCCAACTCCGGCAAACAGGGCCTCAAAAGTTGACGTCACTCCATTGATTGCGGCGGCAAATAGACGGCCATGACTGGTCGCGTCGGAAGCTTTTGGGCTGTTTACTAGATTCGGGTGGCAGCTGGCTGGTCGGTCGGCTCGAGAGCAGCGTGGCCCCGACTGGACTGACAGACACACGGATAAACGAACCGGCTACTGTAGCGGAGGTGCTAGACCAGCGACGTTGGTTAAGCGTACGGTGAGGGGTTCAAATCTAGCGTGTGGAGCTGACAGAGCCGACCGCATCTGGGCTTGCTGGCCAATGGAGCTAGCTTGGCAGAGATGGTTGGGCATGGCGTTGATCGCAACGGCGGCGTGGAATAGAGTGTGGAGTGTGAGTGCGTGTGAGTGGTGCGTTGGTGCGTCGTTGCGTTTTTGCGTTGGCAGGTGTGGTGGTGGTGGTGTGTGAATGGTCGGTTTAGTGTGTGGTGCGCGTTTGTGTGTGATGTTGTGTTTTTTTTTTTGTTGTGCGTGGTTTTGATTTGTTTGTTTGTTTTGAGGTGTTGGAAAAGTGTGTGCTGCGTTCGGTTGTAAGAGCCCCTATAGCTCAGTGGTAGAGCACCCGCTTAGTAAGCGGAAGGTCGGTAGTTCAATCCTGCCTGGGGGCAAATTCCTTGCAATCGTTTCACGTTCGAGCGTCCTTGTGTCGCCTTGTTCGTGTGCGAGGCGAGGCGTGCTTCGTGCCGTCTTTGCTCTTTTGCACCCGCTTCCATTCCCTTACCTTTCTCGTCAACCACTCGCCCACGCCTCGTGCGCCGTCTACATGTGCACACCATTGCTCTGCTCAATCCCGCCGTCTGTCTGCCTACACACACAAGTCGCGTACCCGCTTGCTGCTCGCTGCTCACTGCTCGCGCGTCGGGCGCCGTCTCGTTGTGCCTCTGCGTTTGTTGCCAGCAAGCACCAGTGGCAGCGGCATGGTTCCATGATTCCATGATTCCTTGGTTCCATGGCTCCTCGTCTGTCAACCGCCTCTGTCGACCGCCTGCCGGTGCGCAGCCTGCACTGCCTTTTCGGGCACTTGTTCTCGGACACTTGTTCTCGGACATTCAACCGGAAACCCAACTCCGGCAAACAGGGCCTCAAAAGTTGACGTCACTCCATTGATTGCGGCGGCAAATAGACGGCCATGACTGGTCGCGTCGGAAGCTTTTGGGCTGTTTACTAGATTCGGGTGGCAGCTGGCTGGTCGGTCGGCTCGAGAGCAGCGTGGCCCCGACTGGACTGACAGACACACGGATAAACGAACCGGCTACTGTAGCGGAGGTGCTAGACCAGCGACGTTGGTTAAGCGTACGGTGAGGGGTGCAAATCTAGCGTGTGGAGCTGACAGAGCCGACCGCATCTGGGCTTGCTGGCCAATGGAGCTAGCTTGGCAGAGATGGTTGGGCATGGCGTTGATCGCAACGGCGGCGTGGAATAGAGTGTGGAGTGTGAGTGCGTGTGAGTGGTGCGTTGGTGCGTCGTTGCGTTTTTGCGTTGGCAGGTGTGGTGGTGGTGGTGTGTGAATGGTCGGTTTAGTGTGTGGTGCGCGTTTGTGTGTGATGTTGTGTTTTTTTTTTTGTTGTGCGTGGTTTTGATTTGTTTGTTTGTTTTGAGGTGTTGGAAAAGTGTGTGCTGCGTTCGGTTGTAAGAGCCCCTATAGCTCAGTGGTAGAGCACCCGCTTAGTAAGCGGAAGGTCGGTAGTTCAATCCTGCCTGGGGGCAAATTCCTTGCAATCGTTTCACGTTCGAGCGTCCTTGTGTCGCCTTGTTCGTGTGCGAGGCGAGGCGTGCTTCGTGCCGTCTTTGCTCTTTTGCACCCGCTTCCATTCCCTTACCTTTCTCGTCAACCACTCGCCCACGCCTCGTGCGCCGTCTACATGTGCACACCATTGCTCTGCTCAATCCCGCCGTCTGTCTGCCTACATACACAAGTCGCGTACCCGCTTGCTGCTCGCTGCTCACTGCTCGCGCGTCGGGCGCCGTCTCGTTGTGCCTCTGCGTTTGTTGCCAGCAAGCACCAGTGGCAGCGGCATGGTTCCATGATTCCATGATTCCTTGGTTCCATGGCTCCTCGTCTGTCAACCGCCTCTGTCGACCGCCTGCCGGTGCGCAGCCTGCACTGCCTTTTCGGGCACTTGTTCTCGGACACTTGTTCTCGGACATTCAACCGGAAACCCAACTCCGGCAAACAGGGCCTCAAAAGTTGACGTCACTCCATTGATTGCGGCGGCAAATAGACGGCCACGACTGGTCGCGTCGGAAGCTTTTGGGCTGTTTACTAGATTCGGGTGGCAGCTGGCTGGTCGGTCGGCTCGAGAGCAGCGTGGCCCCGACTGGACTGACAGACACACGGACCAACGAACCGGCTACTGTAGCGGAGGTGCTAGACCAGCGACGTTGGTTAAGCGTACGGTGAGGGGTTCAAATCTAGCGTGTGGAGCTGACAGAGCCGACCGCATCTGGGCTTGCTGGCCAATGGAGCTAGCTTGGCAGAGATGGTTGGGCATGGCGTTGATCGCAACGGCGGCGTGGAATAGAGTGTGGAGTGTGAGTGCGTGTGAGTGGTGCGTTGGTGCGTCGTTGCGTTTTTGCGTTGGCAGGTGTGGTGGTGGTGGTGTGTGAATGGTCGGTTTAGTGTGTGGTGCGCGTTTGTGTGTGATGTTGTTTTTTTTTTTTTTGTTGTGCGTGGTTTTGATTTGTTTGTTTGTTTTGAGGTGTTGGAAAAGTGTGTGCTGCGTTCGGTTGTAAGAGCCCCTATAGCTCAGTGGTAGAGCACCCGCTTAGTAAGCGGAAGGTCGGTAGTTCAATCCTGCCTGGGGGCAAATTCCTTGCAATCGTTTCACGTTCGAGCGTCCTTGTGTCGCCTTGTTCGTGTGCGAGGCGAGGCGTGCTTCGTGCCGTCTTTGCTCTTTTGCACCCGCTTCCATTCCCTTACCTTTCTCGTCAACCACTCGCCCACGCCTCGTGCGCCGTCTACATGTGCACACCATTGCTCTGCTCAATCCCGCCGTCTGTCTGCCTACACACACAAGTCGCGTACCCGCTTGCTGCTCGCTGCTCACTGCTCGCGCGTCGGGCGCCGTCTCGTTGTGCCTCTGCGTTTGTTGCCAGCAAGCACCAGTGGCAGCGGCATGGTTCCATGATTCCATGATTCCTTGGTTCCATGGCTCCTCGTCTGTCAACCGCCTCTGTCGACCGCTTTTCGGGCACTTGTTCTCGGACACTTGTTCTCGGACATTCAACCGGAAACCCAACTCCGGCAAACAGGGCCTCAAAAGTTGACGTCACTCCATTGATTGCGGCGGCAAATAGACGGCCACGACTGTTCGCGTCGGAAGCTTTTGGGCTGTTTACTAGATTCGGGTGGCAGCTGGCTGGTCGGTCGGCTCGAGAGCAGCGTGGCCCCGACTGGACTGACAGACACACGGATAAACGAACCGGCTACTGTAGCGGAGGTGCTAGACCAGCGACGTTGGTTAAGCGTACGGTGAGGGGTTCAAATCTAGCGTGTGGAGCTTTTTGGAGTTCGGAGCGCTTGGAGCTTGGACGAAGACGGCTTCGGGTCGGGATTGCAAAACTAAAAGTGAGTTTTATTCTGAAAGCTTAGTGGGGTGGTCCCAGTGGCTCAGAGCCACTCGTTCACCTATCCTACCCTGCCTTCCCTTGTGTCTCCCTTCTAGACCTGTCCTACCTTTGAGTAATTACGTGTCTGTAAAAACCTCCGTAAGACGACCAGTATGTGACATGCAAAAGGGAAGGCCGCTGCGTGGTGGGGGACGTAGCTCCAGGGGGGCGAAGCTCTGGTGAACCCCGAACACCAGGTCATGGTAGTTAGCCATAATTAACTTCAACCACGGCGGGATTTGAACCCACGCCCACCCGACTGGTGCCCCCCACACCAAACGACTGAGCCAATCTGATGCCTTGGCCCAGCCACGCATTTCACTAAGTACTTATGCAAAACATGCAACATCCACACACAGCTGCAACATCACTCTCCAACACTCTCCCTTGATGTGCGCGCTGGGTGTGCCTTCACGCTTCCATGCGCAGCCCCGCGACGAACTTGGTGTGCTTGTCTCTTGGTAGCGCCTTGGTGAATCCGTCCGCGACCATCTCGTCCGTCGGCTTGTACTCGAGCTTGATGACCTCGCGTCCCACTTGCTCGCGCAAGAAGTGGTACTTGATGTCGATGTGCTTGGTCCGCGAGTGGTAGACGGGATTCTTGGCCAGTGCGATGCACCCTTGGTTATCTTGGTAAACGATGGTCGCCGCCTCCCCGCCGTAGTCCAGGTCCTGGAGAAGACGACGCAGCCAGATCGCCTCCTGGGTCGCACTGTACAGGCTCATGTACTCCGCTTCCGTGGTCGACGTCGCAACCGTTTGCTGACGCTTGGACTTCCACGAGACCGCGCTCCCGTTGAGAAAGAAGACGTAGCCGGTCGTCGAGCGCCGCGAGTCCAGGTCGCCCGCCCAGTTCGCGTCCGCAAAGCCGATGAGCTCTCCCTTGTTCGCGCCGCTGAACAC
The DNA here is from genome assembly GCA_033558005.1 of Phytophthora taxon juncus. NCBI lineage: Eukaryota > Oomycota > Peronosporomycetes > Peronosporales > Peronosporaceae > Phytophthora > Phytophthora taxon juncus. The sequence continues at coordinate 1,243,023 of JAUCEE010000022.1, forward strand.
GACCCCGAGGTCTTGCGTCGTCTTCAGGTACTTGAGGATCCGCTTCGCCGCCGCCCAGTGCGACTTGTTGTAGCGCTCGCAGAACTTGGCCACTTCTCCCACAGCGAACGCGATATCTGGACGCGTGCATGTAGCGACGTACATCAGGGCTCCCACCAGCTCGCGATACGGGAACTTGGGCACGAACTCCTCGCCTTCCGGCAGCTTCACGAGCTTCGAGTTGCTGTCCGCCGGTGTGTGCACGTCCTTGCAGTCTTGCACGCCGAACCGCTCCGCGAGCCGCTTGATGTACGCGCGCTGGTTCATGACGATCACCCGATCATCCCGCATGCGATGGATCTCGATCCCAAGGCAGTACTTCAGCTCGCCAAGTTCCTTGATGCTGAACGCAGTCTTGAGCGCTTGCTTGATGCCGTCGATCTGGTCCTTGCACTTGCTGAACAGCATCAGGTCGTCCACGTAGATGACGACGATACTGTACTCCGTGCTTGACACTCGAACGTAGACGCACGGATCCGCCGCTGAGCGCTCGAAGCCTTGGTCCTCCAAGTGCAGGTTAAGCTTGTTGTTCCACTGCCGCGCCGCTTGCTTGGTCCCGTAGAGCGCCTTCTTAAGCAAGCACTTCTTCGTTGTGTTGGCTTGGTCCTCGAACCCGTCCGGCTGGTCCATGTAGATCTCCTCCTTGACTTCGCCGTACAGGAACGCCGTGTCGACATCGATGTTCTCCGCCTCCAAGTCCTCGGCTGCCGCGATCGCCAATACCGTGTTGATGGACTCCTTGCGCGCCACTGGAGCAAAAGTCTCCGTGTAGTCAATGCCTGGACGCTGCGTGAACCCCTTCGCCACCAGCCGTGCCTTGAACTTGACAATCTCGCCGCTCGGGTCGCGCTTGATCCGGAAGACCCACTTGCAGCCCACTGCCCTCTTCCCCGGAGGCATGTCGACGAGCGTCCACGTCTTGTGGTCCTCGAGCGACTTCATCTCGCTCTCCATCGCGCGCAGCCACTCGGTCTTGTACTTGCTCTATAATGACTTCATCGAATGTGGCCGCACGCTCGCCGTCGTTTTCCTCCGCGCTGAAACAGAAGTGCGAGCCGTAGCCGTCTTCATAGTCGTCCAGGTTGAACTCGCCACGACGAAGGTTTGGGAACTCTTGCTCGTAGCGCACCACGCCTCGCTTCTTACGTACGGGTCGCACCATCCACTCTTCGTCGCCGTCTCTCCCTGGCGTGCTTGATCCGCGCGTTGGTACCGAGGCGGTCGGACCGTCGTGCGCACCTCGCGGAGGTTGGCGTGGCCGCGTAGGTGGCGTCCGAGCTTCCTCTCCGGTGGCAGGCGCTTCTGATCCGACGTCCTCGCTCTCGATAACGTCGATCACTCCTTCAGTGCTCCGCGCTGCCTCATTCGCGACTGGATGTTCCGCGAAAGTCACGCTCCTCGAGATGACGATCGATCCGTCGTTCGCGTTGAGAAGTCGATACGCCTTGTGCTGCTTCGCGTAGCCAAGCAGGTAGCACTTGATCCCGCGGTCATCCAGCTTCTTGCGCTTCTCCTTCGCGATGTGCGCGTAGCACTCGGTTCCGAACACCCGCATGTGTTCCAGACGCGGCTTCCGCCTGAACACCATCTCGAACGGACTTGCGTGCTGGTTGGATGTGTTCGGCAACACATTGCGAATGTCGGCCGCTGTCATCATCGCTTCGCACCAGTACGCCTTGTCGAGGCCGCTCTCCTTCAGCATGCACCGCGTCATTTCGACCAGCGTTCGGTTCATCCGTTCAGCCATACCGTTCTGCTCCGGGTTGAATGGCACCGTGAACTCTTGCTTAATGAACTTGCTCTTGCAGAAGGCGTCCATCGCGGCGTTCCGGTACTCGCCGCCGTTGTCGCTCCGAAGCACCTTTACCGTGACGCCAACGGTTGTCTTGGTCTCTCCGTAGAACCTCGCGAACGCGTCTGCGACCTCGCTCTTCTTGCGCAAAGGGTAGATCGTCACGTAGCGGCTCTTCATCATGATGAAGCTCACGACGTACTTGCAGCCGGACTTGGACACTGGGGTGATTGGGCCGAGAACATCCGAGCACACCACATCGTCGGACCGCGCGCTCTCCCTCGCTTCCAACGCTTCCTTGCTCGTCTTGAATGGCTTGCGCGTTTGCTTGGCCGTTGCACACACCTCACACACCGTCGCAGGCTCCATCGCCGTGCCGCTGATCCTTCCATCCTTAATCATCATGTTCACCGTGCCGTACGACGCGTGACCCAGTCGACGATGCCAGAGCTCGGCCTCGCTCTCGACTGCATGGCACTCGACGTCAACGTCCGTGTTGAGGTACATCAGAAGCCCTTGCTTCCGACCCGTCGCCACTGGTGTGTCGCCACGCTTCACCACGCACTCGTCGCTGGTGATCTCCACCGTCATCCCACGCGCCGCCGCAGCCGTAAGCGAGAACAGGTTCTTGGTCAGGTCTTGGACGTGGAGTGTGTTCTCCAGACGCGCGTTGATCCACGAGCGACCCGTCCAAACGCGCAGCACCACCGTTCCATAGCCGAGAACCTTCAGCTTCGCATCGCTCTTCGCGCTTGAGACGTTGCGGGGGGTCTCCATCTCCTTGTACTCCTCGAATGCGTCGCGATCCTTGCACATGTGCGCCGACGCCCCGCTGTCCATGACCCAGCTCTCGCCCACGAACCCCTCGGTTGCGTTGAACGCCACGTTCGACTGGTCATGGAACGCGTCCTGTGCGCTTCCGCTCGCACGGCAGTCCCTCGCGTAGTGGCCCACCTTGCCACAGTTAAAGCACGCTCTTGAGGCCCCTTTGCTCGCCGTCCGCGTTGCTTCTTCGACTGCTTCTTCACGCTCTTCTTGCTTGCCAGGAGTGCGGTCGCTTCCTCGATCCGCGTCGACTCCTTCTGGCGCACCTCCTCAGCGATCAGCTTGCTGACAAGATCAGCAAAGCTGAACTTCGTCACCGACATGCGGAACGCTTGGACGAGGCTCTCGTAGCTCGCCGGCAGACTCCGCAGCATCACTGCGCAGACGTCCTCCTCGCTTGGTCCGCAGTTCGCGTTCTTCATCTTCATCACGAGGCTCTCCAGCTCCATCACGTGCTCGCTGATGGTCGCCTTCGTGAACTTGAACGACGCGAACTTCTCCTTGAGCCACAGCCGATTCGCCATGTCTTGCGTCCGATGGAAGTTCTCGAGGACCAGCCACGCCTCCCTCGCGCTCGATGCCGTCACGACGTGCATCAGCTGAGAGTCGCTGAGGTTGAGGACGATCGCCGCGTGCGCCTGCTGCTCCTTGGTCTGCGTGACTTGGCCTTCGCCGGTGATCGCCTCCCACAATCCCTTGGACATCAGGTACATCTTCATCTTGTAACTCCATAGCGCGTAGTTGGAGCCGTCGAAGGGCTCCACGTTGAGTCTGGAGTCGTTGCTTGGGCTCATAACCTATTGGAGTTCGGAGCGCTTGGAGCTTGGACGAAGACGGCTTCGGGTCGGGATTGCAAAACCAAAAGTGAGTTTTATTCTGAAAGCTTAGTGGGGTGGTCCCAGTGGCTCAGAGCCACTCGTTCACCTATCCTACCCTGCCTTCCCTTGTGTCTCCCTTCTAGACCTGTCCTACCTTTGAGTAATTACGTGTCTGTAAAAACCTCCGTAAGACGACCAGTATGTGACATGCAAAAGGGAAGGCCGCTGCGTGGTGGGGGACGTAGCTCCAGGGGGGCGAAGCTCTGGTGAACCCCGAACACCAGGTCATGGTAGTTAGCCATAATTAACTTCAACCACGGCGGGATTTGAACCCACGCCCACCCGACTGGTGCCCCCCACACCAAACGACTGAGCCAATCTGATGCCTTGGCCCAGCCACGCATTTCACTAAGTACTTATGCAAAACATGCAACATCCACACACAGCTGCAACATCACTCTCCAACAGAGCTGACAGAGCCGACCGCATCTGGGCTTGCTGGCCAATGGAGCTAGCTTGGCAGAGATGGTTGGGCATGGCGTTGATCGCAACGGCGGCGTGGAATAGAGTGTGGAGTGTGAGTGCGTGTGAGTGGTGCGTTGGTGCGTCGTTGCGTTTTTGCGTTGGCAGGTGTGGTGGTGGTGGTGTGTGAATGGTCGGTTTAGTGTGTGGTGCGCGTTTGTGTGTGATGTTGTTTTTTTTTTTTTGTTGTGCGTGGTTTTGATTTGTTTGTTTGTTTTGAGGTGTTGGAAAAGTGTGTGCTGCGTTCGGTTGTAAGAGCCCCTATAGCTCAGTGGTAGAGCACCCGCTTAGTAAGCGGAAGGTCGGTAGTTCAATCCTGCCTGGGGGCAAATTCCTTGCAATCGTTTCACGTTCGAGCGTCCTTGTGTCGCCTTGTTCGTGTGCGAGGCGAGGCGTGCTTCGTGCCGTCTTTGCTCTTTTGCACCCGCTTCCATTCCCTTACCTTTCTCGTCAACCACTCGCCCACGCCTCGTGCGCCGTCTACATGTGCACACCATTGCTCTGCTCAATCCCGCCGTCTGTCTGCCTACACACACAAGTCGCGTACCCGCTTGCTGCTCGCTGCTCACTGCTCGCGCGTCGGGCGCCGTCTCGTTGTGCCTCTGCGTTTGTTGCCAGCAAGCACCAGTGGCAGCGGCATGGTTCCATGATTCCATGATTCCTTGGTTCCATGGCTCCTCGTCTGTCAACCGCCTCTGTCGACCGCCTGCCGGTGCGCAGCCTGCACTGCCTTTTCGGGCACTTGTTCTCGGACACTTGTTCTCGGACACTCAACCGGAAACCCAACTCCGGCAAACAGGGCCTCAAAAGTTGACGTCACTCCATTGATTGCGGCGGCAAATAGACGGCCATGACTGGTCGCGTCGGAAGCTTTTGGACTGTTTACTAGATTCGGGTGGCAGCTGGCTGGTCGGTCGGCTCGAGAGCAGCGTGGCCCCGACTGGACTGACAGACACACGGACCAACGAACCGGCTACTGTAGCGGAGGTGCTAGACCAGCGACGTTGGTTAAGCGTACGGTGAGAGGTGCAAATCTAGCGTGTGGAGCTGACAGAGCCGACCGCATCTGGGCTTGCTGGCCAATGGAGCTAGCTTGGCAGAGATGGTTGGGCATGGCGTTGATCGCAACGGCGGCGTGGAATAGAGTGTGGAGTGTGAGTGCGTGTGAGTGGTGCGTTGGTGCGTCGTTGCGTTTTTGCGTTGGCAGGTGTGGTGGTGGTGGTGTGTGAATGGTCGGTTTAGTGTGTGGTGCGCGTTTGTGTGTGATGTTGTTGTTTTTTTTTTTGTTGTGCGTGGTTTTGATTTGTTTGTTTGTTTTGAGGTGTTGGAAAAGTGTGTGCTGCGTTCGGTTGTAAGAGCCCCTATAGCTCAGTGGTAGAGCACCCGCTTAGTAAGCGGAAGGTCGGTAGTTCAATCCTGCCTGGGGGCAAATTCCTTGCAATCGTTTCACGTTCGAGCGTCCTTGTGTCGCCTTGTTCGTGTGCGAGGCGAGGCGTGCTTCGTGCCGTCTTTGCTCTTTTGCACCCGCTTCCATTCCCTTACCTTTCTCGTCAACCACTCGCCCACGCCTCGTGCGCCGTCTACATGTGCACACCATTGCTCTGCTCAATCCCGCCGTCTGTCTGCTTACACACACAAGTCGCGTACCCGCTTGCTGCTCGCTGCTCACTGCTCGCGCGTCGGGCGCCGTCTCGTTGTGCCTCTGCGTTTGTTGCCAGCAAGCACCAGTGGCAGCGGCATGGTTCCATGATTCCATGATTCCTTGGTTCCATGGCTCCTCGTCTGTCAACCGCCTCTGTCGACCGCCTGCCGGTGCGCAGCCTGCACTGCCTTTTCGGGCACTTGTTCTCGGACACTTGTTCTCGGACACTCAACCGGAAACCCAACTCCGGCAAACAGGGCCTCAAAAGTTGACGTCACTCCATTGATTGCGGCGGCAAATAGACGGCCACGACTGGTCGCGTCGGAAGCTTTTGGGCTGTTTACTAGATTCGGGTGGCAGCTGGCTGGTCGGTCGGCTCGAGAGCAGCGTGGCCCCGACTGGACTGACAGACACACGGACCAACGAACCGGCTACTGTAGCGGAGGTGCTAGACCAGCGACGTTGGTTAAGCGTACGGTGAGAGGTGCAAATCTAGCGTGTGGAGCTGACAGAGCCGACCGCATTTGGGCTTGCTGGCCAATGGAGCTAGCTTGGCAGAGATGGTTGGGCATGGCGTTGATCGCAACGGCGGCGTGGAATAGAGTGTGGAGTGCGCAGTGTACGCTAGATAACGGACGCACCTGGCCAGTTATACCTTGTAGCACTTCGTAGTCCTTCCAACGACCAAGATCAAGATGAGCCAAGTCCTGTCGTCTGAAGGCATGGGGGTAACCCTGGAGCATGAGAGCCTTCCCCACCTCTCGCGTATCGAGTGGGAAGCTCTCCATCGACTCACCGAAACTTCCGGCGAGTCCGTCGTGGTGTCGCTATTGAGTACAGCGACCCCGGAGCAGCAGCGTCAAGCAGCACAAGAGTTCATGGAACGCGAGCTCGCCAGCGCACAGCGGCGGGTGTCAACGCCCTCGCGCTTCACGAAGAATGATGTGATTAAGATAGAGACCTCCGCGTACTCAGGCGTCGGGAACGATCGTCTTCCGCTAAACCGCTGGTTTCGCGAGATCGACATCGCGATCGACTCGAGATTACTCGAGTCGGAGTCCGCAAAAGTGAACTTCCTTCTCTTGCGGTTGAGCGGGAAGGCGAAAGAGTGGGCCCGGCACTGGTTGCTTCCCCCGCGGCGTTCCCGACATTGAAGGCTCTCGAAGATGACCTTCGACTGGTGTTCGAGCCTCCCCACGACGAGTCAAGAACGCGCGCGGCGTTCTTTGCCCTGAAACAGGGCAACTGTCGATGCGCGACTACGTCCAGAAATGTCGTCACCTAGTGTCGTGCATCATCACCAATCCGGTCGATGAGGCCTCGCAGGTTCACGTGTTTGTCTTCTGCATGCGCGAGGGCATGACGAGATACTGCCTAACGCGAGCAGAGCCGAAGATCCTCGAGGAAGCTTTCCCCATCGCATTGCGTGAGGATTATACGGAGTCGTCGTCGTACGGAAGGGCACTGTCGGAGGAGGCTCGGGTGTCGGCGCCCGAGCCTATGGAAATCGACGCTATCGAAGCGTCAACACGCTGTGGTGGTCCCTCGTATCGGAACAACCGCGGCGGCCGAGGGCAACGTCCACTGATTGGCTTCGGTTGCCGAAAGCAGGGTCATCGTGCAGCTGTGTGTCGTGCACCTGCCCCTGTCTTAGCCCAAGCAGCGGCCGTCGGAGACGCTGATGAAGCCATTTCGACCGCACAGCCAAAAACGATCGGGACCAGTAGGTGCGGGGCGCCCTACTGGCTGGAATGGAGGTCCGGGTTCCCCGGTGGCAGCCCCACCTCCTAGCCCCCCGGTGCTACAGGCACACTTCAATGCCACCACTGCTAACGATGACACGAGACGGATCATCGTCAGTCTACATGTCGAAGGCGCGCGGCGACCTCTCCGCGCGCTCCTCGACTCAGGTGCAACGGACAACTTTTTCCGCGCGTCGTGTCTGCCGCTCCTCCATCGAGCGTAGTAGGCAGGGAAGGCTCGACGGATGTCGTCGTTAAATTAACTGATGGTAAGTCACGCACGGCGTGACGTGTCGCTGTCTTACACTTTTGACGGCTTCACGAGCAGCGACGAGTTTTTGGTGATAGAGATGAACTATGCCTTTGATTGCATATTGGGAATACCGTGGCTGGCACGATATCAACCAGAAATCGACTGGCTAGCACGATCGGTTAAACGTCGCGCTGACTTCGACGTGAGTGAAGTTTTCACTCATCTCTTTGTTGCACAAAGAGATTGGCCGCACGTCACAATAGTGGACAAAACATCCACGACGCAACCCATGCACAGAGCGAGCGATGGCTCTCTTTGTACGGCTTGTTCCGTGTCGATTGGTGAAGTCAAAAGTGATCGAGAATCCTTATTTGTGAACAAGGATCAAGACGCGACGGTCGAGCGAGAGTCGCTCTCAAAGCTAAACGACACGGTTGAGCATGTGTTGCTCCCGAAGCTGAACGAGACGGTCGAGCATGTGTTGCTCCCGAAATTGAATCAAGTGGTCGAGCAAATGTTGCTCCCAACGCGACGAACGGCGGTCGAGCATGTGGCGCTTCCGCAGAACAACGAGGCGGTCGAGCACGTGACGCTCCCGCAGACCCATATGACAGTCGAGCACGGGGTGCTCCCGTCGTCCGACGACGAGAATCATCGGCCTCAAGTTCGTACTCGAGGCGGTCGAAGAAGTCCAATCGAAAGGAGAGCTCGCGTGGCCGCCTAAGTAGGTCACACTTCACTCCACCTCGCGGGTGGGGTGATGCGGATATCGTGTCGAGGTGCTGTGTGTCTCCCAAAGCGCCCCGAATCAACTTCGTTCCGTCGAAATTGCAATCCCGCCTTCTGATGCAGCGTCGATTACCAGTCTCCCTGGTTTGTCATGGAAACACTTTCTCCGGGACTAGAAGGCAGGAGAAATCGAACAAGTCTGTCTGATCACCAATGGCGATATTTCTCCCGTTGCCATGAATGCGGTCAGCGACGTGACGGGGTCGTCACGTCCAGCGGCGGCTGAGCCAAAATCGGCGCGAGAAGAGCGATTTACGGCTCAGTCATGGTCCGCTCTCAAAGCTTCAGGCAACCCTGTGTACGAACTCGCGAATACGCAGATGTATTCCCTGAGAAAGTTCCAGCCGAGTTACCCGCCGATCGCGGCGTTCGACACGAGATCGATCTCGCGCCAGGGTCGAGGTACTGCGTGACACGGCAGTGGCCGCTGCCGCGAGACCAGGTTCAAGCCATCGATGTCTTCTTCGAAATACGGCGCGAAGCTGGTCACGTGCGTGCGAGCATTTCGCCACATTCCAGTCCCACCTTCTGTGTGAAGAAGGCCACCGGAGGCTGGCGTATTGCTCATGCTTTGAATAAACTAAATGACGCCACAAGTCCTGCGCAGACGCCAATCCCTCGAAAGGACATGGTCCTAGACTCCATGTCCGGTAGCGAAGTTTTCAGCGCGATCTATCTGACTGACGGATTCTATCAGATCTTGATGAGGAAAGCGATATTCCTCTTACGGTGGTCTGTACTCCCAGCGGCATGCTCTGGGAGTGGCTCGTCATGCCCCAGGGATTGAAGAATGCTCCGGCGACATTCAATAGGATGGCTTCACACGTTCTCCGGCCGCTTCGGGACTTCGCACCCAGCTACTTTGATGACATCTTCGTGCACAGTCGCGCTGAGGACGGCCTTAGCGCTGTCGAAGTTCATCTCCACCATCTCCGTAAAGTCTTCCAGAAGATGCGTGATAACAAGTTGTACGCGAATCTGAAAAAGTGCGTCTTCTGCGCGCCGGAAATCCCAGTCCTAGGCTGCTACGTCAGCAAAGATGGTGTTCGTGCTGATCCCGAGAAGGTGTCGTCGATCTGTTCTTGGCCGACGCCCAAGAACCAAACGGAGCTTCGGCAATGGTTGGGTCTCGCCAACTATCTTCACAAGTACACGAAGAACTACGCGGGCCTGATTCACCCGCTTTCGTCGTTGCTAAAGAAAGACGTTGCTTGGTCGTGGCGTACAGAACATCAGAAGGCGTTTGAGGCGGTGAATCAGAGTCATTCGTCGGCACCCGTACTGATGCTCCCTGATCCGTCCAAGCCGCTCCACGTTGTTTGTGACGCTAGCGATTTTGCAATCAGTTGCGCCCTCATGCAGTTTAATGATGAGGGCCATGAGCGCGTCGTGAGCTACCAGTCTCGACAGATGAAACCGGCTGAGAAGAATTATCCCGTCCACGACAAGGAGCTCCTTGCAATGCGTTACGCTCTGATCAAATTCAGAGTGTACTTGCTCGGCGAAGAAACTTTTGCGATGTACACCGACCACGTATCGCTGAGGACTGCGATGCGAAGCCCACATTTGTCGCAGCGTATGGCCAGATGGTTGTCGTTTTTCTCGGAGTATAACTTTGTGGTGCATTACAAGCCCGGCAAGAATAATATCCTTGCCGATGCTCTTCCGCGACGTCCTGATTATGATCCACAGCGCTTGTTGGGTCATCAGACGGCTCCTGATGACGAGGACGATGAAGACTGCGCTGTTTGTGTTGCGCTTGGAATCAATTCCACCATCGCAACTCCAGAGTTATCCATCCGTGAAGAAATTGTGGCGGCCTATGCCGACGACCACTTTGACTCCGCCATCATCAACCACCTACCCTCCGTTCTCCCAGCGACAAGACGCTGGCAGCGCTTACGCGTCCGACTAGAAGTCATCTTGAGCGGTACCAACTTGACGGCGATCTGTTAATGTACTCCATCGACAAGTTCGACGCTCGGCGGGTCGTTGTCCCCGCTGCCGACGAGCTTCGTGCCCGCATCCTGCACGAATACCACGATGCCCCCGTTGGCGGTCATCTTGGTCGTGAAAAGACGTTCGCAGCTCTGTCGCGTGACTTTTATTGGCCTCACATGTACAAATGGGTTCGTAAGTGGGTACACTCGTGTGAAATGTGTCAACGTGTCAAACCTGCGGGTTCTGCTCAAGCTCCACTACGTCCATTGCCCATCGCCACAGATACGTGGCGATCCGTTAGCATGGACTTCATTTTTGGCCTCCCACCGGACGACCAGGGGCGCACGGGTGTCCTGGTCTTCGTCGATCGTTTCAGCAAGATGGTTCATCTTGCCGCAGTCGCCACCCAAGTTACCGCTGAAGAGACTGCATCCTTGTTCCTCGACTGTGTATTCCGGCATCACGGGTTGCCGGAATCTATCGTGTCGGATCGCGATCCTCGTTTTACGTCCGCTTTCTGGAATCACTTATTCAGGCTGCTTGGGACGCGCCTTCTAATGTCGACGGCAGCCCATCCCGAGACGGATGGGCAAACGGAGCGCGTGAATCGGGTTCTTGCAGGCGTTCTTCGCAGTTACGCGACGTCGTTTTTGTCGTGGATCGAGTTTCTGCCGCTTGCCGAGTTCGCGCTGAACAATGGTGTTCACGCGTCGTCCGGACTGACCCATTCTTCGTTAACAACGCGCGGCACCCGCGCGTTCCTGCGCTGCTTGCTATCCGCCGGTCGGGTGACGCGGCGGGCTCCGCTCTTGGTGGGGGAGGAAGCGCAGGGCCACCGCTTGCGTTAGCGTTAAGGTCGAGCGGATCGTCGACAAGCCATCACACGATTTGTACGTGATGCTCTACAGACAGCGGTCGACAAGCAGAAGGAATACGCTGACAGACGGGGACGGAAGAACAGATCGAGTCTTTCCGTCCACGGGATGGCATTCAAACAACTGCTGTGACGAATTTGGGTGCTAATAAGTTAGCTCCTCGCTTCATTGGACCATTTAAAATGACGCAAGTGATTGGAGACGCTTACTCGCTGGATATACCTAATGTGATGCGATTGCACCCGACGTTCTACGTCGGGCACCTCAAGCCGTACTACCCCGCTACGATTCCGACTGACGTTCACCCTCGGCAGGTGCTGGCGCGTAGTCCGAGCGCCCAGCACGACGACGCCGACGCCGGGATGGCAAGAGGCCTCTCTCCTCGCGAGATGGACTTCGAGAGGGGGGTGATGTAATGGGCCCCATTGCATATATAGGTGATTAGCTATTAGATGTTACATAAGTAGCAGTAGCAGCACGCGGGTAGCGTGTCATGTCCTGAGTGGCAGATAATCGGCCAATCAGGTATCGACCTTAGTTGAGTGGTTCACGTAAGGGAGCAGGGCTACTGCCCTGGCTCCATAATAAAATAGAGTTGATTTTCCCCTATTCCGACGACTTAGACTCAGCTGACCTGAGTCTCTTCGACGCTTTCAAGCCGCAGTGTACGCTAGATAACGGACGCTCCTGGCCTGTTATACAATGTTTCTACTTGGAAGAGCCACTAGTACACATCTTCGTCGCGCTTACTGTAAAACCTTGGCAGAACGCTCGGGACGCGAGGCGTAGACTCCGTGAGCGAGGATTGTTGCGGTTGGTCAGTGCTCTGGAGAGCATCAACGTCGGTACGTAGCAGTGCTAGCTGCGATTCTAGTTCAGCTTGCTTCTCTCCTCCTGCTGCTGGCGCATCGTTGTCATCTTTGAGCGTCACGGGGGTAAGGGGTTGAGCATTGACCAACCAGGATTTCAAGACGAGCTCCTTTGAGAGGAGAGGTGCAGCGAGAGAGGCGTACTTAGGGGCTGGTGGGTGAAACACAAAGTTTCCTCCTGTTGAAGTCCTGCTGGTCATCCGCGACCGGACCCTTATATTACTCGACGTTTTTCTCAATTATAAACTCCGCTACAAATAGTTGGTCAATTTTCCGGGGCAAAATATATAGTGCCCCCGGTCCAAATAGTGCCCTGCTATAGTTTTACTGACCAGCATCTTCAGAGCCATGTGCACAATTGGTTCGCGGCGCAAGGTCTCCACCACGCACCGAGGCAACCCACGACCACCTTCTGTTGAAACAGTCTGCGGCTGGGTGAAGCAAGCGTGACGGGACAGGCCTCTACGTGTTGTGCAAAACTCAATTGAAGCGGCTAGGTTCCACAAGATCCTAGAAACCGGTTCATTCGGAGCAATGATGTGTACGGATGGAAGTTCCAGCGCGCTGGACGCAGAATGAAGAGCTAGAGAACGACACCGTGTTCAATCTAGTCGATGTTCGTTGGACGACATCGACTTGATTGACTCGCCGAATTATTGCCCGCTATTACAAGAAACACCTTTTATTTTCTTGGCAATTTTAAGAGGTTTTAGTAAATAGCAACCCGGTCACTATTCGAAAAAATACGTTATACTCTGTCTAATATAATGTACCGCACCTCATAAAAGAAATGCTTAACAAGTAAAGTGCCAATTCGCCAAATCTGTACCATTTATTCTGAAAAAACCACTATTTCTTAACACGAAGAAAGCGGCTTTGAAATCAAGTCTAACAACTACGCCCCTATTTCTTCATTTTGCAGCCATGTTTAGAAGTTCCTCATGCAAGATAGCTGGAATGCAAGCTGGGTCAAGGCTGAGAAAACTCGTTCGAAGAAAAACGCTCGATACGTACAGTCAATATCATTGGTACAATCAATATAGTACAATTGATATAGAGTACATATCAAGCAAATGCGGACAAAATCCTCGTCGACCAAACAATGAACGCTTTCAGGAGCATTTAAGCCAACTGCAAGAAAGCGATGTATAGAGGTCTCTTCTCCAGAATCAAACGGCTGAAGCGCTCGAGTAGGAAGCTCATTTGCATTTTGAAATTTCGATGCTAAATCTTAACAGGAAGAGAGAGGAATGGCTAGATAAGAGCAGCTCTTAGCGTTAAGAATGCCATTCATGATTTTTCAAAATCATTTCTTTTGTGAGGTACGGTACCAATATTTGGGTACATAACTATAACCTGATACAATCGTTCCTTGGCCAGTGTTGCTAGTCAAGATCAATGTTGTTCACGTTGTACCGATGCCATTATTCCGATAGTATGGTCACAAGGAGTGCAGGGCTAAACATTCCCCAGGACGGCAGCACGGTTCAATTCAGTTGGTCAATCGATTTATTTAGCCCAATGTGTGGAGTCTACTCGGCGGGCGTGATGGACGTCACCTCGAGCGTGTCCGACCACGGCTGCGAGTAAATAACAATGTCGTAACTAGAGTAGTCGCAGTTGCGGTCGTTGCATGCACCCAACTTGTCATCCGATTCCACAGTGCAGCCAGCCACCTGGAACTTGTAGTTGGTGCCGGACACAGTCTGCGTCTCGAGGCCTTCGACAGCAATTAGGCAGATTAAAGTGGTCACGTCCTCGTTGTACGTGCTTGCGTTGCCTGCCGCCTGCACCAGGATGTCGAGGTCCTCGCTGGTTGCATTCTTCTGAGTGTAGCCGCCGAGAATGGTCTCGCCCTGGGCAGTCGACGAAGCCAGTGCCAAGCCGGCGAGCAGAGTGACGGAGGAGCGGATGAAAGTCATGGGGTGGAGGTGGTTGGACCTGTGACGGTGGTGGTGATGGAGGTTATCTAAGCTCTTTTAGCTTGGCTCGGTGGTCTCCAGCGTGAGAGTTGGGGAATGAGCACCAAGCTCCGAATTTTCGCGTCCTCGACATGCGCGCAGCGCGGACTGCCCATCTTTTCCATGGATCCACTGTGTGCATTTTCGTCTGCCGATCCTATCAGTGCTTCGGGTCAAGCGTGGCGAGCGCCGTCCGCCTCGGTGCGGCGTCGTGGGATTGAAGCGGATTGCAAGTCACCTTCCAGCTGTTGAAATGCGCGCTGAACCACGATCACTCGAGTTTGTATGCGGTGGACCGGCAAAAGTGGGGCTGTCCACCAGCTGCGGGCGAGCAACAGCGATGATAAGCGTGACAGAGCTGTCGTCTCAGCTATAGCTCTGCTGAAGAGTCTTCAGTGAAGACGCTGTGCCAACGCCGCTGACACCTCTTCAATGAGCGGGCTAATGTTACTGGTGGAAGCACACACAGCAAGTCTCAGCTCGATGGGATCTGTCCTGCAACACTCCAGACAGACGCTCTGCTGCGGTAGTAATCTCGCGTTGGAGTCGCCTCTGCATCGATGCAGCTGGTGATGCAAGTTTTACGCGACGAAAGTTGCAGGTTGGCTCCTTGTGTTAAGGTCGCGCGCTTTCAGCGGCACCGTGGGAGCCATTCTCCGTCTTGCTGTCTTAGGAGGAGCCTGCTGTCGCGTTGGGTGGACGCGCGCTCACTAGAATGTCGCTCAGCAAAGGAGAGGCTTCGTTCGCGACTGGATATTACGAGTGGCCACCATGTTGAAGCATACGACTTACTCATAGCTGGTAAACTCCGGCTTCCGAAGAGGACGAGCGCGTCAGCAACCGCACATAGCAATTTTCGTTCTGGTCGACAAAGGCGTGGAGGTGAGGCGATCGCTATAGTTTCCAAGGCCGATTGTCCGTCATCCAAACAAACTGGATCACAACCTTCTGGTGGAATTTGTTGTCTTTACTGCTTACCCGTACATCTGTCGAACCAAAGCTGCACTTCTTCCTGTCCGTCTTGAGAATGGCTGTCCGAACGAGGGTGTCAAGATTAACTACGGGGTGACACGGGTTCGCATTTGCCATTGTGCAATTTACACTCGTCACCGCGGTTGTCCAAGACCATGAGGCCGACTCGGTACTGTTCGCTGTCATCTATCACCTGGGCTGCGGCGCTGGCAGGTCTACTTTTTTCCGGAGTGACAGGAACGCCGTTCGAGTACAACCCAGTTACGATCGTCTCCAGCGCTACTTCACTCTCTCACAGTAGCCCTGCCTTCGGTGGCATTGCAGCTGGTACGAATATCAGCGCGATCACCTACGAAGTTCGAACATATACACTGATCACCTCCAGCAGTACCAAAACAACCAACACCAGCTCTACAAAGGGCGGAACGAGTACCAGTACCAGCACCACTACTAAGAGTAGTAGTATTTCAACGTCCACCACTACGTCAAAGACTAGTACTTCAGCGGGGGGATCCACGATATTTAACAACTCGATTGCTGGCAAAGGGACTGTGCTGGCATCGGTCCATGAACGCACCCTAGAAGAGTCTACCTCGGACATCCAGAAACTCGAAAACCATTTTAGAACCTCTCTCGAGCTGAACGTGAACAAGCTGGCTTCGAGCGCAGCGTACTACGTCATGCCGTGGCCCAGCAGTTACTGGGCTATCTACTTGGACGGTATCAACTACCGCTGGAGCTCTGCTAGCGAGCCCAGTGCAACGGAGAAATATGCCAGTGCCTTTGGTGTGGATCCAGACACCCTGATGACGAGCGTGTCCCAGTCCACTGGGGTACTATCAATGTCATCTTCTCGCACTTCTTGCTGGACGAATTGGGATTGCGCCAGTCTTGGCGATGGAAGCGTCTGCGCTCGACGCGATGGTGAGTACCAAGGCTATTGCATTCCGACATGGTATGGCATCTGCCATGCTTGGTCCCCGGCGGCACTGCTAGAGCCCGAACCGAATTGCGCCGTGGACTACAATGGTGTCACGTTCCAGCCTATGGACATCAAAGCTCTGTTGTCAGAGATTTATGACGGCGCCAAAGTTGCTACAGTCTTCACTGGCGCGAGATTCTATGGACCTGATAGCGATGACTCCACGGACGAGTATGGCCGCTACTCGGACGAATCTCGCCGTGACCTTGGCCCTGGCTTCATGCATGTTGCGCTATCCAATATCATCGGCCGCTTCAACGCATCTGTGATTATGGACGTCACAGCTGGCGCCGAGGTCTGGAACCAGCCCATTTACAGTTACCAGGTCGTCACTCAACGGGAAATGACACCTAGTGATGCTGCGGGTCAATACTTCGGCGTATCAACTTATCCTTTCAATGGCGCCGCTCAGCGGATGATGTACACAGAGATGAGTGTTTCGTGGATGGTTGAGACGTTCGAGGATGGAGGACTTGTTGCCTTAGGGCGTGCTGCCAACTACGAGAACAGCAAGACCTACTCGTACCTGCTCGAGCTGGACAATGACTACAACATCCTTGGCGGTGAGTGGGTTGGCGATTCGCGGTCCGATCATCCCGATTTCCTCTGGTTCCCGAAGGCTCGCCCAGATCTAAGTACCGTCACGGAAGTGGGGCTTAGCTACCAGAACGTTCGAACTCTACTAGACATGGCCACTCATTGCTCGTAGTGTATGTGTACTGAGGACTAGATGTTGAATGCGTATATATGTTCGTTGGTAAAAACAAATACAAAACGGATGTGAAAAAATCTGACGTGTTTATCGTCTATTCCATGCTTCGTCCAGCGAGAACGCTTACGTAGCTAGCAGCATTTTTTCTTTTTCTTTCCACTGTGATGTGAGTTAAAAGACTCCTGAAGTTCGTCATCGCGGTCGTCGCTCTTCTTCTTTCTCTTGTGCGAACTGGCCGATGAAGATTTGCGGCTTTTGTGCTCCTTGCTGTACATTACAAACTTGTCCTTTTGGTTGAGTTCCGTGGCCAATGCTGCCAACTCTGGATTTTGCGTCTCAAGCTTTTTCAGCCACATGACCGCCATACGCTTGCGGCCACTGCGCGTCTTGCGCCACACTGCGGGGAAATTCTGCGAGCTGCAGAAGTTCTGTGTCACAGCTACCGTGTCGTCCACATTGAACACAGCATGCCACCATCCACCAGGGATAAATACTGTCTCGCCTGGGTACTGCATAAACTCGATGCACTGCAGTGCTTCCGGTGGAGTTGCACGCTTCAAACGAGGCAACAAGTCCATGAAATAATTAACAGCCTCGTCGTCCTCGTCACCACGCACGTGCTTTTTGCCGTTCACAAGATTTTTAGGTACGTGCGGCGGAAAAAGCACCCAGCGCTTGCGTCCCACAATCAGTGTATTCCACGCACTAGTACCGAGCGGGTCAAGATGTAGCGTGGTTCCTGAACGTTTGGGTCCTACCAGGAACCAGCGGTATGGCGGTCGTCTATCTTCGCCCACCAGAGAGAACAGATCTTCAGGGAAGTACTTGGGCACCTTGTAGTCATCTAGCAGTGGCTTCGTGTCCTTGTGATCGTCGAATGTGCTGTCGAAAATGTAGAGCGGACTGTCGTCTGTCTGGTGGTTTAAGTACGTCATGAAATATTTGAACTTCATTCGGATAGACTTGCCGTAGTCATCCTCGCCGCATTTTAGCTGAACACGCTTGTAGTCTTTACGCAATCTTTTGAGTGACCAGTGCTTCACCGCTCGCCATCCATCAGCCTCCGGAATGCCGTCGATCACCACAGGAACCGCCGGTCGCTCGTACTCGTCAATGAACCTCTT
Source organism: Phytophthora taxon juncus (assembly GCA_033558005.1). NCBI lineage: Eukaryota > Oomycota > Peronosporomycetes > Peronosporales > Peronosporaceae > Phytophthora > Phytophthora taxon juncus. Next base: position 1,260,881 of record JAUCEE010000022.1, read on the forward strand.
GACACTCAGTTCGCTGCAATGCTCGCGCTTGATCGGGTTGGACTCGTCCAGCGGCAAGTCGCACACATCCGACCCGGCAAAGCCCTCGCGGTTCCAAGCCTCCGGATCAATGTCTACCAGAAGCTCGTCGACGAAACGACAATAGTTAGCTGCGGCTCAAATGCACCCGTCCATGGGTGAACAACATACCTGATCGGTGCTTCTTCTTGGCATTGAAGACGGCGCGCTGCACCTTCGAGGGATACACTGGCGCCGGCACCGGCGGGAACCGATGCCCCGTGGACGCGTTGTAGGCGTCCGAATCCTCACCGCCGGAAGAGTACGATGACGTCGACGTCGACGACGAGTCCGACGAGTCCGAGGAATCCGAAGACGACGACGTCACCGACGGCGACCGCCGAAACTTCTTCTTACCGTGCATTGCCATGTCTGAATACGACGGAGATAAGTCTCGGCAGTTCCAGCGACTCGGAGCAAGTGCAGAGGACGTGACAAGCTCTATTCCAAAATGCGCCACACCAGAGCCACACAAACTGAAGCGCGAGGTGACGCGAAGGTAGCTAGTTTATCCCTCTAAACGAACAGCCTCTCTCCATACAAGAACACATAAAACCACGTCACATCCTGCTCCCTCCCCATACATTCTGCAAGTCATCGGAGATCGCAGCATGGCGGACGGCGTGTACTCCGTGGACACGCAGACGTACGTGAAGCTGGCGCTGCACGCGGCCAAGCGGCCGGCGGCCACCGCCTGCGGCCTGCTGCTGGGGCGCGAGCAGGGCCAGGGCTTCTCGGTCTCGGACGCCGCGCCGCTGTTCCACCACGAGGCGCCGCTGGCGCCGCTGCTGGAGGTGGCGTGCGCCATGGTGGACGCGCACTGCGAGCGCAGCGGGCTCAAGATCGTGGGGCTCTACTTCGCCGGAAGCGGGTACTCGCCGCTCGAGGGCTCGGGGTTGAGCCACTTCGCCGAGAAGCTGGCGGACAAGGTGGAGCACAACTGCTCGCGCGCCTGCGTGCTGGTGGTACGAAGGTATTTTTAGACGCGAGCTATCTTTAGACGACTGACGTGGCTATTTCCAGCTGGACGGCCAGCAGCTCAGCAGCGAGGCCAAGTCGGGCCTGCAGCTCCTGCTCAAGGACGTGAAGCGCGGCTGGACCAAGGTGGACAACCGCCTCAAGCTGGCGGACGGAGCCGTCAAGCAGCTGACGCAGGGCTTGCAGCAGAGCGCGGAGCAGGACGTCGTGGACGTCGAGGAGCACCTGGAGGACCCCAGCAAGGACTGGCGGAACCCGCACGTCGCGGACCTGCTCAAGCTCAACGTATAGAGGCAGAGCGGAGGCTGCGTGGTAGGATTCAAACGAGCTGTCATTGGTCTACATACATGCCGTGCTAGTGTCTATGCGTGCTCTAGAGGAGGGCGCTCGCGAACTGGCGGGACGTCTGGACGTACACCTCGTGCTCCAGCTCGGCGACGTCGGTCTTGTGGCTCTTGTGTTGCGCAGGCGACGCGAGCGAGCGGAGATGGTTAGCCAGCAGCAGACGAGCGTTCTCCACGTCCCAAAGCAGCGGGTGTGCGTGGCACAGTGCGCACGTCAAGCGACCCGCAGCGGCAAACTCGCCGTGACTCACCAACGCACACACGACGTAGTCGCCGCTAGAAGTCCAGAGCGCTGGGTGTCTGTTGGACTCTTGCAATACGAAAGCCACCATTGCAGAGTGAAGACCGTGCTGCAATAGCACACCGACGTCGAAGCGCAGAAGGGCAAGTTCCATAGCGGTAGACCAGCTGCTAGATCCGCGCGGAAATTGCCGTACAACAGTCAAAGCACGCGCTGCGTACTTCTCTCGTAGGTTATCAAATGGGCACATCAGAAGCAGCTGAATTGCCACGTCAATGTTGTTAGCCTCCCAATGAGCTAAGATGACTGCCTCAGTGGCTTCCTCGTCACCGCTTAGCTCCGCGTACGCGTGCGCTGTGTACCAGCTCAGAAGACGAGCACCCCACACACCACGCGCAAAGAGCGCTATCCAAGAGGTAGCGTCTTCGTTGTCCGCAGATATTGGCTGCTGACTCGGCTCCCCCACTTGAAACTGCGTATGGATGCGAGCTCGCACAGCACGCTTTTGTTCGCTTTGCCATGCCGAAGCACTTCGCTGCGCAGCTCCTTCGTGGTCACTATGTGCATCATCGTGGCGTACTAGCAAATAGCTTAAAGCCACAGTCGCTACTTCCGCGAACCTCAGCGCTCTCGGGCTGTCATCACTGGCTTGCAACTCGACGAATGCTAACAGCTCTTCAAAAACTGGAGTGAAGTGTTCCAAGATGTCACGGCTGGGCACTTCCAAAATGTGCGGAGAGTCTCCGCTCACCTCTATTTTATGCTTGGTGAGAAGCGCCGACCAAACAGCCTTTGCGTGAAGCCCGAAGTACCAATTGGTTGCCTCTGAATCCGTGACCTTATCGCCGCCATAAGTAACCAGTACGTGACTCAAGACAGCAGCTTCCGTCCACCTTTGTTGTTCTTCCCTTGACAAGACCAGTTGTTCCCATTGATGCAGCACTGCTTCCGACGCCATTAGACTTACACTCTTAGCGTTAACGCCGTCAGCAGGAGTCTGCATCTCTCCAAGTCGGTTCATACCAATCTCCTTCAGCAACGTTGACGGTGACTGCGTGAGCAGCGTTAGAACACGCTCGTAAATCGATTGGGCCTGCTTAGTACTTGAGCGGCTCAAGGAAGCATGGAGGTAGCATCCAAGTTCAGTCATTTGATTGCTGTTAGGCACATTTGAGCCACTAGCCCATGCCCAAGCGAGCCGCTCTGCCCATTGTACGGTGCGCTTGGCTTCGTCTTCTCCGGTGCCCAAACATCGATTCACTAGATTAACCACAGTAGCCTGGTACGTCTGTATAATTGCATTCGAAGCATCTTCTGCATTGGCCTTGCTTCCACCTGCACGCAATACTAGCTCCATGACGAGGGTCGCGAGATCAATGGAAGTGACGGACTGACAAAGCTCCAATAGCACAGAAGAGTGAAGCATTTCCTCATTTCCAGTCTGCTGGAGGGAGTCCATTGCAAACCAAGACCTCAAAGCTGTTACCACATGCTCCAGTGATGGCTCAGTTTTTGTCTCGTTTGCATCAAACGTCAAACCACTCTGGTCAATTTCACTTAGCAGCAAACAGCAAACGTTCTCTGCGAGTTCGCGCTCCAGGAAATGTAGTTCCTGCTCCTTCCTCTTAAATTGTGCAGGGTCCCACGATACGGACGACGATGAAGATGTAGACGAGGCTGACGAAACGTTTGAGCGGGGTCCAGAAGTTTGCCACGAGTTGTACTTTGTCTGAAAGAGTGTCAGCGTATCGGCCACCAGCTCCACACGTTTTTGAGGTGTGAGTAGTGCACCGAAATGCTGTAAGCCACCTAGTGGTTGTCCGTAGAACTCCTCTACACAATTTAGATGCGCCACTAGCTCCGGCGGCGAATTACCACTGGAACCATTCAGGAACAACCAGTGGAAAAGCATTAAGTGCTCATTCGATAGTACCGACAGGCACGGAACGCATGACTCGTACGCGTAGGCTGCTAAGTCTGCAGACAGTGTACCTGCACTGCCGTCAACAGCTCCATGCTCTCTCCAAATTCCTGTTAGAAGGTCGTTAATATATATCATGACCATAGAACTTGGCGTCACACGATGGAGCTTGCGTAAGATCTTTGTCACAAATTTTATAGTCTTGCCCCTCAAAAGGGGTCGCACTGCTTGAACAGCCACCTGTCGATTGGTTATCATTGCTTGAGGGTCCGTGCGCGACGATGCTAAAGGTGTCAACAGCTCGGCGGTTGTCGAGGCTGCGCCTATTAGCTTGAGGTCAACTGGTTCTACATCGTCCAATACATCTCCGATCTCTTTCAGCTTCTTTAAACACATGAACAGTAGTGTAATACGGTCTGCCGAAGGCTTGGACAGAGGAAAGTGAGATCGTTCGTGGTGTGACTCCGACTCAGCCGACTCCTGATAAATCCGCTTCGAGCATTCCAGAACCATGCGTAACACAAGCAAGATAGCAACGTGGTCCGCTCCATCAAGTGCCTCATACAGGCTTGGCTCTCCAGCAGTCCCCTTCCCCAACAAGAAGTCCCCAAATGCGACCGGCCTTTGTAAAGCTTCCTCCAGGACATCAACTTGCTCAATTCGAAAGGCTTGATCCAGCTGTTCACGACGACCGAGCTGACTGCTATCAGGCGGAAATAGTAACGAATGTTTAATATATGCGAGCACACACTCATATTCGTCGATTCCATACTTGTTCGCAAATTGCTTTGAGAGCTGGAAGTGCTCTTTCTTCGTGGCCAATAACATGACCTTCTGGTTTCGATAATTTTCATCTTGAGAAAAGCGCTCCAGATCCAGCTCAGTATTAAAAAATGTGCTCATTTGCTCCAGCTCATGAGACTTCTTTTGCGAGGCCAACCGTTCTTGGCATCGTTGAGCTAGCTGACCGTAGATCTGGCACCGTTGTTTTGAGACTGTCAAACGAGCATGGGCTGGCTGGTTCACTGTACTCGGCACGACGTCCAGGCTTTCATTTTGATAATCACTGGGAAAGGTAGCTGCTCGCCGTGTAGCTTCGTAAGAGGTAGACAATGTCTCAAAACGTTTTCTTCTAGCCAGTAGCGAATCCTCTTCATTTTCTGGGTCATTTCCCTTTCCTTGTGCTAGCTGAAGCAAGAAAAAGTGATGGAAGCGACGAACCACGTCTTCGCTCGTGTGCACTGCCTTGGTGGCTGATGAAGCAACTGGAGAATCTGTGCTTGGGTGCTCAATAAAGACTGCCGACAGGATTTTGTCAACGCAGAAAGCTTCAAACGCTTCCTCATCGTTGCACAGGTCACCCCACAGCATTAAATAGCTAAAACCTAGTTCTAGATATTGCTGCCAATTTCCAGTTTTGTGCAAAGACGAATTGGAGGTAAGCTCTACTGCCTCCTCAACGCAAAGTTGTACCATCTGCTGGAGAAATGTCGATATGGATTCAGTGTTGCCTTCACTTTCGACGACAACATCGTTGTTGGTCATTACTTGAGTGAGCTGGAATCCACGCTGCAACAATCGCAAAAGAAATTGTCGATCGTTCTTCTCCTCATGCAGCAAGTCAACAACCACCTTCAGCTCATTAAGAAGTACTGCTTCAGCACTGCTAGTGGTCTTGCCACCTGCAAGTCGTCGTTGCTCAAGATCATTGTCTGACAAGCCGAGCTCAATCATTAATGCCTGGATGGCTTCGATCTTTTCCAGCCACGCTAACACTAAGTCCGTCACTTGATGAGTAAAGAGATCCACAGAAGCCACACTACCTGCGCTAAACAGCGCGCAGCATAGGTTGCGCTTTTTGCCCCACGATCGAAAGGACGAAGCAGACACAAGGTCCAGAACCAATGAGACCAAGTGCAAAAGCGTTAGCTTGCCACCAGTACCGTTGTGGGCACCTGAGACGGCATATGTGTCAGCTGGAATTCCATCTATAACGTGCATGGTCAAGTCGTAGGCAACATCATAATCCATACAGTAGAGAGCCGCGTAAGCGCCCTTCATCCAGATTTCCAGCCTCTGCGAGTCAACACGCAGCAATTTGGCCAGCTGCATAATAGCAGCCAGGGGTTCATTCCATTGGTCTGCTTCTTCTGCAATACCAGTTTCGCCAACATGATGCTGCACCAGCCACTCCCTGGCACGCACAGACGGCTTGTAGTTGCTTGGGTTACTTACAAATACTTGGCATACAGCCTCTAGTCGGATATTCTCCTCTTCATCCTCTTCCTGATTGCCTCGAAGTTGCGACGGAGAGAACTTAACTGCCCCATACGTTAATAGGTCTAATAGTTCACACGCATGTGCTGTGTCTGTCTCGAATTTAAGAATATCTTCGTAATGCTGCTTTCTTCCGGACTCTGCACGGTCACCTTCGTCCCATATCTCAAGAGAAAGCAGTTGCTTTACAATGCCAATACAGCTTAAAGCAGCTTCGTGTGCAGCATTAGCGTTTGCGTCTTCTGAGTATCCTGTGACGGAATCAAGCTTCGTTCGGATGGCCATGATTAGCTCCTCTAACACATGATCAACGGCCTCTACATCAGAAGCTATCCAGTGGTTTACTAGATTTTGAGCTGCATCAACGTAGGCACGAGCAGGAGCCAGCAGGTGCTTCAAAATAACGTCCAGGATCATTTCTTGACTGAGTCGCTCACCAAACGCGTGTTCTTTTAACTTGACTGCATCTTGTAATACTTCTAGCCACTGGCTTCCATCACCATTATCTTCATCATCTGAATATTCACCGGGTAAAACAAACTCGCACATTTGTTCAAGCAAACCATGTGGTCCGACGCTGGTGCCACCTCCCATTCCAACATCGCTACTAGCAAGCATTCGGTATTTGAGTCCGCTCGGTGAAGACACCACACCGTATTTACTTAATACATCCATGGTGACCATTAAATCTTCCATCTCATCTACTGCCACTTGCAATTGAGCGATCTCCGGTGGATCGTTTTCTTTTCGAACAGGAAGTGACTGGAAAATCGTCCACAATTGCTCCACTAATGCGAGATGCCGCTGCATATATACATCATCGTCCACATGTGACGATTTCTCACCGACAATGTCGGACGCGGTAACAGAGAAGACAACATCCAACGCAGTTTCGATAAGACGCGTATTACTTTGGATCCATCTGCTAGAAAAGCTCATGGACGGGTTGCTGTAATGAATTATTTGCGCCGCAAGTGTCAAACCTGTCAATGAGGACTTGGATGACATGGTTTGCACTAGCCACGAAAACAGATCGTCCAAGGAATACGCACGGTCTCGGCGCTGGGAGACAAATATCGCGTCTAAGCGATTAATAATAGGGGTAACGTCCTCCACAGGATCCTTGTCGTCAGCACCGATTACTATCAGGGCTTGGTCCTGAACTGACAACGCTAACCACTCATTCAGTGGGAGCAGACAGCAAGCTGAGAGATGAAGCGGGTATACGCACTTATACAAGCGCTCAGTGTTTAAGAACAAATCTTCCAGCGGCCTTTTGGCTGCCTGAGAAGACCACCCACTTAAACACTTAGTAGCCAAGCAGCTAAGATCGTATGCAAAAGCAAGTTGACCATAGCGCGTATCAAGCTCCATAATCCTCTTTGAAAACCATTCACAATAAGCAGAGCTTAGTTCATCACGGAGCAATGTTGAGTACTCCTCAAATTCCGCCAGTTCTTCGTCAGTAAGATCGTGAATTCGGTTTTCCTCGAGAAGCGTCACAGGAACTGCTGAGTCATTATCGTCATTAGCTACTCCAGACAGATCGTCGGATCTTCTCAATGTACAGAATTCTCCAGTGTCTTCCATCTGTGCAGCAATTGCTGGAAGCAGCGACGCGTACGTAGAAGGTGACACTGACGAAGGAAGCAACTCAAGAACTTCAAGCCAATGAGGTAGTAAATTCCACGCGTGGCGTTTGAATAGAACTGTAAGAGCAAGCACACGGCCCTCTCGAGCGAACTGTTTTGCTGTCGTACAGACAGATGTTGATCTAAACACCGCATAGGCAGCTCCATCAAAAAGCTGGTCCCCCGCCACTGATGTGGTAGGTATACTCTCTTCTTCGCACAAAAGTAAACGCAATGTCTCGAGGCGGTACAGGAATCGCTGCAGATCTACTTTTTCCTGAGAAAGCTCGTTTGCAACCTCATCACCATCGTTTAAGCTTCTCCAGACATCCCACGCAAGATCAAGAATTTTCTTCATATTGGTGCTTGAGTCATCAGCAACAAGATGCAAGCATTCATCAAGAACCCATTGCTTGTCGGATATTGCTCGCAAATGGTCTAGAGCACCGGTGAAATCATCTCGTTCTCCACGTTGAAGAAACCCTTGTGGACGCGTGTTCAAAAATACAATGTCCTGTAATGCACTGGATACTGTTTCATCGTCGTCTATTTCATCTGGACGAGCGGCTTGGTTCCTGTAATGTATCCATATGCGGCGGTGAATACTGTCTGCGTTGGTAACACTATCTTCTATGTTATTCAGCGCAACAGTTGCAAGGGCGTCCTCAAACTTTTTCGCATCCATCAGTAACTCGACAAATGGCCCGACTTCCGTGTTCTGGACTAAATTGCAAGTCCAATAATCTCCAACAGTGACCAGTTCGTAAGCGGAAAAGGACGCATCATGCTTATCACCCAATGGGTGCCTCTGTGATGCTAAAGCAAGAGTTTGGATGCTGTCGCTCGCCGCGTCCGTTGCAGGCCTGTGATGCCGTGTTGAAATTAGCACGAGGCAACCAGACGGTCCTGAAAGAGACGCGCTTTCACTATCGCTGTCACTGCTTGTTAGACCCGACACAGCTGCCTCTTCCGAATGGGCAATAAACCTCGAATATATAACTCTACCGCTTGTAAGCACAAGAGCCACCAAGTCAGACGTCAACCACACGGCCAGTTTCATCGCAATACCTTCGCCTTTCGCGATTGTCAAGGCTTCTACAGTTTGCCACTTGAGCACATCTGCACACGCATCTATCTGACGGATAGCAATTCGCCCAAGGTCATCCACCATGCTCACAAAATTGCCATTGGGCGCCAGTGCCAGGTGACGGATGGAACCACGAATCACTGGGGCCTCTGTTGTTTCACCCCCGACCATCATTTTCAACGGAGCAAAAAGGGAGCTTTTGACACTTGTCAGTAGGCCACCACTCGCTTCTATCGGTGCTGAAGTAAGATCTGCTTCCTCTGGGTTTTCATTTGCGTCGTCACTCGACTTAATCTTCTTGCCCTTCAAGACCATCGTGAAATCGAGCAACTCAGCAACATCTTTGTTGTCCTTGTCGCTTACCACTTTCCAGACACTCAACGACGACGCCTGCTTCTCCACCAGATCCGCACTAGGGTTTTTGACTCCTCCGCTCACCACAAGAGTGGAGCTGTCTGCCGCGTAGGTCGCTGCCGTGACGCCAGCATGCCACTCCGTAAGCTTCTTCACCACCTTCATGGAGAACAGTCCGGCTGTGTCTTCCGACGCCATGCGGTCCATCGCGACCAGCGCCAGCTTGGCCAATTGCACGTTCACACTGATCCACGCGCCGTCCTCGCCCAGCACGAGCAACTTGCTACCGCTCTGCGCCGGGAAGAAGGCGCTCACGATGCTCGTGGTCGGTTCCCAGTGCTTCGCCGCCAGGTACTTGGCCGGGTCAACCCGCAGCAGCAGCGGGGGGCCCTTGGTCTCGGTAGAGCCCGCCAGCCACTCGGGTCGGGCGAAAAGCCACAAAACTCCTTCATGTTCGCCCTCTGAGCGCGGAATTTGCCCCGTGACAACCAGAAATTTGTGATCCGGACTCCACGCAAGTGTCCAATTGCTGTCTGCAGTCTGGTCGGCAACAGCTTCGTTCGATTCCGGCAGCAGATCCACCAGCTCCGACTGCGCATCTCCCGCCGCGTCGAACACGCCCAAACGCAGGCAGTTCCGCTCCGTTCGCGACCGCACGAGCACCGCCAGATGCGTCGTCGACGCGGCCGACGCCACGGCCTCCGCATCGCGCGGCAGCGACGCCAGTGGCCCGCGCGCGAGCTCGCGAGCCGCCAGCAGCAGCGGCGCCGTCGCCATCGTCGTTAACGTGTCAAAACTGGGTGCGCGCTGATAAATCGCACCTAGCTGGAGATCGCATCTAAGCGAAGCGTGACCACTCGCACTTAGCGGAGCCTGACCACTCGCACTTAGTCGGAAGCGTAACCGTACAAATACGGATACGCGACGTACGTCGTACCCATCAAAGCGTCGCGAGCAGTCTCACTTGGGATAAGACGGAGACGATGGCGACGAGGGCGGCGCGCAAGCCGCTCATGAGCTTCCTGCGCCTGCGCGCGCCCATCCAGGAGCAGCTGCGCATCGAGGAGGCGCTGTTCCGCGCGGACTCGCAGCGCAACTGGTTCATCTACAACGACGAGCACTCGCCGGCGACCATCGTCATGGGCATCTCGGGCAAGCCGGACCAGCTGCTGCACCAGGACGCGGTCAAGCGGTGCGTCGCTCTGCGTGTGGGTGGATGGAGATGGAGCGAGACTGACGACTGACGTGGCTGCAGCGACGGCATCCCAGTGCTCAAGCGCTTCAGCGGCGGCGGCACCGTCATCGTGGACCACAACACGGTGTTCACCACCTTCATCTGCAAGCAGGAGGACTTCCCTCAGGTCAAGCCGTACCCGCGCGAGATCATGGCCTGGTCGCAGGACTTCTTCTCGCCGTTCTTCTCGCGGATCTGCAACCCAGACTTGGTACGCAGAGCGACGAGGATGGTGTGGTGTCCTGGGTCCTGACTGTTTGCTGCGTATGTCTGCAGAAATTCTCGCTGCGCGAGGACGACTACGTGTTCAACGACCGCAAGTTCGGCGGCAACGCGCAGAGTCTGTCCAAGGGCCGCTGGCTGCACCACACCTCGTTCCTGTGGGACTTCGACCCCAAGAACATGGAGTACCTGACCAACCCAGCGCGCCAGCCAGCGTACCGTCAGCAGCGCAGCCACCTCGAGTTCCTCTGCCCGCTGAAGGACGTGCTGAAGAAAGAGTGCGCGAACCGCGAAAAGTTCGAGAGCGAGCTGCACGCCGAGCTCGCACACAACTTTGAGATCGAAGACGTGGAGCTAGAGGACGTCAAGCCGATCCTGGAGAAGGAGCACCGGAAGTCCACCCGCTTCCTGAAGCTGTAGAGAGAGCAGACTGTTCGCGAACAGCCTAGAGGCCAACCAGTTAGAGCTAGCAGTAGATACGAACGACACGTGCATCGCCATCACAAGATGTAGTCATATCAATCCAAAAGTGGGAGGCACTACGTTGGGAGCAACTCAACCGTGTGAACCTTGCTCAGCCTGCATGCAGTCTAGTTGTCGGACGAGATGAGACCTAAATAATCATCCTTGATGGTTCCGATAGCGTTCTGCACAGCAACAACAGCAGCAACAGCAACAGCCAGTCAGCCAAAACTCACAACTACAGCCAGCAGCTCCTGCTCCACTCACGATCTCCGTGACGTCGACGCTGACGCCCATGATCTTAAGCCGCACGCCGCAGCCCTTGCGGATCTCCACCTCGCGGTCGTCCGAGATCCAGGCGTTGCTTTCGTGGTCGTAGCCGTTGTTAAGGTCCGTGGGCATGGCGTGTCTGGACACGAAGACCTGCAGCGGGCCCACGTCCGCGAAGAAGCCGAGCTGGTTCACCACGGTCACCACGGCGTCCAGCACCTGGTTCTTGAAGGGGCGGAAGAGGATGGCGCGGTAGCGGATGTTGAAGCACACGAAGCCCGAGTTGTCCTGGATCACGCCCTTGCCGATGTCCTCGTCGCGCACCTCCGTGACCGTGATCACGTAGCCGTACTTGCCCATGGACGTGCCCTCCACCTCCTCGATCAGGCGCAGGCGGATGATGTCGTGCAGCTTGGGCCCGAAGTGCATCGGGTGCAGCAGCAGGTCGCGCGAGAGCTGCTTCAGGAAGAACATGGCGCAGGTGGCGGGCGATCGCAGCAATGGCGCAGTAGCTGCTCGGTCGGCGTCACTCTTCACAACAGTGCCATCACCTACCCATATCATTAGGGATTTCCCCATCCTTTATTAATTCGATGCTAATATAATAAAATAATTATATAATATAATACTAAAGGTTTAATATTTTGAGATTATGAATAAAATAAATACGAGTTGCATCCGAATAGTAAAAAAAAGGAAAGGTTATACTAGTTTTCGATGTATGTACTGGTCGAAAAATCGACGATTCTAAGACGGAACTCGTTTGACAGCGTCGCAATTATCGGAGCTAGTACGAGTTTCATCGACCACACCTGGCAGTTTCGTCAGATTGCTTGTTAGCAGGTGCTTGTCCCGGGCGACATCAATCTATTGGGGTTCTACGACAATTCACACTAGATGCGAAGACTTTTACTACATAGATATTGATGCTATGTCTCGATTTGTTGTATCGGACACGACTCTTTCTGCTCGAAATGTATCAGATTATTTCGAGGGCAGAGAGCAGACAGATTGTTCAATGCACTTGTTAGTTTTTTGCATCGAATATGGACTTAGGATGAAAGAAAACACTAAGAAAGTTACGGTTAAGAACGAAAATACTGGTGCGAGCGAGAAGATCACCCGAATTGTGACACCTGGTGGCGCTTTTCCAGAAGATGGACGCCTAGTTAGCAGGCTCAGAGCCTTAAACAACTACTTTTGCAACGATCTTCGTAATGGGCGGCTACTGCAACTACAACGAGCACATTATCTGCCTGAGCTCTCGCCAATTGTTGATATCGATGTTCGCGTAGCATCTACTTGCAAGTTACTGAAGCGAACTGTTGTAAACTATCCGGCTCTTAAAGCTTATTTTGAAAACCACTCCCGTAATAACGTTTTTGAAGTGATATCGGCAGCTATGTGGAACCTTGTGGTGGAGTTGGAGGCTATTACGGCTTATCTGGCCCAGCTGGCGCTTCTTAAGTCCAACGAAAAAATCTAGTCTACTCATATCTTCCTGTATTTCGTCGGCAGAATATCGATACGCTTACCAGTAATACATTGGAATGCTAATTAATGCTGAGCGCAGCCCAGCTACAAATGAAGCCTCTTTTCAACGCAAGACAATTAGGCTTAACTACTTGTCTGATACTGCTAAAATTGCTTGCAATCGGCTTAAGGCACAGATATTGACTCGATTTCCACTTAATGTGGACTCTGTTGCTACACTCTATTTAGATCTGCGAACATAAAACTCTGTTGAAAGAATCGTCGGAGAATTTTGTGCTGATGGTAATTCGTCAGCTGAAACAGCAACGCTCGTCAAATATTCATTTGAAAAATTCAAATTGGAACATTTGCGTGTTTACATGGCATATAACGCGAAAAAGCTTCGAGAAGATTACAGTCTTAATACTTGTTCAACCAATGCATCGTGTACCCTTAAGCTGGCTTCTCGGAAAAAAAGACCAATTTGATCCGAGGACCTCGTTTACTTGGTGCCCCAATTCCCAGTCAAACGTCTGCAGCTCTCCGAGGGGCTAGTGTTCAAGAACAAGCAGACGCCGTCATCACGAAGTGGATGAGTTTGAATATGGAATGGGGAGGAATCGCAGAGAAGCAAAAACTTACGAGAGACAGTAAAGCAGATATTTTTGGCACAGATCTTGGGTAATCGCGACGATGGCACTTCTTGTTGGGATATTCCTGAACTATTTCGACATGTAGATATTTGCCAGTGGTTCAAAAGTGCTGGTGTGGGCGATTTCCCTACTACTATGCGCTTTTCGCAAGAGTCTGGCTGGGTCGTGCTGTTTCAACAGCATTTCAGGAGCGAGCGGTTCAATTGTAATGAGACCTTATCGCAGTCGAACTGATAGAGACCGCGCAGAAAAGCAAATGCTACTCAAACACAAGGCTGATGAGATGAAGGAGACAATTCTGGTGCTTTCTGGATAGGCTGACTTCAGACCGTCAGTTTAGCCACGTCATATTAGATTTTTTTGCGGAGGTAGGTTTAAGTTCACACGTTGCGACTGGAAAGGTTTTGCGTTGACACTATGACGCTTGAAATGGAGCAACAGGAAACTCTCAGACGACAAGATACAATAAGAGGGTTGCACGTCAACCGGCATACCAAGCGAGTCATCCGGTCAATACGTGGGCGGATAAAAACCTGGTTTGATGAATCTGTTCCTGTCGAGATCAAGATACAAATATATTGGCGACATGGGCAAATGAGTACTTTTGCTGCAAAAAGTCGAAGCAGTAAGGCAATCGTCCAACTCATAGCGTAGAGTAAAGGATATAAGGTTCCATCAAACACATTAGAAGCGTGTTCATTTCATAATGCTGTTGCTGCTGCAAAACTCGCATCATGTAACCTCTCGCCTGGCAATAGTATACTGGAAGGATTGACATGGATCGTCATCTATTTCATTGCAACCAGCACAAGCTTATAATTTCAGAGCTTCTTCGTGATGCTGGCAGGATTTTTATAGCGTTAGCAGAGTTCGTCTTTTTAAGATTTTTTAACTAAAATACTGAAGGGAATACTTCATCTCAACCATTTGACGGTGAAAAGCGATCGCAACGCATCTGCGCTTGCGTAAAAAGAAAATTCAACTAGCGGTTTGAGCAATGTACAAGTGGAGACAGGTTTTGGCACGGATGTTTTGGCAAGTACAGCGACACCGTGAAGCATTTCGTTCATGAATATCGCCGTAAACAAGATCAGCAAACCCGTTAAGGAGAGACACACATTTTGCTGATATTAAACTCCTACGGAGCTCCTACAGTACTAACCGCACACGCACAGCACACGTAGTAAAACGGAGACACCAGACATATTCAATTTAAATGTCCTCCTCGATCGCATCCAAGTTGGTCAATTTACTTATAAGTTGTATCTTTGACATTTCATTCCAACCGTGATGTTCCCACAAATTCTTCGCCACTAGGAAGACCACCTCCTATGTGAGTAGTTTAGACTGGGTTTGAATAATTCGTTTAGCGCAGCGGCAGCCCCCCCCCCCTTCGTCGATGTTCTTCGGGCCACCAGTGTACTCGATTACATTCGCGCCATTGAGTTCAAAATGAATGCCGCTCAACACGGTGTTACCATCCCGGCGAATCGCTCGCGTTTGCTATAGTTCACAGAAAATGCGATCAAACGGCCAATTTCTCAGCCAAAATGGTGTTGCAGTGGCATGGGTCACACGATCAGCTCACCTTGAAACTTGCAGCCATCACCGCAGTAATATGCTTGGGAGCAACGGCCGCCTTGTCATTGCCTACCACGAAGTACTCTGTACGGGGGTGGACGTGCTGGTCACCAATACACAGGAAATCTGTTCCCCACGGTAGAATGTGTCATCCACCTTTCCACGTCATGCTCACTTCGTAACCATCACTCTCCAGGCTGCTGTGCGATACAAACTTCACGTGAGTAGCCTGGCCGCTGGCACTCATCGCAGCGCACAAAGCCTACTTTCCCGACTTGTACGTATCAGCAGTTTCCGAGCTCGCCAACACACGCCCGTAGTTCATCGTCGTGGTGCTGTGAAGATACCTCAATAGTTTGTTGGGGTCGGTCGCCTCCGCTTAGCCCCTACTGAAGCTGATTACTTTCTCTCCATCTAGCCTCTCTGAAGCTGGTTATCTTCTCTCTCTCGAGCATTTCAGTTTCGCTGGGGCACAGCTTAAAGCACTGCCCCCGCGATGCACTCTGTCTTCACCGTGCGCCCCAGATTGCGCATTGCTTGGATTCTATTCAAATAATATTAATAGAATAAATATAGACCCGCAGTGAAAATTACTGTAAAATTAATAGTTTAATATTGATGTTTTATTTAAAAGAATGACCTTTCGCGACCATTAGGTACAATTTGACCCCTTTCATGGTGTTTACAAAACCTGCGAGGAAAACGGGTGTGAAAGGGGTCAAACTGCCCCTGTTCACAGAAGTTCAACCACAACTCCACCCACTTTTACAACTACCACAGCGAGTCTTGGTTTTAATTTTAATTTCAAAAAAATATACATTAATTTTGTAAAAAAAAAAGCGCTACTGTTCCCCTAGACCTGGGATAAATTACGTGGTGTGGCATACGTAAGTGTAATTTACGCGAGTAAGTACGAAATATATCGAGATTGCATCAACAATCGCACTGATGCTGCACAGGTATGCGTGGGATTCGTCCCATGTGTCCTTACTATCACCGATTCACACCCATCAATTGCTATAGTGAACTCAAGACAAATGCGTTCTACACCTGTAGCCACTCATCATTTTGGCGCACGATGCGCACAACGTTCACTTTCGAAGACGACAAGGAGTTGGTTCAGCTTGCGCACTCCTCTTCCAGCGGCGGGTCACGAATTTCATGGAGCGATATCGCGCAACGCATGCGGCGCAGTGGCCACCCAGCCAGTACTCTGGAGAAGCGACTGCAGTCCCATAAGCGAACCTGGGGCTCGGATATCTCCCAGTTCCCCCGTAGTTTATTTACGCCAGTTCGCAGACCGCGAGGCCAGCGCCCTGAAGCGATACGACAGCTTCGCGCGGCACCACCGCCTCGTGCCGTCCCTGTCCTGTTCGTCCCGGAGTTCGCGATGTCACTGTAGCTCTGACTCAACGAGTTCACTCTCCAGCAGTCGAGGAGGTTGCGATCTGTGATTTGACAACGGAAGCTTCTGAGCAGTCTGCCCGTCACGACAAACCCGCCGGAAAAGCTGCAGACGCCTCGGGACCTGGAGTTATTGGTGCGTCGACCGAGAGCAGTTGTACCCGGGCTGAAAGTTGTGACGTGGAGCCGCTGGGCGTGGGTGACGAAGCAGTAGTTCAAGGGGTGTCACCCCTGCTATCTGCTGAAGAGGAAGAAGTAGTTGTTCGTGAATCGCCGTCGTCGCCGTCATATGTTGCTGATGACGTGGCAGGCATTTTTGCGAACGTACCAAGGTAGCTTGTGGTGAATGACCAGAATGAACCGCATCGCAATGTAGGGGAGTTGATGCCGGATGGGGTCAATTCTCTGTTGGATGAGATTGGCCCCATTGATGATCAAGATTTGTTTCTGGATATTGGTGCTGGAGTGGTCAATGTTGTGGCTCATGTAGCGCTCGGTACGAGTGCTTTCAAGGCAATTGGAATTGAGCTACGTGAGCATATTTGTCGTACAGGGGTGACCATGATGATGAGAAATTCACATTCGGGCTTGTTCAGGTGTCGAACGGAGATGATCTGCAAAAATGTTGCTGACGTGCCTATTTCGTACACGCCACCATTTGCACTGGCAACGATTGTGTACTGGAACAACGTTCTCTTCGAGCCCCATGTGATCGAATATGTGAAAGACCAGCTTTGTGGCATGACAATGGTTCGTATCCTTGTCAGCTGCTTGATTTCTGCGCCAGACATAGAGATGTTTGCCGAAGCGATTTTTGCGCAGCGTTTGAGCTCGTGAAGGAACTAGAAATTCCTTGCAGCTGGAAGGCATGCTGTCAAAAGGTATTCATTTACCGGACCAAGGCGTGGAGTTAGTTTTACAGGGTGGTGTGCAGGTCGTCGAATTAGCATACTATTATCAAGTAACATGCACCCCTTAAAACGTTCAGTGCAAATGAGGACATGTGCGCTCATTGATATTACCATACTATAATCAAGTGAAATGCATATGTTGAAGTAAAATGTTGAAGTTGGTATTGCGTTGCTACGTTTATAGTACGATTGCACGGACAGCATTACGACCACCGTTCAACACACCGATAGGGTCGACAGCAGTCGATTCTTTGTTTTAGAGCACAGCCGATTTTATCTTGTACAGCCGTGAACTTGGCCGCACCTTTCCTGTATGCGAAAATAACTTGTTGGGGAGGTAGAAATGATGATACTTCTCCCAACAAGTCCACGTTGGCTGCTGGCATGCGTAAGCTTTGGTGGATGCATGAACATTCTGACAGAGAAAAACATTGTGCAGCACGCAGACATCTGTCACCTCCGTGGCGCCTCTCTCCCCTTCCCATCTGCACACTACACACTGTCGTCTCTTGCGGTTCATGTCGGTGTAGAATTGCTTAGATGCAACAGCAGAGCATCTTCTTTGTGCGCTCTCAGGAGTTTGTGTAGCATTTTGCGTACGAGCAATCCAAACTGGGCACTGGAAGGTGACAAACGCTCACAAATCGCCTCGCCAGCACCCGTGTCGGAGTAGAACATTATGCGTTCACTGAATAGCTTCCTTCCACTTACCCGATACCAATTCAGAGATCAGATCCAGAATAAATTCTCTGTGCGCATCACGGACACCGCTGGAGTCGACAACCAGTCTGCGCGTCATGTATGCATTTGCTCGGGCAACATCAACTAAAGCCAGTCCAAGCTTGTTATACCACTTTTTGAAAGAGTGGCCATCCGCCAAAGAGCGCGCCCGGATTTGGTCAAGCCTATCTACCCCTTGCATGTAGGTATTGTACTCCTTGACGCACGTTGGCGCACAAAATGTTTGGCGATCAGCACGTACTTGTCGAGTCACTGTTGTCATTGTTTAGGGTAAGCAGTAGAAACCACCGATGCAAAATAATACTATCATACCAGGATGCGGCTACCATTGTGCGATCCACAGAGACACCTTGACGAGATGTACCACGCGCGCAATCAGAATCTTTTTTGTTGAGTAGAACATGTTTAGGGACGTGTGAACTTTTCTTACGCACAGTGCCACGACCATACAGGCCCTTGATACACAGGGCCATAAGTAGTTGAACCGAGGTATAGTAGTTGTCGGAATTGATGATACGCTGGGTGGAATACAATGGACGCACAACTTCTAGCACGCACTGTCGAATTGCGGAAGCCCTGATCAAGCTCTTCACCCAAAGCTTGCGCCTCATGCGATGTCGTCACACTACTCAGTCGGTCCGTGATATCACTTTTACAATGCAGCCGAAAATTCAGCGATATCCATGACGTAGCACAGCACAGCATGTAAATGCGAAAATGGTACTTCCCGATTGGCTTCATCGGGTTGTATACTATAAGAGGTTTGCCGAATTAGAACGGCATGCCACGCTAGCTTCATCGAGAGCCACGTTTCGGCCAACATCAATGTACTAGATCCCGTTGTCTTGAGAATATTGAGCAGCGGTAAATCAGTTAAAATACCTGTTGATGTTGAATGCTAGCAGCTTGATCGGTACTTGCAACGGTAGCATCCACACATCGAAAACAAAATGCGGCCCGCAACTCTTTGAACCGCCGCAGAGTCATCACATTTTCCAGTCCTACCGAGCTACCTTCAAAGATCGAATCCTCCACTTGATCGCCCCAATAGTTAGCGTTCTCACCCTTATCGACCAAGGACATGTAGAACAGTATCCCGAGAAAAGTCATGATTTCGTCTAGTGAGAATTGCTTTGTCAATGTAATCTCATGTAGTCTAGCATAAGCATTCGTTTCACCGACCACTTGCTGCCAAAATGAAACGGGTAGGTAGGCGAAAAAACACGATGTGGCCGAATGCTCGAATATATGCTTGAATTCAGGGCGAATTCTTGTCGTGGTGGTCCCATCAGAGTGACGGTATAAATTGTCTGGTGCCTCACGCTCTAACCTTGGGTCAAAACGCATATTCTGAATTGATTCGACTTCAGCAACTGTTGCCGGGAGCTCTACCGGTGGGTCGAACGACTCCATGTACTCTTCGAGCGTTTCCATGTCAGCATTAATGCGTACTTCTCCACCATCGTCTACAGCAGAAAGTCTGCCCAACCCAGGCCCATCGAGGCCCCGTGTAATGACCGATAATTGGCGTTGCCGCGCTGAACTGTACTCAAGTTGAGGGTCTCCACGTGCTTCTGAAATTGAGAATCTAACCAATTGATCTGGAACAGTGACTTCTTTAGAACACGGCACACTCTTCCCACAATAAAAGAGTTCCCCACCCCAGCGTATTCTTCTTTTGCGTGATAAACCCCTTTTTTGCCGGTGCAAATGCAACCAGCGTATCGACATACATAGAGAGCACAGACGGCAGCTGCCGCTGTCTGGATGGACGATCAAGAGAATCGGATTCCGGTGTTGCTACTGCTGCAACGGGGTCATCGAGGGGTGCTGACTAATGTTGTATCCCTGAAGGTGATGGAATGGAAGCGCTCTGAGTAGTGTTGAGAGCGACATCTGCGCTAGAGCTGACGGCGACCTCCTGGGCCATCTCATGGTCCAGACTTCTCCGTGAGTTAGACCCGGTGGACACGCGGCGAGTCCGTTTACGTGCTGCAGGCTTCGCATTCGCGGCGTCTTTGGGCTTGTTCTTCGATCCCTTGGGTCGTCCTCGCTTCCGCTTTCCGTTGGCACCGCTTTGTGCCGTGACGTCTCCACCACCTGCAGCGACAGCAGTCTGTGTGACATCGCAGGGTTGTTGTGCTGTCACTTCAGTCACGGTTTCATCGCGTCCAGTGCCACGCGCACCTGCACCTGCAGCGGGACTTGGCTGGGATACATCGTCGTGAGGATTTGGATCGTTGGCGCTTCGACGGGTGACCATCGCTGCCTTGCTGGGGAAATCTGGTTGTGATGAAGGGGAGGATCTGTATTGCGACCGTCGATTACTATGTGTTTTGCAGTTTCTTATTCGATCCACACTAAGTCAGGCACTAAAACCGATTGTATCACAAGTACCGGGTATTATTTTGGAAAGTTTTAATTTCCATACTGAAATTAAGATGTATGCATACATTAGTCACAATAGGCAGATAAAGATGCAGCCAAGTGCTCAGCGGGCCCGCCAAACGAGACCAGCTCAGTGCACACCAAGCTTGACGCGCTGCTCTTCTTCTTCAGGGTAATTGCGGCTACTACCGATGATGTATCGACAAACACGTTCGCACTGTAACGGTGCGATAGGCGTACCGCCTCGACCAGACTCTGGTAGTGACCTAAGGAGCGCGCAGAGTGCTGGCGATTTCGCGCCATTATGGAATGGAACGGAATGATATATAATGGCGCGATATCGCCAGCACTCTGCGCGCTCTGCACGTCACAACATTGAACCATGATCAAAGTAATGCTCGTAATTTATCAAAGACGATCTCGTAATTTACAAGCCGTTACGTTAACATGTAGACCTTGCTCTCAGCCAATTAAAGCCAATCGGCCTGGACTCTGCTCGTGATTTTTCAATAATAGCCAAAAAGAATATTGTTGCTGAACAGTACCGTGGCTTATGAAAGGGGGCATTTTGCCCTAAATACCCCCTGCACCCTGTCTCGTAGACATCAGACCGCGCACACCAAAAGGGTCAAATTGCAAGGTACATAATATGCTATCTTTGTATACCATACAAAACTTGGGCGCTCGCGAAAGGGATAATATCAGCCCCGAACCTCGATAATACGAATCCCTGATCGTACGTGGGGCCGAGAGCTCACTTTTGACCAGCATGCTGCGCCTGCGCCGCGTCTCCGTCTCGCGCCGCTTGTGGGCGCGCCACGCGCACCAGGAGGCGGCCCGGCCCGCGCAGACCTTCATCACCACGCCCATCTTCTACGTGAACGCGGCGCCGCACATCGGTCACGTGCACTCGGCCGTGCTGGCGGACGCGCTGGCGCGCTGGTGCCGCGTCAAGCGGCGCGACGTGCTGTTCACCACGGGCACGGACGAGCACGGGCTGAAGGTGCAGGAGGCGGCGGAGAAAAGCGGCACCACGGACTACAAGGCCTTCTGCGACGCCGTGTCGGCGCGCTTCGAGCAGATCTTCGACGAGGCCGACGTGGACTACTCGCGCTTCATCCGCACGAGCGACGAGGACCACCACGACGCGGTGGCCGCCTTCTGGCGCACCATCCGCGACAACGGCCACATCTACCTGGGCAACCACGAGTCCTGGTACTGCAAGTCGGACGAGAGCTTCCTCACGGAGATGCAGGTGGAGGACAAGGAGGATGCACACGGCAACGTGGTTAAGGTGTCCAAGGAGAGCGGACACCCCGTCGAGATGCTCCGCGAGGAAAACTACAAGTTCAGGTTGTCGGCGTTCCAGGACCGGCTGCTGCAGTGGCTGGACGAGAACCCGGATGTGATCGTGCCCAAGTCGAGGTACAACGAAGTGCGCGCGGCGGTCACCGGCGGATTGAGAGACCTGTCGATCTCGCGATTGAGCGAGAAGATTCAGTGGGCGATCAAGGTTCCCGGTATGTGGTGTCTTGAGTGGGCGATGTTGTAGTTGTAGGAGTCTCATGCGGTGTGCTCGGGTGTGCGCTTCAGATGACGACAAGCACTGCGTCTACGTGTGGCTGGACGCGCTGACAAACTACTTAACGAGCGCCGGGTACCCGGGCAATGTCGACCGTGCATGGCCAGCAGATTACCACATTGTTGGTAAGGATATCCTCAAGTTCCACGCCATCTATTGGCCGGCTTTCCTGATGGCGGCGGGGTTACCGTTGCCGAAGAAAGTGGTGGCCCATGCCCACTGGACGGTCGGCAACGTTAAAATGTCGAAGAGCCTTGGTAACGTGGTGGACCCACACGAGATGCTATCGAAGTACGGCTCCGATTTCGTGCGCTTCTTCCTGTTGCGTGAAGGTGTGCTAGCGAATGATGGTGACTTTAACGCCGACACACTCGAGGACCGTGTGAACAGTGAACTTGCCGACACACTTGGTAACTTAGTCTCTCGCAGCACGGGCAAGGCGGTACTTGTGAAGGGTATCGTACCAAAACGTCCTCAACTTGACCTACTCACGGCAGAAGACCAGGAACTTGTTGCCAAGGGCCTAGCTCTTCCCACCAAGGTCCAGCAATTTTTCGACACACCAGATGTAAGTGATGCGTGTTTGGCTGCGTTGCTATCAACAAATGCATAACGCTAAACTCCTCTGTGCTCATATAGTTCGCGCGTGGCCTAGAAGAAATTGTGTTTTTCCTCCACGACGTTAATCGGTACGCTATTGCTTTAATCCCTGTATAATCACGATGACATAAAGCTGACTATGCTATTGCACTTTGCGCAGATATTTTACGATTATGGAGCCGTGGGTTCTTTCAAAGACTCTCAAGAAGTCTGACGATTCCGCATCAGAGGAATACCAACTTGCAAAAGAGCGCCTGGACACGGTGCTGTATCTGTCTATTGATGCAGCACGAATCAGCGGTGAGTTCTGGTTATTTTGCGCTCCAGCTTTTGGTTGGTTGGGCTAATCGTCTCTTTATCTAATCTAGCAATCTTACTGCAACCCGTCGTGCCGAAGGCGGCAGCCAAGATCTTGGATTACCTCGGCGTTTCAGCAGACAAGCGCTCCTTTGCTGACGCCACGCTGCTCAAGAACGATGAGAACTTGATGGGTGCTGTTTTGGAAAACTCCAAGTCATTTGTTACGTTCCCAAAAATTCACAAGCAGAGAGATTAGATAGAGCTGTAGTTCCAAACATTCGGAGGTTACATTCCCTTTGTTAAGGGTTAAACAAATAAATTCCTCATCATGCTAGCTCAAGGATAAATTTACGTTTCTTGTCCACGAGAACGCCGTGAAGCATGCTGCTCAGCTTCGACTTTGAATGCGGAATACACTGAACCAGCGGGCCTGCGAGGTCGAAGGTCGTTGTTATCAGCAAGAACTGGATTCAGCTCCTGCTTGGACTTACGACGATAGCTTTTGGGGTATCCTGAATACAGGACTCGTCGATTACGCCGGCCTTGCTTCATTGCGTTATACCTTGCAATGCCCACCGTCAACACGAGAAAGAAGCCTAAGATAGCCACCACAGGCAGCACTAACTGCCGATAAACCACCGCTGATGCAGCCAGCACAGTTTGCTCCGCTGTAACATACCAAGCAAGCAACCGCTTCACAACGCTTACTTGTTCTTCGACTTCAGAACGGTGAGCAGCCACATCCTTGTCGCTAATACTCTTCACGGAGTCCGAACTTGACGTTTCTTGCATCTTTTCCACGTTCTTTAATTCTTGTCGTTTCAGCTCTTGTTGCTCTTGCTGTCTCTCCAGCTCCAGTTCTTGTGTTTTGCGCTGCTGTTCTTGCTCTAACTGTTGGAGAGCTTGGCGTTGCGCCTCGTTTTGAAGTTCTTCCAGTGCTCGGCGTTGCTGTTCTTTCTTTAATTCTTCTTGTGCTTGACGTTGATGTTCCTTTTCTGATGCCTCCTGTGCTTTACGTTGCTGCTCCTTTTCCAACGCGTGCAACTGTTCCAGCTCTCGCTGCTCACGCTCCTGCGTCTCCAGCGCCTGCAGTCTCTCCAGTTCTTGCTGTATTTCCAGTTCCCGGAGCTTTTCCAGCTCTTGCTCCGCTCGGCGTTGCAGTTCCTTTTCCATCTCTCGCTGCTTCTCGAGTTCCTGCAACATCTCTAACTCCTGTTGCACCTTCATCTCTCGCTCCTTCTCTGCCTCCAGCTTCTCCAATTCTTGATCCGCTCGCAGTTGTAGCTCTTTCTCCATCTCTCGCTGCTTCTCGAGCTCCTGCAACATCCCCAACTTCTGTTGCGCCTTCATCTCCCTCTCTTTCTCCATCTCCAGCTTTTCCAGCTCTACCTCTGCTCGGCGTTGCAGCTCCTTTTCCATCTCTCGCTGCTTCTCGAGCTCTTGCAGCATTTCCACCTCCTGTTGCGCCTTTAGTTCCCTCTCCTTCTCCATCTCCAGCTTTTCCAGCTCTTCCTCTGCTCGGCATTGCAGCTCCTTTTCCATCTCTCGCTGCTTCTCGAGCTCTTGCAGCATTTCCAACTCCTGTTGCGCCTTTACTTCCCTCTCCTCCTCCATCTCCAGCTTTTCCAGCTCTTCCTCTGCTCGGCGTTGCAGCTCCTTTTCCATCTCTCGCTGCTTCTCAAGCTCTTGCAGCATTTCCACCTCCTGTTGCACCTTCATCTTCTGTTCCTTTTCCTTCTCCAGCTCTTCCAGCTCTTCCTCTGCTATAAATTGCAGTTCCTTTTCTATCTCTCGCTGCTTCTCAAGCTCTTGCAGCATTTCCACCTCCTGTTGCACCTTTATTTCCCTCTCCTTCTCCATCTCCAGCTCTTCCAGCTCTTCCTCTGCTATAAATTGCAGTTCCTTTTCCATCTCTCGCTGCTTCTCAAGCTCTTGCAGCATTTCCACCTCCTGTTGCACCTTCATCTTCTTTTCCTTTTCCTTCTCCAGCTCTTCCAGCTCTTCCTCTGCTATAAATTGCAGTTCCTTTTCCATCTCTCGCTGCTTCTCAAGCTCTTGCAGCATTTCCACCTCCTGTTGCGCCTTTACTTCCCTCTCTTTCTCCATCTCCAGCTTTTCCAGCTCTTGCTCTGCTATAAATTGCAGTTCCTTTTCTATCTCTCGCTGCTTCTCAAGCTCTTGCAGCATTTCCACCTCCTGTTGCACCTTCATCTTCTGTTCCTTTTCCTTCTCCAGCTCTCGTCCCAGCTGCTGTTCCAACTGCCTCTTCTCCTCGCGCACGCTCTGCAGCGCGTCGCGGTTCCTCTGCGTGGCCTCCTGCAGTCCACGCAGCGTATCGCGCCACATCGTCGCGTTCTGCAGCGCCGCCCGCCACAGCGCATCGACCTCCAACGTCGCCGCGCGAATCTCCGCGCTCACCTCGTCACGCGCAGCCTTCAGCTGGGCGCGCGTCTCCAGCGCCAGCAGCTCCAGTTGCGCGTCCTCTAGCGCGAACAGATCCGCCACCTGCCGCGCCGCGCTCAGCTGCCGCTCCACGTCCAAGAAGACACGCTGCGTCTCCTTCATCTTGGCGTCGAAGGCCACGTCCATCTCCGCCTGCGCCGCACACAGGCCGCTGCCCAGCAGCACGCAGCTTAGCAGCAGCATCCGAGCCATCGCACTTTTTCCAGTACTGAAGAGGCTGGTGTACACCACACATGGTGTATGTGCACCACACAAGTATAATGTGCACCACACACGACCGCTCTTCCAGCATATTTCGTGTCGTCTCCCACCTTACGTCATAACAGCATTTAGCCCAGCATGGCGAAGGACGAGGCGGTCGCGGTGGAGCAGCCCAAGGACGAGGAGCTCAACGAGCTGCAGCAGCATCTGCAGTTGGAGGCCTTCGGCGGCAAGTACTTGACGGCGCAGGAGATTCTGCTGGTGCAGCTGTTCCAGGCGGCAGCGGACGCGTCGGCGGCGTCCAGCGCCAACGGCGGCGCGGAGCTCAGCGTGGCGGCGCCCGCGGGCCCCGGCGCGTCCCCCAAGGCGGCGGGCGCCACGCCGCTGGGCCGCAAGAGCTCGCTGGGCTCCATGGGCAAAGCCGCGGCGGGGGGCGCCACGCCGCCGTCCGCCACGACGCCCAAGCGCCAGGTCTCGTCGGACCGCGCGCGCGTGCAGAGCTTCCTGGCGCAGCGCTCGTCGGCGTCGGCCGGTCCGTCCAGCAACGGGACAGCGGGGACGGGGCCCGCGACCGGTGCCAAGCCGGCAATGTCGGCGGTGGAGCGTGCCAAGCTGCTAATGGCCAAAAAGGCTGGCGGCGCCAGGCCAGCTGGTGCTTCCACTGCTGTCAAGAGGACCAACCCGCTCACTGACATCTTGAGAGGAGGTTCGGGCAGTGTGGTGGGAGGTGTGCACAGCGTCAAGAGGCCTAGAAGTACCAAGAGTGACAAGCCTGGAGAGATCAAGATCCAGGGAGGACGCACATCAATCCAGCTGCCGCTCGAGAGCTTCCTCAGGAACGAAGATTGGGACTCCTCAACTGGGACGCCGCTGGACCTGGTGCTGCCCGAAGTGGCCTTTGCTACCAACAACACGCTGATTATCCACGCCACGCTGCCGCCGAGGTCGTCGCGCTGCTGCTTCAATGTCAGCACGCAGTCCAGCATGCTCAGCGGTGCGCCGTATCCCGGCACAGTGCTGTACCACTTTAATCCGCGTCGCCAACGAGGAGGCCACATTATTCAGAACAGCAACATTGACGGACGCTGGGGCTGCTCACAACCACTGCCGCGATTCCCGTTGACGTTTGGAGAACCGTTTACCTTGCGTCTGACGATCGTGCCGACTGGCTTCCTCGTGTTCATCGAGGAGATATTCCAGGACGAGTTCAAGCACCGTGTACCCATTCGTGAAGGTGAAAATTTGGTCCTTACGGTCCCCACGCGTGACGAGAATGGTAGTCCCGAAGGCGTGATTGTACACAGTGTGTGGTGGGGCCATGCTGAAGTGCCGCCTAACCTGGACACTCGTCGACGAGGAAGCAATGGGGGCTATCGTCCACGAGGATTTGATGGTGATCGTGGAGGTTACCGTGGTGGCAATCCTGGTAGAGGTGGGGACCGTTTCCACCCCGCACCGCATCCGTATGAGGTTTACGTGGGCAACCTTCCGCAAGGTACCTCGCGTGAAGAGCTATCGTTCCTCTTTCAGTATCTGGGCTACGAAACTGTCCGTATTACAGCTCGAGGCTTTGGTTTTGTGACACTGCGAAGTGCGGAGGATATGAATCGAGCTGTGGAGGATCTAGATGGCAAGGAGTTCAACGGCATGAAACTGCGTGTGTCTTGTGCACTACCACCAAAATGATAAAACTCGGTGCACAGCTGGGGTCCAACAAAAACGATTTAACTTTGCAGCCTTGAAGACTTGCGTTATTTGTTCAATACATCCAACGTGATCGGGTTCATAGATTAGTCTCGTAAGGGTCACACAATTTTTGTATGATATTTACCATTTGGCTTTATCTGGGGCGTGTATCGAAGTCACTCTTTGCGTCCCGTTGGAAACAACAATGTTGTAGCTGCTGCAGCAGGGGAGGAAGGGAAGCCCAAGAGTATGCTGGTCTACGATCAAGACACCAGCCCACGAGCTCGTTATCAGATCACACGAAGTTATCGCTATTAGCATGGGAGCAACTTGCGTTTCAAATTTGAGTTGTCATCCTGGCTCCTTCCGCATTTAATTGCTGTAGCAGTAGGAAGAATAGCTCGTTTAAGCGATGAACTTGTAATGGGACTCGCATCAAGGTGATGGAGATGATCATGTAGTTTTATGTATTACCAGAAGGTTTTCTTTCAAATGATTCCTACTCCGATGCCTTATCATCCTTGTTGGCGATGGTGCCTACAAGGGCTTCCTTAGCGGCTTTTTCTCGTTCTGACAACGAGCGAGGTGTCTTGCTATCTGAAAAGTCCCTGGTTGCCGCCTTGCAACAAGCATGCTCCATGTCCATCCTCGCACTTATCTGTTTCTTGTTAGCTTGTTCTTCCGCGTATTTATCTGGCTTCGCGATTACTGTCGCGCTCACTGGTGAGTTTTCAGTTGTTCCTTCTCGTGTGGGGGAATCAAATCCATTGTGGTGCTGCTGGTTTGGTAAAATCGATAATGATACTGACATGGGGTGACACGCGGTTGCAGCGGTAGTAGGAAGTGTGAGCAAAGAAACCAGATTCCTCCCTCAAAAATATACGCTATCTAGCGCCCCCGTTGCCAGCAAACAGCGGAGCTTCTTTTTCAACGCATTTATTTCCGATGTTCTCCACGTACCCAGGAGGGTACGTTCAACTCCTACTACTATTTTTTCCTTAATGTTGAAACCACTTACTGTTGAAGCTGTTGAACGGTAGGCAACTGGTCATCATAACTTGCTCACATTCCTCACAGATTCTACGTGGAAGGAAATGTTGACAATACTCGATAGAGTTGCATGCCTCGTCATGATAAAATTCTCGCAAACTAGTTGTTCAGTTTGCAAGAGTTGACGGCACAAACATTAAAAGATTTAGAGAGCTAAAGAGAATGATTTCGAAGCGGAAAGTGCGCTTTGTAGGATTATATTGATCGGATGAACCACAAAGCATCCAAAAAAACTCAAACATCAAGTTTATTTGCAAGGGATGACAGCTCGATCGATAGCGGATCCCGACTCAAACACGATAACTCTTGTTATTTCACTTTAATATCTGTTGCTCGGTAGACTCCTGCTTGGTGGTAGACTCCTGTTTCGGCGTAAACTCCTGCTTTGGGGTAGATTCCTGCTTCTTGGACGATTGCTTCTTGGCGGCCTGCTTTTTGGTAGACACGTGCTTCTTGATAGAAGTCACCTTGGGTGTCGCGGACTTCGGCTCCTTGGAGACAACAACGTTGTAGCTGCCACAGCCAGCGAAGGAAGTGAGATCCGGGCACCGACCCACGAACTCTTCACCCGCGTTGCACCCGGTCACACCGAACTTGTAGTTCGTTTTTCCTGAGGCGACTTGTATGTTCAAGCTGTCGACCTTGAAAACGCACAGGAAGGTGGTGACGTCGGAGGCGTAGTTGTTCACGTCTCCGACTCCCGCAAGCAGGAGTGTGTGGTCAGCCTCAGTTACGTTGGCCTTGGACCACACGCCAGTGGATGCTTGAGCGCCGGAGACAGTCAGCAACAAGAGAGAAGAAGCGATGGCGAGCATGGAGGGCAAGATAGAAGCTTGGAAAGGAGACTTGGTGGTGACCGAATAGATTCGGGAATGGAAACGATGTTGTGGTGAAGAAACGTTAGCCCACATCGACGACCAACGACTTAATCTGCATCGTACACGATTCGTTCAGCAAAGCTTTTAATCTACTTCCGGCTGTTTGCAGAGGATTGCGGTCACGTTCTCCTTGGTCACTGGTGAGGAAATCGCATGGACAGTCATGTGTCGACTTATCGTGCAGGCCTTGCGTAGACGGCATTGCCATGACACCAAGCATCCCAGAGTCAGGGGCAGAGGCATGCTACAGGTGTGAAAGCGCTATCGCTCCTGAAACGTCGAGCTCGTCTCTATCGACACTCAATGCGTTGATCGGTCGATTCGAGTTTGCATAGCTAGAAGTGCAAGACTCTCATGTTATACCCGATTGATGGAATTCCCGCACAGAACAAACATGCCATCTCGGCATGCCACATGGCTACATTCCTACTCTTTTCGGACTTTTGCCTCAGTCTTTTCAGGACACGGTCCTTCAGCAGAAAACCGCGCACTTGAAACGTGTCAATTGCTAGGAAGTTCGCATCATGGTGCGCTGCGTGGAGCTCTTTCCGCAGGCTTACGTTGCGGTAGTTTCACTGTGCATGCGTCGGTGTTGCATTTGCTACTGCCAGGGAGCGTCGGACAAAGCGGTGGGCCTCGTGCTGCTGGCCATCAGCGTCGTCGTCTTTGTGTACTACAGCATCTGGGTGCTGCTCACGGTACGGAAAGCGGCAAGGATACCTGCGTCAACATTTGCCAATATCTGTTGCTTACGTTGCTCTGTGTGTTGGTGTTGCTGTCTGCTCGGGCCAGCCGTTCATTGACGAGGACCACGTCATTCAGCAGTTCTTCCTGCCTTACCACTACGCCATCACCATTCCTGCGGTGTTGCTCGTGCTGCTGTTTAGCGGCGCTGCCACCTTCATCGGTTTGGTGATGATCAAGAGTCAGAAGAAGAAGAAAAGCGACTAGAGCAACGTCCGCTATGTCAGACAAGAAGGGGCTGACGTACGTCTTGCGGGAGATACAAGAGCTCAATTATAGTAGAGTGGTCGCGAGTCGAAGCTAGTTAGCGACGACGAATGCACGCGATCTATGTTCCGTTTAACCTCCTCCGGCGTCAACCGCTACGTTCTTTATCAGATGCAAACACAGGCTCCAAGATCCGCGAGTCATTCTCTGGGTTCGCAGACTGCAACTAGTAGCTACGAAATACACAGCTGAAGTAGCGCCGCACACTTGCTCGTGTAGTCGCTGCGAAGACTCCTTTGCGGCTGCATGCAGCTCCATCGACGGTAAAATCTAGCTCGAAAATTACTGAGCGGCGCCCTCGGCAGGCGTCGAAAGCGTGCTCTGCTGCGACACCATGTAACCCATGGCCTGGATCTGGTTGTTGCTGAAACCCTTGCTCATCAGCTCCTTCACCACCTCGTTTGTCTGCTCCTCACGCAGCATCTGAAGACACCACAAAGCACACAGCCATCGTCAACATCATGCCCCAAATTGCACGTTCAGCAACAAATTGCACCGAAACGCACCTCAATGCTCAAAGGCACCAGAGTGACCAGCAGCGTCGTCGACAGCACCCACAGCCATCGGCCCGAAGTCTTCCAGCTCTGCACGAGCACATCAAAACCAAAACACTGTGTCAGATTCGGCTCGCAGCAAACGCCACCGCATCCAGCCGTACCTTCACAGCGAAGTTGATGCCGCCCTTGACGGGGCCAGACTGGCGAATCCGAGTCGGCAGGTTCAGGAACAGCTCCTGCAATAGCAGCCGCAGCACGCCACACAAAACATTCAGCATTCCTTGCCGTCACATCTACCGCGCCTCCTGGGCCAGGTCCAAGACCAGCAGCAACGCAGCGCACGCACCTTGAGACCAGCATTGTTAGGTCCCTTCTTGTCCTTCTCCAGCTCGCGCAGCGCTCCGATAGCCGACATGCTCCTCTGCTTGCTGTTGACCTCCGGTCGTTCTTGATGGTGTGGCCAACAATCCCCGCCCCCAACGACCCATCCTATCGCATAGATTATGCACCTTTTCAGTTCCTCAGAACTGCTTGAAGCTCATGCAAGATGAGCTCCTCGCTGGCGTTGGCGTCCTGCTGCGATGCCTCAGCGCCACGAGGTTGAGCCGCTTGAGACTGCTTCACAATAGCTGCGAGGGATTTCGCAATCAGTGGCGCGAAATTCTCGACCAGAACTTGGTCTTGCTGCTGCTGCGGGGTGCTCAGTCGCCCAGCGTCAGCCAGCTGCTGGAGAATCGACCGACAGCAATGCTGCACACTTGTTGCGTAGCACGCGTCGAGCGTGCTCTTCTTCAAGCTGCCGTGCTTGAGCCCATTGCTGTCTGTAGACCCAGAAGCGCAAATGTCGATTGCCAGCACCAGTCGAATCGGTTCTTTCGTGTCTTCACCCTCCTTTCCGGTAGAAGTGCGCAGCGGCGTAGCAACGAGCTGGTCAACGAGGTGCGAGTTCGTTCGCTGACAGCGAAGGCCGTACTTCTTCCAGATTTTCCAGGTGCTTGCCCCTTTGGTAATCCCGCAAAGGAAAACGTCTTTGCCGTTGATCAGCGGGACGTGGTTGGCGTAGCGGAGTAGGCAGATTTCGATATCGCTTGGACCATCCGACTTCATATCACCAAGCATCAGTGCGACGCAGCTAATGGAGGCATCCTTTTCGTCGTGGACCTCATACACAATGGCGTCATCATTTGATCCCAGATCTGCAGCGAACCTGTCAATTGGCTCTTCCCCGTGTTGGCATTCGACGCTTATGGTGACGGCTCCGACGTCAAAGTTGAACTGCACTCCAACAAACGGAGGGGCTGTGTATCGTAGACTCTGGAAAAATAGAGCTAATGTGTCTGCAGCGGTTTCAGTGTCCGATACGTCGTCAGGACATGGAATTGACAGCCGCATCTCGGTTCCCGAAAAGCACTGATGATCTTCGTCAACGATGAAATGCGCCACCTTCTTCACCACCGCCGTCTCCTCTGAGTCAGGATCAATTCGAAGCTGGACATACAAGATTCCTTCCGACTTAGAGGTCGTGGTGATCTTTAAACATGCATCTTCATCGTGAAGTTGACTGTAGAGCATCGCTGCCTTCAGTCCAACACCTGCATTGACCAAACAGCGATTCAGACATTTTAATGTCTTTAAGAAGAGACAGACCCGCCGCACCGTATTTGCCACTCGTGCATCCTCCACTTCCCGCAGTATTCGACTTGGTCGTCTCGAAGGCGTTGCAGCACAGCACCTTTACTTGATGCGCGTTCATGCCGGACCCCGTGTCGGCGCACACGATGTCGATGCAGCCTGTGTCTTCATTCAGCTGCACGTTCACACGCAGCAGCTCCAGTGGCGCGTCATCCCATGAGCAGTCTGGTCCCATCGCCCTCGTTGCATCCAACGCTGGCAACAAACAGCACTTAAATGCATAAGAAAAAAAAGTCTTCTACTTCTACGACTGTATTAATTAACTAGCTTCTGTACCATTCTCGAACAGCTCCTTCACCGCCTGTACCAGCGCGTCTCGGCTTGTCCCGAAGCCCAGCAGCTCCAAGTTGCTGCGGACGAACTGCGCGCCTCGATCCTTCCGCTTCCTGTCCATGACGAGTGCGGAATGGCAACAGAGCGACCATCACTCCCTTGACCTAGTTGAACCTTTGCTCAGGCATAACGGAACCTGTCGAGTTGCATACGCTTACGTACCGTTGGCCGTCAAGCGACTAATCCTAGCCGCAGTTCCTCGCAGACTCAGTTCGACTCGATGACGCTCAAGGAGCTGCTGAGCGAGGACCAGTGGCGCAGTGTGATCCACACCACGGCGGGGCTGGGCGCCGGCGCCGTGTCCACCGTGCTGCTGTACCCGCTGGACCTGGTGAAGGTGCGCTACCAGGTGCACGAGAAGTCGGCGCACGCGTACCGCTCGCTGGGCCACGCCTTCCGCTCCATCGTGGCGGAAGAGGGCGTGCGCGCGCTGTTCCGCGGCATGAGCCCGGCGCTCTACGGCGCCACGCTCTCGTGGGGCATCTACATGCTGGTGTACCAGAACGCCAAGGAGCGCTACGCGCGCATGGCGGACGAGGGCTGGATCCAGGGCTCGTGGCAGCACTTCTTCTCCGGCATCGAGGCCGGCGTGATATGTGTGCCCCTCACGAACCCCATCTGGCTCATCAAGATCCGCATGCAAGTGCAGAGCAATAAACGACTGCAAGCGAGTGTCACCGGCAAGGACGCCGCTAAGAAGTTAGTGGAGAATATACCTTATCGAAGCGTATCAGGTACGTTGGCACGCTAGGTGAAGAAGAAAGTATTAGTGATGAAAAAAGGCTGACAACGATGCATTGCTGCTGTGTAGATGCATTCCGGCGGATCGTAGCAGAGGAAGGTGTATCAGCACTGTACAAGGGTATGATACCTGCACTATTCCTGACGACGAACGGAGCCATCAAGTTTGTAGCGTACGAGCGACTGAAAAGCCTGTACCAGACTCACTGGAGCCCGGAGATGGATGTGATCCCGACGCTGGCGATGGGTGCCGTGGCGCAGTCTATCGCGTCAACTGCTACATACCCGTACCAAGTCATTAAAGCTCGTCTACAGCAAGGAGGACCTTCGGCGAACAAATACCATGGCACGTGGGACTGCACGACGAAGATCATCCGCCACGAAGGCTACATCGGCTTGTTCAAGGGCTTGTCAGCGAATATCCTCAAGGTGATGCCTACTGGCGCCATCATTTTCGCTGCCTACGAACAGATCCAAAGCACGATGAAGACTATGCTGCTGGACGAGTGATCTGCGCTACGACCAAGAACGCCTGAGAAGCGATAGAGTATCCTGCGTTGTACAACGACCTGCACTCAACGTAAAATGCTAGAATGACATGAAAAAGTAAACTTGTGGGAGCACAAACAAGCGTGAAAAGTCTATTATATATGTAGATGGCGCACGAAGGCTGGCCAAGAGGGAACCTAGAATCAAGAGTCCTCCACGCCGCAGGTCTTCTTTAAAACATTTCGTCTTCAACGCGGAGGTACTCGCCGATGTCTGCTTGGTGCAGCACCACGTAGGCCGTGGGCTCCAGGTCTTTGCACATCTCTGTTGCCTGCGCGGCGATGCCGAAGCCCAGCGGGATGTCGTTCATGCTGTAGACCACGACGCCGGCGTACTGCGGCGTGCCCTCCGTGATACGGCCGAGGCCGGACTTGACCACGTTGTTGCCGTACAGGAAGGACATCTCCGAGTTGGGCTTGATCCAGACCTTGTACTTGGCGTATTGGGCCAGGTAGTCCAGGAAGGTGATGCGCAGGTGGAACTTCTTGGTCTTGGTGAGCTTGCCCACGGCCGTGCCGATGCTCAGCAGCTCGTCCGTGCCAACGTTGGTGGACTGGCGCATGAGCTTCTCGCTGCAGTAGTACACGATGTTGCCGTGCAGGCGGAAGCAGTACTTCTCGTCGGGCCGCGTCACCAGGTGCTGCACGTTGCGGCCGATGTACTTGCTGATCTTCTCGAACACCGTCGTCATCTCGTCGTCGGTAAGCGGGCGCATGGTTGCCGGGTCCTGGTAGTGCTCCAGTTGCTGTCCTTGTGCCAGTGGTGCTCGGGCTCACTGGCAGCGCGTCGCCACCTGTGGCGCGGCATGCGCATGCTGTATGCGAGTTTCCTCCAATCCTGAGCTCCGTCGCCGCGGATTGGCGGAAATCAACGCGGGCGATTGGTTGGTCGGCGCAGTGCATGGCTGGGGGAGCTCCGGCCGCCCGCCGGCGCCTTCATTGCTAATTTTCGCACAGGCATCAGAAATGGAGGGCAAGATTGAATCGGTGCAGGTCTTCGGCCGCAAGAAGAACGCCACGGCCGTCGCTTACTGCAAGCGCGGCCACGGCCTCATCAAGGTCAACGGCACGCCCATCGAGCTCGTGGAGCCCGAGATCCTGCGCGTCAAGACCTACGAGCCCGTGCTCCTGCTCGGCCAGCAGCGCTTCGCCAACGTACGATGAACTCCGAGCGCAGGCTACGCGCGACAGCAACTGGTACTGCCGACGACGTGACGATCTGCGTCGACTTGGGGGTCTTCCCCGGTCGTGCAATGAACGCACACACGGTGTGCACCGCTCCCTCACTATTGGTGATAGCTGCCACCACGGACTGCTGACAGCATGGACGACGTTGCTTGTCCCGCTGCTGCTTGGCGACCAAGTCCACCCACCACAACGCACACGCTCTGCTGTGAAAGCACTCGCACCACCCAAATAATCTGTGTGCATGCTCTGTTTACCGTCGTGTAAATACCATGCTGTCGCAACTGGCTTGCACTCCCCCTACCTACCTGACGATCCGAATGGTGCGCTGACGTGTTGTGTTCTCTGTGACGCCGACGAACTTCAGGTGGACATCCGCATCCGCGTGAAGGGTGGTGGTCACACCGCTCAGATCTACGCGATCCGTCAGGCCATCGCCAAGGCTATCGTCGCCTACTACCAGAAGTGTAAGTTTGTTGTTGGCCACTGGTCTGGTACTGCGGTAAGCTTGTTGCTGATAGTACTTGGCTGCTTTTTACAGACGTGGACGAGGCCTCCAAGAAGGAGATCAAGGACATCCTGCTCGCCTATGACCGTACCCTCCTGGTCGCCGACCCCCGTCGCTGCGAGGCCAAGAAGTTCGGTGGTGCCAGCGCCCGCGCTCGCTTCCAGAAGTCGTACCGTTAAACGGCGTCCTTCAGCCGAGGAGTCGCTCTTCCCTTCCTGCTCGCAGCTTTCTCAGCTGCTCGCTGGCGTGCATTCGCTGGCACTTGTCATTCGCGTGGCATGGTGCTCGATAGCTCGAGGCTTCTAAGGTGGACACTCCCCACAATAAACGTGCGATAAGTTAGCGGCATTTAGTCCTCATTTTTCCTTTCCGTTCATTCGTCTTCTTTCCCAATAGTTACAATACCACCTCTGCATAATTCGTCAAAAACGATTTCGTACTTAACATAATCTTAGCTATCCACAATTTCGCCATAACTGAACGGAGCTCTTCTCCTTGATCCAGGGACGATGGCGGTCACGGGCAAGCGCGGCGTGGGCATCCCGACCATCCTGCTGCACGACGGCGAGGGCACGATCGTGTCCATCGAGATGAAGACGGGCGAGACGTACCGCGGGCTGCTGGACGAGACGGAGGACAACATGAACTGCGTCATGAAGGAGGCCGTGCGCACCGACATCAACGGCAACACCACCCAAGTGGAGCAGGTCTATCTGCGCGGCAGCCAGATCCTGTTCATCGTCTTCCCAGATATATATCCTTTTTGCAACCCCGCTCTATCTTCATGTAGTAGGATAGGACCTCCGTTGTCGCCTCTTGAAGGTTGCCTTAACCTGCAGAATGGCGTCGTCGCTCTGTGTGGCGCTTGCTCTTGTGATGCTGTGCACGTTAAAGCACGCGCCGATGTTCAAGCGAGTCAAGATGTGGAAGAAGCACAAGGGAGCTATACCGACACTGGGACAGGGAGGCTTTGGAGGCGGCGCTCCGAGAGGACAAGCGGCTGCTATTATCCGGAAGGGTGCGGAGAGGAGATTACTGGAGCGGACGTCTTGATCGTGAATCTAACGTTGCATGTGTGTGGTGTGTGTTTCTGGTCGAAACCAGCTCAAGAACGGAGAGGAGGATTCTAAGACTAGCGCGGCGCTGGAAAGAAGTCTGGAGCTTCTGCAAAACGTCACCCGAGTTGCAAGCATCGACTTCAAACGCACGAATGACTGCTGGGGCTTCTTGCCTGCGGTATGGCAGGTATTTTGCCTTTATGCTGCTGGTCACTGTTAGACCACTTCTAAGTCCTTTGGGTCCAACACCCTTGGACGAGTCTTAATAGACGAATGCACGAAAACGAACGAGTCGGTAAGTGAGCAGATGAAGCTCGTAGAAATTGCAATAACAGGTTTGTAGCCTAGACGCTGCTAGCTCATTTCAGGGCTACGTAAACTGGCCGCCGAAACCCCTTCGAGGATGTCTGACATACCTCTAGAAATTCACAACTACGAAAGCCAACTGTGTCTACGAGGTGTTTGGGGAAGTCCTTCGGCCGCAGCTGGATCTTGGGATAATTTGCAGCCGTGACTTCCGATGTAAACTTCCGCTTGTGATAGGACTTCCATGGCTGCGGCTCGAGGATAAGTCGACCACCCGGTGCCAACAGCTCATAGAGCTTCACAAATACTTTCTTGATGCCTTCGTCGCCGTGGAAAAGGTGGATCCATTTGGTAACACTGAAGCTGTAAACACACGGCACGTGTAATGAAGCATGATCAGAAAAATCATCACCATTAATACCTGTAGGACGACTAACACAAGCTTACCACGTGATAAAGTCGTAGTCCTTGCCGGCATGCGCGTCCGACACAACATCCTCGCGTTTAAAAATCACGTTCAGCGGGAACACAGAGCTACATCCAGCATCGCACATCAATCAACAAATCCACACACCACTCATATCATCACACAAAACATACCCGACGGCAGCTTTTCCAATTGCCCGCGGGACGTTCGCTTGCGTCTGCATCGACGGCTTCCAGAGTCGAAACGACAGTGGCATGTCGTTAGCGAAAGCGTCTCCTGCTTTCTCCTTTGTGTCCGTCTCACTGCTGTCACTTTTGGCCTTCACTGCCGGGATCTCCTCGAACGCCTTCTCGATCTGCTGCTGGCGCATGATGTCCTTGAGGTGTCCTCTGGCGCGCGACACGAGCTGCGGGTCCACGTCCACGCCCAGCAGGTAGCTGGGCGCCAACTGCTCGGCGATGGCGATGGTGAGCTCGCCCGAGTTGCAGCCCACGTCCAGCCCGCGCTTGCCCTCGAACCAGCTGCGGTCCAGCGCCGCGAGCCGCGGGTCGTCCTCCAGCTCGCCCTGGCGCTTCTGGCCCAGGCGGTACGTGTAGTAGCTGCAAGGCACGAGCGGTGAGCGGTGAGCGCCCACTGCACACGCGAGCTGCGCACCTTCGGAAGTTGCCCACGCGCTGCTGCTTCGGGATCTTCTTGGGCGTCTTGCGCGGCTTCGCCGGCGCGGCGCCGCTCGCCTGCGCGCCCTTGCTCATCGCCAGCGATAGTGACCGATTTTTTTTTGTGAAAATATGTACTGTACTTGAATTTTACAATTTCCAGATCACGAAGTGTTTGGCCGACTAACGTGGATTTACACAGTCCGAATAATGAAATCTAGGCATGAGTCAGAACAACAAACATTACCTTGAAGTACATGGATGCATCCTTAAAACCATACGTATTATAGTCGAGCTCACCCGCGCAACGTTAAGCGCTGGCGATACTATACATTTCATCCCACAAGTCGAGTGAGAATTGCGTTTTCCAGAGTGGCGGAGAGCAGTCTACGACTTGTCGGAGTACGTCCCAGTTCTCAGGTGATGCAATCATTAGTATCGAAGAATGTCCAGCCTGGAAAGGGGTACTGAAAGATGTCGATGAGCCGCTCATGATATTTTCAAGATTGATACAGTACGTAGTGCCACCAGCTAATAACGAAGGCAAGAGCCTCGAGTAACGTTCAATAAAGGGGTCGATCCATGACCAAAAGAATCAGTAACACTGATATGTCAGTGTTACTGACGTCCAAGTAATACAGATCTGTCGGAACCAAAGTGACGTCGCGGTGCAACTCCCGGATTCGAGATGGCCAAGTACTATACTTAAGATAGGAGTCTCAAAGAGTTTTGGTGGAAGTTCAGTGATTGGGTTGCCAGACAAAAATACGTATGAAGGACGTAATTACACAAGGGCTTGCGGTACCTTTAATAGAATACTATTTTCAATGTAAATACCAGACTGTTCTGGCCATCTCGAGTTGAGATCATCGGGCAGCGTTTGCAAGTTCGTCTCGCAAAAATCTATCGGCTCAGCCCCAAGGGAAAGTCAGTTGACTGGAATCCAAGCGGAAGAAGCCCATGCGTCATTCTGACTCGAACTACGGATAGTCTTTGCATATTTTTTCGATGGTAGGTCATTGCAATGGCAGAAACAGCGTCCCAGTCAGATATGGTCGAATTGTACACTTTAATGTATCTCAATCGCCTGAAGTCAAGGAAACTTGCAGGAATCTCAAGGTCTGGACAATGAAGAAAGCGGAGTTTGGTTGGTCGAACTTGTCCCACTCGCGCTGCACCTCACTTTTGGCGCCAGCGAGTGCGAGGCTATGACAGTCGAAATTTACCACAAAGCAAGAAGGTAGCGCGCCAGCCACAGGGTGCACTTTTGGAGAGCACTCAAATAGTGGTGTTTGCATTGATGCGTGCAACACCACGACCACAATATACGGCTCAAACGGGTTTTCACACCTGCTTCCTCGTACAAGAAGTGTTTCGTTTTCGTTTAAGTTATTGAAGACCTTAAGCTGGTCGATACGAGTTCTTTAACACCATTTAATTGAAGGGAGGCCACTGATGCTGTATTCATATTTTTTGTTGCATGATAAACTTAAATAAGTGCGCTTGATTTTGTAGGCTTGCACTACCAAAGGTGCTTTTTGCCGAACCTCTAACGTCGAAATCTCCGAAACTTTCGAGGAATCAGCATAATTTCAGGTAGTACACATCTATGTTCTACTTAGCGAGCACCCCACGTCGCTAAATCGACTAAGTTGCATCCACGATAGCTAGTCACACAGGGTCGAGATGCCGCTGTCTTTTGCTTGAAAGCTTGGGTGCTACATATAGAAAATGAAGTCGAAGCAGTTTAGATTGAGTTAGCGAAATGTGTGTTGCAGAACTATCAGTCCGTGACCTTCAAACACCCTCGCGAGGTCTTACCTTCTAATACTTCAAACCCGAGATGCGGCTGCGCATTGGGTGGATCTGTCACCTCAAGTTTTAGCATGCGCGTAAAACTTGAGGTGACAGATCCACTCAATACTCTAGCGACATCATTATAATCTCAAAAAATCCCTGCAAATGTAGAGAATTCGGAGTGTAGCCATCCACTAAAAATACGCACTTAGTACGATATAACCCGTACTTTAAATGGGTAATTTATTTTTGCTTGGTAAGGCACCAACAAGATTGGTCTGTAGACCAAAATATTTGTGATGCTGTTGCCATTTTTTCGAAAAATTGTCGAGGAAGAAGTACCATGCTGTTCCCTGTTTGACTTGATATTAGTGAGTAGGAAGTAGAAGTGAATTATAGATGGATAGCTGAATGCAGGCGATTGCCTAAAGAGTCACTAGGGAGTTATTTAGCCAGTTAAGCGTCTAATCGGGTGTTTCACACGTACTCGTCGACAACACTTCGTCGACGGTGGGTAACGCGTGCTAAGGCCAAATTGATCAATAAACGGGAAAAGGCTGCTTCGTCGATCAGGGCAGCCTGTGAAGATGACCAACTCAAATCTGACATTGTGGTGTTGGAACGGTTCTAAGGAGGGCCTTGGAGGAAGAAATTGTGCAATGGGTTGATCCATTTAGAAAGGTGTGCCAGTATGAGTGGCCCGCCAAAATTCTGTACTGGCAGATTGGGTGTCCACGATTGATGGAGATCGACCGATTGGCTGAGAGCAGCATGTGGTTCACAGTGGTACCGCAAAAGTCGTATGATAGAGCACCATTTTTCTATTGGGAAAATGCATGGTGCTCTATCTTTCTGGCATGTTCACATCTTAGGATAGGACAATATATTATGCAATACAAGGTGCCCAGTCATAGATATTTTATCAAAACAAGGTAGACATGCGGCTGATCGACGGAGGCCACACAATACAATTTGCCGCAGCTCACAAGCCCTCCTTTCCAGCAATCCCAAGCCGACGATGCCACGCCAGCGCATTCCTACTCGCTACACTCTCCTATTCAAGGTCACCACTGTCGACGACTGGATCACTGCAAGAGCACGTGGAGAGTCACGCAAGGCCTTCGCCAAGTCCCGAGATGTCCCACGTCCCAGTCTCCAGAACTGGGAGCGCCAGATTGACCGCCTTCGGGAGGAGATCAAACGCCGCCCGCGGGCAGGGCCCTCCCTCCCCCCTGCCCCATCTCGAGGCTCTCGTCTCACGCTCAGCGGTAGCGGCCGATGGTGTGTCTCTGCTCCGATTGAGGACACGCTGTGTGTCTACATTAA
This sequence comes from Phytophthora taxon juncus, assembly GCA_033558005.1. Taxonomy (NCBI): domain Eukaryota; phylum Oomycota; class Peronosporomycetes; order Peronosporales; family Peronosporaceae; genus Phytophthora; species Phytophthora taxon juncus. The sequence goes on from JAUCEE010000022.1 coordinate 1,301,955, forward strand.
GGATGAACGACGGCTCGAGCACACTGTCACTATAGACAGCTTCATCGAAGCTGCATGTGAGTTACTGCCTATCGAGATTGGGGAGAAGAGCCATGAGGGCAAGAAGAGTTGGTACCGCCGTTTCATGAAAAGGAACGGGCTCACTATTCGTCGGATTTCTCATTCCGGTAGAAAGACACGTGATGAGCTAGAAGCAACACGCCTTCCTTTTATCAAGAAGGTGACGGAGGTACTAACACAGCATTGTCACATTGAGCGAGGGCTTCCTGTTGCGAGAGCGCTGTTCAATATGGACCAGACATCGGTGTATTGGGAGATGGGCAGACGCACCACCGTGGAGTTTCTCGGGGCTACTACTGTGCGAACTACTACTAACACTTCAGAGGGCTATCGCTGTACTATGGCGGTGACGGCGGCGGCGGATGGACGTGTGCTGCCACCACATTTTGTTTACAACGGCGTTCCCGGTGATGTGGAAGCTGAGGTGACCAAGTACTGTAGTGGCGAAGTGGCTACATTTTCAGTTCAGGAGAGTGCATGGTTTGACGAACGAGTCATGATGGAGTGGATTGACAAGTGCTGGAAGCACATTGTATGTGAACCTTCGGTTCTCATTTTGGACAGCTTGTCCGTCCATAAGAAGGCCGAGATTGCTGATGCTTTAGCGTGCACGGGTACAGCGGTTCTGTATGTACCAGGAGGTTGTACTGGTGTTGCTCAGCCTCTTGATGTCGGGGTTATGCCCCCCTTAAAACAGCATATTCGTCGCCTAATCACGCTATCTCGAGGCCGGTCGAAGAAGGTGACGCCACAATTCCGCAGGCGATCCATTTTTGAGACTGCTATGGATGGGCTTCGATGTGTTTCGTCTAACACAGTGAAGAACGCTTTTGTGAAGGCGGGGCCGTTCGTACCATTCGGCCCGTCAAACCACGTTGATATTCTTACTGATGTTGGAAACGAACCTGCAGCTAGTTGCAGCGCAGAAGTTATTTTAGAAGAAGCTGTCTTGTAGGCGGCCACTGTGTCCACCGTGTTTTAAAATTTCTTGTTTGCCCCCCTCTCCTTTGAACGTCCATATTATGTTCGCTTCGGTCCTAACTGCTGATTGGCTACTCATCAAACAGAGCCATTGGAAGGGTGCTCTATCTTTCTGGCTATTATATCATTACGACTTTTGCGGTAGTGTGTATCACATCCGAGACCTTTACTCAGCCCTAGAACCATATCTGATACAAATAAGGTGCAATCATTTCGTACGATCGATGTGGTCATAATTTGCACCCAGTATGGTTGCGCATGCGGGGTTTGCGGAAGAAGTTCAAGGATGTGTTGGCATTTTGTGAGGTAAAGTATAGGCTAGAAAAAAGGAGTCGATACAGAAAAGCTCCTCCTCCACCACAGTACGTCCCGAGTGCTTAGAGGACAATAACGCGCTGTTAGTTGTCACAGTGCCACATACGTAATGCCGGGGTAAAATTCGCCTTCACGGCGGACGACGTCGTTGAAGTAGTGCAGATCATCGTCGAAGAGTAAGAGTTAAATGTCATTAGCAAGTTCAATATGATCGTCGGGCTTGGTAGCCCATGAAGGGCACATAGTCTTGAAGGTCCAGGCTCCACTGCAACCCCTCCTTCCATACGCCTGTGCGTACCATCCGAACCTTTTCTTTACAGCGGTCTCGTTGTCCCTCTGCTTCAAGAAGGTGATACCATTCTAGTTTACGGCAGCGCTGTACTGTCTTGTCATAGTCGCTATGATTAGCTCGAGCAAATTGTAACGCTCCCTTTGTGGAAGCTGTGGATGTTGCGGTAAATGGTCGTTAAAAGAGATCCTGCCACTGAGTTCTCTTATCTTACTCCTGTAGACGACAATGATGTGGTTCAACTGCATGAACTTCAACTTGCTGTACGTGATTACCTTGCCATGCTCCAGCTTACCACACGATGTATCTTCTCACCTGCACTCGTCATCTTGCTTGTGCTGGTCATCAGACCCTTGCGTGCCGGCACCGCCAGCTTGATCACGCCGTCGCGGCTGCCGGCTGCTGGCAAGCCTCGCTTCGAGCTAGGGTGCAAGAGGTGTGTCCCCGAGGTGGTTTAGCAGTGGCAAGGGATATCGGACTCCTGTGACATTGGAGCAACTCTCAAACTTCAACTTGAAGTGCTTAAGTCGCTTTGATGAATGTGCCTAGATAACGGTACATCAGTACATTCGTACAACATCAACAAAATACTGATTCCACTTGGAGTGTGAAAACACTGCCACCGCCTAAAGCTCGTGCTCAAGTCTGGGGCATCGACTGACGACGCACTGAGTTGGTGACCAAGCACAGCCCCAGCTGGCGTAGAATACAATTCAGAGGTGGGAAGGCTCAAGGCGGATACTTAGGGATTGCTTCGGAGTAGCTGACGAGGGTCTCATCTATCCTCATCTATCTCATTTTGGACCTTGCAGATTGTAAAACAATTAAGCAGGAGTTTTAAAGAAATACCAGCTTCTGTTGAGAGTGTGCTCGTTCGAATCTTAGGAAGGTCCGTCTTAGCACTGCTCTGGCAAAAGAACCGAGACAGCACGATGAATAAAACTGTACATAAGCCTTAGTTCCATAATGCGCTGGGTCAGCGATTCAACTCGCGTTCCAATTCAACTCGCTCGCCTTTTTATTATAATAAATGCCTTCATTCGCGATGTTGATGCGCGAGTTGACATGTCACCGAACTTGTCTCTTCGCACACTGCAGCAGCACCACAAATTGATCGCACCGACGCCGTTCGCTCCACCAGTGGCGAGAAGCGTCCGCGCCGCCACCTTCGGAAGCCGCCTCCGCTCTCTGTAGCCGTATAAACGCTGCGCTCCTCGTCATGCCGCGACACCCAAGTCGCGCGAATTTCCTCGGGCTTCCACGTCGCTGGCCATCGTCACCAGAGTGTTGGTCGTTTTGTTAAACGGACCAATCGGAGACGAGGCGCGTGCGTGGCATCATCCAAAAGGTGGGTAACGGTCGCGGACGCGAGCCGCACGCTCACTTTCCAATCTGCCACAAGAGCCGCAAGACGACGCGATGTGGGCCCGCCAGCTCGCCACCGTGACCAAGACGGCGCGCAGCACCAGCACCGCCTGGTGGAAGCGCGCGTCGTCGTCGCTGGACGTCCGCCAGGACGAGGTCAAGAAGCCCGAGAACTTCCAGCTCGTGATCGTCGGCACGGGCTGGGCCGGCTACCAGATGTTCACGCAGTGCCGCAAGCACCTCGTGGACATTGAGGAGAACGTCGGCCGCCCCGTGGACCTCGTGGTCGTCTCCAAGCGCAACGTGCGTCGGCAGTCTCAGCTTTTTCTTCCGCTGTCTAATTGACTGACAAAGTATTGTGACCTTGCAGCACTTCCTGTACACGCCGCTACTGGCCAGCACAACGGTGGGGACCCTCGAGTTCCGCTCGATCATCGAGCCGCTGCGTGACAGCATGTTCAGCCACGAGAGCGACTTCCACTTCGCCAACGTGCAGGACATCGACCCGGAGAAGAAGCTGGTCAAGGTGGAGTCAGCCATCAGCGCCGAGAGTCGTCACCGCAAGTACGACATCAAGTATGATGCGCTGGTGCTGGCCTGCGGCTCCCGACCGCTGACCTTCGGTCTTCCCGGCGTTGAGGAACACGCGTTCTTCTTGAAGGAGATCCACCACGCACAGAGGATTCGTAACCGGATTCTGGAGAACTTTGAGGCTGCTACGCAGCCTGGAGTCACACCGGAAGAGAAACAGAGGCTGCTGCACTTTGTAGTGGTGGGAGGTGGCCCCACGGGCATCGAGTTCTGCGCCGAGCTGTACGACTTGGTGCTGCAGGACCTCGTGCACAAGTACCCTCAGACGTCCAAGCACTTGGGTGTGACGCTCGTAGACTCAGGCGAGATCCTCAACGGCTTTGACAAGCACTTGCGTGCTGTGGCGCTGCGCAAGATCCAGAAGCGCAGCACGATGGAGATTGTCAAGAAGAACTGCGTTGAGGTCACAGCGGAAGGTGTTACCGTGGAAGGCGGCGAGATGATCCCCGCTGGACTTGTTGTTTGGACTGCTGGTGTCGGTCCAAATGAGCTGACCAAGTCCTTGACTGTCTTTGAGAAAAGCAAGCGTGGCAATATCCTGACGAACCAGTACTGTCAGGTGTTGGGCGCCGCCGAGGTCGAAGAGAAGGCCCCGTGGGGGATGCCGCGCCGCTCCAACGTTTTTTCTATTGGTGACTGTGCCGAGATTCTGGACTACCCGCTGCCTGCTACCGCCCAGAAGGCACAGTCTCAAGCTAACTACCTCACTTCGCTGCTCCGTGGCAAGAACCCGGCGCCGGCGAAGCCGTATGCTTTCCAGAGTAAGGGAATGATGGCGTATCTTGGTGCCTACGAAGGTCTTTTCGAGGGGCGTCCTCGCGACGACGACAAAATCACGCTGAGTGGCTGGAAGGCCTGGTTCTTGTGGCGCAGCGCGTATTTGACCAAGCTGGGAAGCTGGCGACTCCGCTTGCAGGTGCCGCTTGACTGGCTCAAGGCGATTCTCGTGGGCCGTGACGTGTCGAAGTTTTAGATGGACAAACCCACACGTTACATTTTACTAATAAACTTCCCTGAGCTCTAACGGCGGTTGCTGTCCGCGATGATGCAGGCGTGAGCCTAGCACACACCACTCTTCATCTGTGCTGCTTCAACTGCAGACTTCGATGGTGTTCAAGGGCAACGTGGATACAGATCCTGCCTGTCTCTGGATGACAAAGCATGAGGACGATCTTGGACAGAATTTCTGCGGTGCCGGCGGCAGGTCTGTGTGTTATCGGCACAGGTTTCTGCTTCGCAAGCTGCTGCTGAACAAAATCTGGGGCCAAGCTGCGTGCCAGCTCGAAGCGTGGAAAGCGTTTTGCATTCGATCGTCTGTGGTTCTTGACCGACTCCTTGTTGTTGATCAGCGCCAGCGTCGACGCTGTGCGTTTTCCCGGTGGAGGCGTCTCGTTCGCTACCAGCAGCTCAGTGAGCAAGCTGAAGCTACAGTCACAGTCCGTCGCAGCCTTCGAGCAGCAAAGGTTTGACACTCTGCACACGTTTTTCAGCGAAACCACTATACTAACGCAAAAAATTATTCAGCAACTAGTGCGTGTGATACCTACGCAGGACAAGTTGATCTTGCTGTCGTCGTGGGTAGAATGGCGAGCCTGGCACCGACGACTTCGCTGCGCCTTGTTCCAAAGAGGTATATACTTTCAATATCGCTGGCGATTGAAGCAGTGGATCGAGTTTGCAACGCAATCCAAGGACCAGCACCGACAGCAGCAGCAACTTGCCTCCGAAAGACTACTTGACGTGGTTGCTGTAAAGGCTGATTCGACTCGAGACGCCGCTCCGAAACATGTTATTGACGAACCAAGCAAGTCCATCTCGCACATACTTCTGAAGTGTGTCACTATAATGCATCAGTTCCACCAGCGGCAGGAACTCACGAGCGGGTGGAACCACTGGCAAAGCGCTTGCAGGCTGAGCTCGCAACAGAAGGCGTCACCAGTACCTTCGACAACGCTAGACAAGAAAGCGAGAAATCGACCAGACCGACTTCGGCATCCGCAGCGGCAATTCCGCAACGCCTCATTGACGCGAGCCTCTGCGAAAAAGTTGCCTAGACCAGCGTGGAGGTAGATGCAATGATCGTATCAGATCGGTTTGACGAACGTGGCATCGTGGAGACACAGCGTAAAGGTCTTGATTGCAACAACTTGTCGATTACTCTCGAGTCATCGTTGTCAAAAAGTTGAACATACCGAAAGCGCTTCAACATCAAGGTTGGACGCGAGAACGATCCTCCACCACCTTTGCGAGCAAAAAAAAAAAAAAAACAAGCAGGTGTGTTGCTCCCGGCACACTAGATGGCATGAAAGACATCCATGGTTCAAGGATCATGCCAGAATCGTTAAGCCTCGTCGAAACAAGGATTCTCAACACGCCGATCAATCGACACCTTTCGCTGCCCCATACCGTAAAAACTCCAACCCGATACCGGTAAAACTTTAATGTGGACTACACAACCCCGGGCCGTCCCGCGGGAACGCGGGATTTTTATATTGAGTTAACTATTAGGAAATCCCTGCACTCTCAGGCCGTAGTGGCCACCAGCGAAGCAGCGACAAGGGCGGACACGGGCGCCGCGGCTGTGAGGGCTCCAAGGACCCCGACCCTTCCAGACTTGCGCGCGCAGCTGAGCAAGACCTTCAAGCTCCGACCGTGCCCTCTTTGCTCGCTTGGATGATGTGATGTAGCACCCGAAAGGGCAGTCGGTATGCAGCAACGTGTGACAGCGTGATGGAGGCGGTGGCACTTGGTTGGTACGGGTACGATACGATAGGGAGCTAGAAGTGCGAGTGTCGTGCATGAGGGCCGCTCTTGTTTGCTGTGCTTACTTGTGACGATCCTTCTGGATGAAGGAGCAGCTCTGCTGCTGGCCGGTTCGAATCCGGTCATTGTCTCTCAGTTAATCTTGTTTTGTTTATTATGTTGTTATCGCTAGGTTAATACTTCGGTTGTAGACGAATAAAAGCGGGAAGAGCTGCAGAAGGCGTGGGGTCGACAATGCTTCCGTATTCTACGCGCTGATGAAATTGGGTGATGTATGCTTCAAGCTTACCGGCCTTGTGAAGCTTGCGGAGGGCTTTACAGCCGTACCAGCTGCAGCTGCCAATGATCCGTTCGCCTTCAAGATAGCAAGTGTGGTCTCTTGTGCAGTCTCTCCAAGGTTTAGAACCTCGCTTTTGAAGGCTGCTGATGCTGCATCGAACCCTTCAGGTAAGAACAGCATCATATATCCGACTGTGGTAGAGCGATTTCGGATTTTGCCTAGCTTAGGCTATGGCAGGATCTCGATCATCGTGTACTTAAGCCACCAATCGGGGAGTTTCGCCGAAGAGCCAGTGTATCCATCTGAAGGGCCGGCGAACCAAGATCTCATGGTGAAGAGTCGCCTCAGCGATTGACTAGGATTTAGTATCGGAGAGGCCGTAACGGCCCGTTTTCATTAGATTTTTGTATAGGAACCTACTAGGAGGGCCAAGAGCCACAAAAGATAACAGATAATAACAGAGTGGAATTTTCGGGGTCCAACACAAGCAGCACGCGACGCAACGACTCTTCGGTACGTCGTCCCTGCGGACTAGATCATGCCCACCGCTGAGATCGTCTGACGGAGTGACGGAAGCGATCTCGGCCGCGTGGCAAGTCCAAGAAGCGTGTGTGGTGGTTCCTGGACATCGGCCCCAAGTGGTCACAAGTTGGTTCGTCGAGGACGACAAACGCGGGTTTTACTCGGCCTGCAAGCGTACCGAGTGGGCGTGTCTTTCGCCTACGCCCCGTCAAAGCGAGAAATCGCTGCCGTCCATCCTTTGGAGGGCACGGGTTTAAGAAGAGAAGAGGAAGGAGAGAGAGGGAGCGTGCTGTGTGCTCGTGGCACGGCTCCTGGTGTAAGAACTTGGCAGGTGTCTGGGGAGCCATTACACTGCTGTAAACGGACTGTGCACATCTTCGGATTCGCCCTCAAGCCTGCTTCGCTGAGGCAGGTGTTGTGGGTGTACTGTGGGAAGGCTAACAAGTTTTACCTGTGTGCAATACCACAAGCGGTGCCGTGACCCGGGAACAGGGTGGTTGTGGCACTTAGGTACTTACCAAGTTAACGAGCAACAAGTGAAGATGGTCAAGACGTCGACGAACGCGAAGGGCAGTACTCCGTCGACGGTCGGTGGAAGGTCAAGCGCGCGGCCGAGATCAGCGGACGCGACGGCGAGGTTGACGGCCAGCACGCCACGCTCGGTGAGGTTCGAGCCTGTCGACGATCGTGGCCATGGAAGTGGAGTTGATGAAGATGATGAAGTTGAGATGATGATGGAGCCCGCCGAAGAGGAGGCGGAAGACGGAGAGGTCGATGAACTCTCCGTAGTTGCTGGAAAATCGGGCACTCCGCGTCCGGTCGCTCGCCGACTGGATGCCGACCTCGAAGAAGTAGCCTCGGCACGTGCGCTGGCTCCGGATGAGCGCCCGGTGACGTCGAACCGGCCGCCGGTGAATGGAGATACGCCAAGCGCTTACCGGGCACTCGGTCAGATCGGACGTTCGATGACCGCGACCAGTGCCTGGGTGTCGATGTTCTCACCGAAAGAAGTTAGAGGGGCCAAGTGGATTATGCTGGAAAAAGAGCTGATATGCCCCATCGACAGTAGCAGCGTGAGCAAGCTCGCCGAACAGACCAAGCGATTATTGGAGGCTAGGGCTTTGAGTGCACAGCACTGCCGTCCAAGGTGGCGCTGGATGTGTGGGAGCTCGGCAATGTTAGCGCCGAGCTCACTAAGTGGAAGCGTAAGCTGAAGGACACCTTCGGAATCCGAGGCTTGGTGACTGTGATGAAGCTCGGCGAAGCTGACCCACGCAACATCCCGCTACCTGATACACCGAAGAAGGCGAAGATTAACACCCAAGTGCAGACGCCGCCGATCAAGAAGGAAGTGTTTGGGACGTCGGCTGCATCGCCATACTTCATGGACTCGCTCATGGTTACCCCGAAGAAGAGCCGTGCGAGTCGTCGAGACACCGATGATGATGACGATGATGATGATAATGATGATATCGGTGGAGGTGATGATTCCTGTGATGATTTGGCGGCGCAAATTCGTCGGACGTATCTACGCGAAGATGAGGAGGAAGCTCAGCGAATTACGCTGACTAACCATATATCGCTCAAGAAATTGACCAAATTCTCTGGAGCTCGTAATCGTAGCGAGCGATCGTCGCAGTGGCTCAAGAAATTCATCTACGAGATGGAGGGGACGAACACCCCGCAAGATCGCTGGTGTGAAGCGTTCTAATTGTGCATGGAGGATGGCGCTGGTCACTGGGTTCGTCAGCTGCCGAAGAAGACGCGTAAGCGCTGGTCACAGTTGTGCGAGGCGTTTATGACGTACTACTGCTCGCAATACGACCAAACCCCAGCGAGCAAGTGTTACACGGCCGAGCGGGACTCTGGAGAGCATATCTGTGACTATTTGCTCCGCCTGAATCGATACCCTCGCTCGAACATTTACTACGAGTTTGGCGGACGCACTGGTGAACAGCATGTGAAGCACTTCCTAGAGACGTGTCGCGATGATGCTGGTGGAACAACTAATTCCTCAGCGATTTGACAACATTGCAAAGGCCGAGGCAGTGATTAACGACAAGCTGGTCGCCGATCGTCGCCGCAAAGGACTTGGCCGCTCGTCGAGCAAGCCCAGCCGCGATGGGAGTCGTCGCAATGACGCAGGCAGACGTGACGACCGTCGTGGAGACAGAGAAGACCGTCGAGGTGACGGTAGAAGCCGTCGCGATGACCGCTACAGCCGCCAAGTCACCCTCGTCGATGCATCAGTCGACGAGCTATATGAAGCGTGGTCTGACAAGATGGCGATTACGTCACGTCGTGAGCCGACTCCGATGATTACGAACGCGTGAGCAATCATTCCGACGTATCTTACCGATCTGACTCTGAGTCGGATGGTGAGTACATGGATGCGGCAGAGACTGGACACTTTCCCGACAGATCAGGAGGTCAGCGAACAGACTTCGCTGGTCGTAAACGAGTCCTCGCCAAGCCAGACACGGCGAAATGACGCCGCCCCGCGACGACGCTGGGGTGACAGCGACCGCAGGGCACGTCAAGAAATACGGACCGTGTGCTGCCTGTGGTGATCCACGCCATTCGGCGCACAAGTGCTTCCGCAAGTGCAAGTTTTGTACCCAAGTCCATGGTATTGGACAGTGCGAGCACCACCGACTCTACGAAGAGGCAGTCAAGTTCCTCAAGTCGAAACATGAGAAGGAATCCCTTCCTGCTGAGCTCCAAGGCATCTATTTCAGCAATTTAAACGAGCGCGCCCGCCAACTATAACTGGGTTGGGCCAAGACGGGCGGCCACAGTTCGCCGAGCCCGTAGTGGAGGCAAACTAGGTGGTCCGACTGAAGCGTTAGACGTACCGCCAGGTGAGGTCGTCGAATTTAAGCTGCAACGGAATCAACCGAGCTCAAAGACACATCAGTTATGGGTCCGACGATCCAGCACGCTCATTCCGACGGTGCACTTCAACAAATCAGGCCGTGCAACGTGGGGCAAGGTGACGAACGTGTCAGATCATCAAGTGTGGTGCCCGGCTCACTTTATTTTCGCGTGGTGATACCTATCGGCGAACAGCCGATTACCGATGGATTCGTACAACTACACACCAAGAAGTATCATGAGTGGCAAGTGATAGCGTATGGGTCGTCGAACGACAGTCAACTCCTGGCAAAAGAGCGTCAGCTCTATGAAGCTTGGCTCGCTCAACAACCTCCGGTCGTCGAAAGACGTAGCTACGAAACTCCAGCAGGAGTACGGCGACGTCCTGAAGATGCACTAAGAGGTTTGACATGTGAAGAGCAGTGGAAGAAGCTCGACGAGGCCCGAGGCGCTCAAGACACGGCTACGTCTGCCCAGGTCGACGGAATTTCGTCCAATTACTGTGCCAGCGACACCTCGAGCCAAATTGCGAACGCTGCATGCTCGGCGAACGCAGTGAGCATTGGGACAAGCTCGGAAACAGGTCTCCATGGGATGGAAACCACCGACACCAGGTCAGGGCGAACGAAGCTCGACGAATACAGATCCGAGGATAGCGGTCGATGACATCTGGCGTGCTTCTGACTTAATCGGTACGCTCCGACAGCAGGCCGAACAGGTGCGGGCACTAAGTGCGCGCCCTGACCTTATCCGGGGCACATTTCTCGACGGAATGGGAGGCGCCACGGAGTTTGTGTACGTCACGGTCGCTGGCTTGCAAGAGTTCGACGAGGAAATCAGCAACAACTCGCTCGCGGATGACCCGCTTGACGATCTGAGATTGAGGTACATTGCGTCAGCGAATGCATTGATAAGCAGCGAGGAGGCGTCCGACGAGTTCGAGCATGAAGGCACTGAAGTACATTTTGAAGACTACGCACATGAACTGGCATTTCTGCCTGACCTTACGATGCCAGCATCGAGACACTGGATAATGATGGAGACAACGTCAAGAACCCGGCGCTGGACCCTATTGCACAACTCAAGCTCGTCGACACACTGCGGAAGCACGAGGAGATCATGATTTCAAGTGGAAATGCATTGCCACCGCCTGCGTACGGGGTAGTCTGTGATACAGACGTTCGTGGGCACGCTCCAATCAAGCAGAGAGCTCGGCGAATCCCGCTTAAGTACATGCGAAAGCTGTACGAGTTATTCAAAGGTCTACTGGAGGCTGGACTAATTGCGTTTTCAAGCAGCCCGTGGGCCTCGCCGATCGTAAATGTTCTTAAGAAGAACGGCAAGGACATACGACTGTGCATCGACTACAAGATGGTCAATGCAATTACTCTCATCATGGAATATGCACTGCCGTTGGTCGACGATTTTCTAACCGAAATGGAGAGCTACCTGTGGTTTTGCTCACTGGATGCAGCCAGCGGCTTCTGGGCGATTATGATGACGATGCGTGCACGATGGGTGTCAGCTTTTGTTTGTGCCCTAGGCCACTTTGAGTGGCTGCGCATGCCGTTCGGCTTGAAGAACGCACCCATGATTTACCAGCGCATGATTGATAATGCGCTATGGGGATACGTTCAGCCAAAAGAAGGCTGGGAGGCGTTCGCTCAGCGAATGAAGCTGGCGGAGGAGAAGGCCCAAGCATTACGCACGAAGTTCGTGGTACACTCGGCAAAGTCGACGAATGTTGACCGCGCCGATTTAAGGACGAAGTATGAAGCTAACCACCTCGCTCTCGTCGAGGCCGACCCGCTTATGGAGTTGATCAACAGCCCGGATGCAGACATGTTTACGACAGGTGAACCCGATAAGTCCGGTCTGGTACCGGTATTTCATCGCCGGTCCTTTGTGGATGATATCTGCTTCGGAGGAACGTCATTCGATGAGTGCCTATCGTTGCTAGACAGGCTGCTGGCTAGGTTCGCCGAGTGCAGGATCAGCATCAGCTTCTCGAAGAGCATCTTCGTTCAGTCCAAGGTCGACTTCCTATCACATGTGGTAACCAGCCGAGGGATACAGGTTGACGGAAAAAAGTTGGCGGCGATCGCTGAGCTCCCATTTCCATCATCGAAGAAAGGAATGCAATCTTTTCTTGGAGCACTCAACTATTACGGGCGCTTCATTCAAGGATTAGCTGCTTATGGTGCGGTGCTATACCAGATCAAGGACGACGACTTCGCTCCAGGGGGTGATCTCACCGTGGCACGCAAAGCCTTCACAGCCTTGCGTCTGACGGTCGTCGAAGCACCGATACTACGACATTTCGACGGGGACAAGGAGGTTCATATCATGCTTTACGCCAACGAATGGGCACTAAGCAGCACCTTAATGCAGAGGCACGATAAACTGCTGCACCCAGTACGGTTTTGCGGTCGCGTGCTCAAGGAAACGAGCTCAACTATCATCCTACGGAGAAGGAGGTGCTGGCGTTGCTCCAAGTGCTCAAGATCTGCTATACGTTGTTAGCTGGCAAGATGCTGCACATCTACACTCGGTTTCGACTTTGGAGTGGGTGTTCCAGTCTAAGTCGTTGCTTGGACGTTCAGTGCAGTTTGCAGTCTTCCTGTCGCAATGGCACCTGAAAGTCAAGCGTGTGAGAGAGCGCGACATTGAATTCGCCAAGCTGCTTCAGTCGTCGATCACACCTTTTGTGGCGCTCGACGAGGCAGTCGCACCGCTGGCACCACCCTCAAAGGGGTCGGCGACGGTGCGGATGTCTCCTCACTTGCTGTATGCCAGCGTTGCCCGAGATTACGATGGCTATGTGCTTTCGTTCGATGGCTCAGCGAAAACGGAAAAGCACGGTGGACATGGAAGTTGCTCTTGGATTTTGTGGCGTCTACCGGCTTAGGACATTGTGATCGCTGCGAGTGCGCACCTGTCATCGACGACGGTGAATATCGCTGAGTACACGGAATGAACAACGGCGTCAAGGCAGCCCTTGATCATGTGGAGATCAATTTAATTGTCGGTGATTCAAGGCTTGCAATCCAGCAATATATGGGGGTGATCGCGTGCCGGAAGGAAACACTGCAGGGCAATTGATGCGCCACAAAGAACTCACGGCAAAGCTCAATTCGGTGGGGTACCTTCATGCAGTCAGAGCATACAACGCTTCAGCTGACTCACTGGCTACAGAAGCATTAGAGAGCCAAGTGACCAAGATTGTGCTCAGCGAAACAAGGAAAACAGAGCTCAAGACACTCAACCGCATTTCAGAAGTGCTCTACGCCGACGAGCAGGCACTAGCTGATGTCGACTTGAACCTCCGGACCACTGCACGTTGTTGCCGAGCAGAGCCGATAAATAAGGGCCAGGTCGACGAACAGCCCAGGTGATGGCACTAACTAGGAGTCAAGCTCGGCGAGTGCGGTTTGCTGAGCCCGTTACCACTGACGTACCTCAGCGTGGTGTAGTCAGCGACGTAAGAAGGCATTGCACACCTGAAGGCAAAGATCATCGCAACGACTACCAGAATATCGAGTCGGCGAACGAAGAGAGCGATGACAATTTAGAGGCTGGTACACTTCCAGTCGTCGACGGGTCAAAGCCAGCGGGACGGGAGGCGGTTAGACAGCAACCAAACCCTGTAGATGTACAAGCCGAACGACTTCGGCGAATCAGGGTTGCCCAAGACGAAGAAAGGAGGTGGGCCGACTTAAAAGCGTACCTCCGCGGCGACATTGAGTCCCTGAGCTTCAAAAGGGCTGCAAGTGCAAGTAAATTAGCCGACCGGTTCGTGATCGAAGAAGACTTGCTTCAATACGTGGGCAAAGGTCGAAAGATGGGTGACAGTGACGAAGCCGAGACGCGACTTCGGCTGGTGGTACCTACGACAATGATCGACGAAGTTATGCAAAGCTGCCATGACTCTATCGAAGGAGGCCACCAAGGGATCACTCGCACCTATCATCGCGTCAAGAGAGACTACTACTGGATTGGCATGTATGCTACGGTGGCTCGCCATGTGCGCGCATGTCCTGACTGCAGCACTAGTAAAGGCAAACCCCAGCTGAGAGGTTATTCGCCAGGCAACGTGCTCGCCGATCGTCCCTTCCAGATTGTGTAAATGGACTTTGTGACACCTCTTCCGCGGACTCGGCGAGGCAACGTGTCGCTACTGCTTTTCCAGTGTTCGTTCACTGGTTATGTGATCGCCAAGGCAATGAGCAGCACTAAGGCTCAGGACGTCGCCGATGTATTTGAAGAGTGCGTATTTCGGCGATTTGGTGCCTCTCGATGATAAGGCACGATCGCGATCCACGCTTCATGAGTGAGACCTTCCAAGCATTCCTTGAGCTCATACAGGCCAGGTCAAGAGCAACACTCAGCTACAGGCCGCAAGCAAATGGCCAGCAAGAACGTTCGGTGAAGTCCGTGATCCAGACAGTGAAGGTGTATGTCGAGGATTCGCTTCAACAGGATTGGGACGAGATCGCCGAGAAAATGGTGCATGCGATTAACAACTCGATGGATACAACAAGGAAAGAGACACCATTCTACCTCGTCCATGGATGAGACGCCCAATCGACCCTAAAAGCAATGACAAGCCCTCGCTGAGGCTCGGCAATGGAGACAGATCCGACGCTGCAGCTTGGAGACGGGAGGCCAATCGTCAACACGAAGTCGCGTTGGCTATGGCAAAGCACTACCAAGCAATGGAAAAGGCCCGGCGAGCGAAAGAACACAATGAAGCTCTTGGGCGAGTCGAGCAGCTTGCGGTACCCTTCGACAAACGAAGAGAAGCAGTCGAGAGCGGGGAGGCCAGCAATTCAACCGAGGAAGCATCTCATCAATCGTTATTTCAGCCTGGTAGTCGTGTATGGCTGTTCATGGAGCGCGTGAAGCCCGGTTTGACCAAAAAGCTTGCTCATAGATGGCATGGTGCTTTCCGCATCAAGCGGAAGGGGGGGGGGGAAGAATTTGCCTACGAGCTCGAGCTGCCTGACAAATCGGGTTATCGGTTCTATCCTGTTGTTCACGTCTAAAGACTTAAGGCAGTCAGCGAAGATGATCGGTAGAGCTCGTTGATGGCCTCAGTGAAGATGAACGATTTGACTTCGACAAGGAGCTCCTACCAGAAGACAGCTGGGAGCCAGAGGCCGGTGATGATAAGTACATCATCGAAGCTATACTCGACGATCGATGGCCTATTTCGACGGGTACGGAGCGCCGACAGCGAGAATTTTACGTCAAGTGGTGGGGTTACGATGAACCAAAATGGGAACCAATCTCAAATCTGTCATGCGGAGGAATCCTTTTCGACTATCTCCTCCAGCGCAAGCGCGAGAACCGTCTGCAGATGGTTCAGGTCGCCGACGAAAGTTAGCGACTGCGCATTTCAGTCCTTCGTTGGTTGGTGCAGGCCATCGAATGTGAACTTCAGCTACTGCACCACATGATGACATCGGCGATGGTGGGTACAGGCCATTGTCGAGAGTATTACGACTGCACCAACATTGCATTTGTGAATTTAAAATTGATTTGATATGAAACGGTAGCAGGATGCGGTCCATCGACGAGCGAGCCTTCCATGGCGGGAACCAAGTCTTCGATCGAGGAAACCCCTTGAATGCCACGCACCAACTCTGGACATGGTGTTGGAGACGGTTTGGAAAACGTGTACGCGAGAAGCTTGCATAGCTTCTTCTCTCGCTCGGTTTGGTCAAACCCAAGGCGAAGATCACGAAGCTCCAGCACCCGTTCAAGGGCAGCGAGCGTCAGTGGACGACTCGACGATGCCTCCGGCGCGATCAACAATGCAGCTGCAGCGCTTGAACCGCTTGGCGGGCCTGGCAGCCTTTCGGCTTCCGTCTTGACGAGCGCATACGGCTCCGCAGCTTGTGTGGCCGGAGAAGTGGGCTCAGCTGATTCAGGCGAAGGTGGTGACACGGCCAGATCCACCGTGACCTGTAACATCGACAAGGTGATGCCAATCACACAGCGGGTTGGCAGATGAGTCGGCGAACCAGCTAAGGGATGTGATGACACTTTACCGGCGGCGAAGGAGATGGATCAGTGTCGCTCATGCGGCACGCGTGGAGAAGCCGCCAGCGATCGCTCGGGTAATTGTTGGAGAGTGCGAGAAATCGCTCAGCGAGAGTGACGATCAGGACACTCGCCGGTTGGTTCGGGTCCTAGAGCGATTTCGGATTTTGCCTAGCTTAGGCTATGGCAGGATCTCGGTGACGGACTAGATCATGCCCACCGCTGAGATCTTCTGACGGAGTGGCGGAAGCGATCTCGGCCGCGTGGCAAGTCCAAGAAGCGTGTGTGGTGGTTCCTGGACATCGGCCCCAAGTGGTCACAAGTTGGTTCGTCGAGGACGACGAACGCGGGTTTACTCGGCCTGCAAGCGTACCGAGTGGGCGTGTCTTTCGCCTACGCCCCGTCAAAGCGAGAAATCGCTGCCGTCCATCCTTTGAAGGGCACAGGTTTAAGAAGAGAAGAGGAAGGAGAGGGAGGGAGCGTGCTGTGTGCTCGTGGCACGGCTCCTGGTGTAAGAACTTGGCAGGTGTCTGGGGAGCCATTACACTGCTGTAAACGGACTGTGCACATCTTCGGATTCGCCCTCAAGCCTGCTTCGCTGAGGCAGGTGTTGTGGGTGTACTGTGGGAAGGCTAACAAGTTTTACCTGTGTGCAATACCACACGACGGCGTGTCTAAAGTCGTATAGCGTTGGTTTCTTGACAGCACGGGAGGCATACACACGTGGCTCAGCTGTGAACCATTCGTACCAGACTGCAGATAACGACTGCACCCACTTCTTTTTTTGCCGGAGTTAATGGAGTTGATGGGGCGCTGGATCATCATGCGCATCGGTGTTCCCTGGCTTGCTTCCTGCTACGGCTTTCGATGGTGAGCAAAGACTTTGTTCAAACTCTAACAGTCGCTCCTCCAGCCGTTTGTTTTGCAGGATGAGAATGTGGATCTGCTCCGATTGGCGCTTCACAAGGTCCAGCACTGCTGACGTTTGTGTGTCGTCTTTGACTTGCTTGGTTGAGACAGGAGAAGGACTGAAAACTCGCCGGATTGTTGTACTCCAGGCCAGCACTTCCGCTTCCCCGATCGCCCGCTCCGCCATGACTTCGCGCATCCGGCGCACGAGCAAGCTTGTCTCTGACAGGAGAAGCAAGTCTGGGTAATGCATGACAAGCGTCGTTGTGAATACTTCGACAACTGCATCAGGGAGGTTTAGGCTGGGTCTGCAAACGACAGCGAGCTCGAGAAGAGCAGCGCCTGCAGTTGGTGCGCGCGGGCGAGAACTGGCTGATCAAGGGCTTGAAGAGTTGGAAGGTGAGCTCCTGCCTTTGGGCTCCAGCCGCTCAAAACGCGCGCCACCCTCTGATCGGCCTGAGTTGTCCCCAGCATGTAGCCGAACGCTTTGTTAACACGATCAAGTTGCCATCCTCCGCGCTCTATGATCCAGTTTTCAGCTAGACTACCATCGTTTGCATGCATGGCAGCGCCACGTCGAAAGGAATGAGAGGTAAGCCCAGGTGTGAGCCTTATCTGCGTTTTTTCTGCAATTTTCCTAACCGACACTAGTAGCCAGTTGATATAGGCTTGTGCGCCCGGAACTGAGCGCTGTGCTAGCGCGCGCTTAGTACCAGGCGTTGAAGGAAGACTGTTGGCGCAGCTATCATCTTCAGCTTCGAGTAGTTCAACAAGGCTGAGCTCCTCCACGTCCACTGAGCTCCTCCACGTCCACTGCATTTTCACTGCTACGCTTTGTATTCAAAAACTGAGGGAAGAAACGCTTACACGGAGACGTTTGCGTTGCAAGAGCAGCTGCTAGCGCATAAAGCGGGCAAGTTAAGAAACTTGAGGGGTCTTTAAAGAGTGATATACCTTGCATGAAGGCGGTTTTAATTCTCTTAGATCTGAGAAATAGCACACCACCTACATTATACGTAGAAGTTGCATGATTAGTTCGAATTAAACCATCGCACCAGGTAGTATTGAGAGTTGTTGCTTTTCAAGGTGCTCTGCATCTGAACTACGTCCGTACAAATACCACATCATCACAACAACAGCGGCGTCTAGATAGGTGGTTTCTGAACCGGATGTGTAAAGTAGCCAAACAATAGTCTCTAGGTCTTGCTTAGAGCAAGGAATATTTATCTAGAATAACTCGAAGCACTTTACCTGTTTTGTATTAATTATGGGCATCATCAACTGTAATTCCTTCGGCAACAAGAAATGCTGTGAACGAGTTTATTGCCGTCACTCGGGCCTTTTGGCTGTTTGCTGGGGCCAGCGACGCGATAGACATGACCACCTGCTTCGTGCCCTTCGAGAGCGCTAGTGGTCATCTCAGTTGCAGCCAAGACATGGCAAGATTGCCAGTTCAGTTGAACATTGCCTCGTTCCCGTGACTTGCTACTGCAGAGCGAATTCTGTTCATTTTTCAATTCGCCATCAACCAGCAAAGGAGTTTTGTTTTCAGCCCGCCCGACAATGGAGGTCGCAGTGACCACTGCACTCTCGGCGTTGGCGTTTATCCTATTGTCGACGCGGTCGTCAACGATCGCGGCGTTGAGCATTCCGTCAGCCAACGACACAAACCGTGCTGCCGCCGTAATCGCGACCTCCTACGAAGTTGCCAACGTCGCTCGACAGTTCCTGGTGGGAGATACGTACTACCCACTTAACCCAGGGCCTGCTATGGCAATCCCATCACTGTACTACACGACGCTGATCTCACAGGTGGCGACTTTGTCTGCGTTGGAAAACCCGAATGCCTCGACGATAGAGGCGACAGTGCAGTCTTTAGGACCTTACAAGTCGCTGGAAAGCTTTAAAGCGGGATACGACGAGCTCAAGAGCGCTGGGTTGATCGATACCCCTCAAGCATTCGATAACAGCGATGAGAACTTTGGTGCTATGGGTCTTGGCATTCGCGGCTACAGAATCAAGCTTGTAAACGTAAGCGAGTGGTCGGACCCTCTCAGCAGTCTTTCAAACTCGTTGGTGCAGGAGCAATGTAATGATGACACCATGGACGCTGCGATTTTGAACCACAAGGTGTTCGTGTAGGACTTCTCGGCCATGGGGCAATACACGGATTCAGCCAAGACCGAGTCGAAGTACGCACCCAATGTCGTCGGCTTCTTCTGTAGTAATGATGCAAAACGGGTTATTGCTGCCTCTGGGATCAAAATCGTGGACACGGGGCTCACGTACACCAAAGAGGACTCTGCAGGTGAGTGGCAGCTCGCCAAGATGGCGCTGGATATATATTAGAACCTACCCTTTCGGGGGTGTAAGCCATGTCAAGCGTGTGCTGTAGGGTGCTTCATTACACTTTGACCCCTCTCGACCCCGGCTGAAAATCCGGTCGCTGGGCGACTCGAACTCGCCAAGATGGCGCTGGATGCAACGGAGCTCAACTTTCAGCAGATGTTCCACCTGGTACACACGCATATGGTGTCGATCCCGATCCAGGTCGAAATGATGCGGAGCATGGCGACGGAGCACCCGATCTACGCTCTACTCAACTACCACTTCTTGGCGACATGGCACTCGTGTACCTTGTCGGGGTAATCTTGTTCTCGGTGAACTCGCCGTACGACCAGTCGATGGCTTTCGGAGCAAGTGGCTCAATGTGCTACATATATGCCGAGTTCTCGAACACGTCAATACTGGAAGACTTTCCCACTGAGATCGCTACCAACGGCCTTCAATACCTGCCAAAGCACCGCTACGTCAAGTACGGTGCGAGCTACTATTCCATCATCTAGGCATTTGTCACATCGTACGTTAAAGCGTACTATGACTCAAAAGAAGACATTCAGAACGACTCGGAGTTGCAAACGTGGGCTGCTCGTGCGACCGTTGTCTGGGGCGTCAATGACTTTCCTTCAGCTTTCACTGGCTACGACGATTTGATCACTAGAGTGACCAACTTGGTTTTCCAGAGCGAAATCAAACACCATTTCATGAACGGACGAGTGTCGTGGCACAGTCAAGCTGCACCATTTAGTGCGCCTGCACTTTACAACGCTTCGCTACCGACCGAAAAGGGGGTCGACGTTGATCCGTTTGAGTGCACGATCCCGTCGAACGTTTTTCCTCTGTTGTCCTACATAACGGTGCGCTTTTTCCGTTCGATTCCGACAGATAAGTCCGTGCTGAGCGCGTATTCCACCTCCCCATTCTCAGATGAGAGTGTTCAGGAAGACGCTATTGCTGAATTCCAAAAATCCATGGCAGCTATGGAAGATACCGTCGACTTGGCTGAGGCAGAAGAGACTTACCCGAATACTTTCATTAAGCCTTCGCCTTCACTACTGGCATGGTTTTCGTACATCTGAGTTGAGTAGATGAACACATCGGAAACGCAACAGTGATGAGAAGATAGCGGCGCAGATCAGTCTTAGCATCCTTACGCGCTCGTAATCGTATCAAAACAGCTATTTTGACTCTTGTGCTACATGTAAATTGGGCGTTCATCCGGCATGACGCTTTTTCAGGAGTGAACACTTGTAGTGACTTGATCCGAGGCTCATGAATTCATGGACAGACCTCAAACTGTTTCAAGCGATCCGCAAACTGTCACTAGCTTGCGGCGAGAAGCATGGGGCAGTCCGACACTGACATCTCCCACCGGGACTTTCACGTCCGGGAGCTCGGATGAAGTAGTCCATCCCACAATGGCCCCGCGCACTGTAGGACCCCGCATGGCACAAACAAACAGTAGCTGCAACATCAGTGGCTACTCGTATCCATCACAATCGTCGCCGTCCTCGATCCATAGGCGACGCACAGACTGTTGCCTACATGGAGATCCAAAATGTAGTCGACCTCATGCAGAAGAATTTGTTCCGGGCACATACTTGGATCGATGCATTAGAGGTCATGCGTCTTGTTGTGGTTAATTGTGTACCAAGTGCGCTTTGTGCTTGGGCAGCTGTAGCATTGTATGCGTTTGGCTCACCATGGTCTCCGTTTCTTGCAGTGTGGAAGTGGTCGGCCCCTGCATTTTCAGCGTCAAACCTTATTGATGCGGCTGATCAATTTGATGCAGTGGTGAGGTTTTACTTCATGTTTATCGCGTGTGCAGCACACCTTGTCACGAAGTCGTTCACGGTAGGAAATCGACTGTTTACATTCTCGGCCGGAACATGGTCACTAGATCTCAATGCGCCAGGATTCTGGAAACTGCTTGGACGGCATGCAGTTTCTACTGGTGTCGTCTTCATTGTAGCTGCAGTTGGGGGCACTGCTGTCATGGAGCTGCTACGATATCATCACGTCGATTTCGCACCGACGGACGATTTGATATGTACACACTCTGTGTGATCAGCTACCCGTATGTCATGTATGCGGAGGTGCACCTTTGGCTCAAGCTTTTGCAAAGAATACGTCGGTCACTTATGTTTATCCAGACAGCAACCGTCACGCCGACAGCTCTCGATGGTGTTGGTTCAGCCCTCCCATCGCCTGCTGTAGACTTTTCAATTGCTCATTCTAGGACTAAGAACGAAAGACCCCACCGAAATGTGAAGCTGGGCGAGCTCATGCATCAGCTACTACGTGCTTAAGCGCTGCCAGTAATTACCTTTCGTGTGGCCTTCCTATTCCTTCATGCGTCAGCAGCTTTGTCACTTCATCACCGATGGCAAGCAATGCTTTTCGCTGGAGCGAGTCAGATTATGAAGATTGCTCTGCAAGAGTCAGCGAAAAGGTTGCAACTTAGTCACATGCGGCAGCGACATTCAGCTCGAATGGTTCACGCAGTGATGACGGTGCCTACAATTTGTATTGACGCGACTATACGACTGGTGTTCTTGCAGAAAGGGGTTGTCAGCTCGTCGATCATTTCCAGCTCTTTGGCCATTGTACTATTTGAGATTCTCTTCCGAATGACGAAAATCTTTTGGTGCGTTATATAGTTTCTGCGCGACTTGCACAATCTCGGATTATGAAGCGGCTGCTTCACCGCGTCAACTCACGTCTTGAAGGACGCGACACTGTTCGTGCACGAGCAGCGTATTCACGGTTTCTTGATTGGAAAAACTACAAACTACGATTGCACGCCGCGGAAATTTATGCTGACATGCACGGGAAGTACATATCAATTGGAGTAGCTGTTGCCTTACTCTACATGCTTCGTACACATCCTCGCTACGACTTAGGTTACATGTCTTCACCGACGGACACCCAGTTACTTGCAGCAAGTGTTCAACTGGTTACGGGTTTTATTGCTGATCTTGTCGCGTGCGCCTTTGAGGGTATCCAAGAGGTACCAATGTTTGAAAGTCTAGCCGGCGAAGACACCCCCCTGCTTCGATACCTTCGTCTGCTAATGAGTGCACTTACAGCTGTGAATGTCGGAGTCGTCGCTCTTTTTGCACTGCAACCAGAAACATACTGAGCAATGGTGGGAATCGGTACACTGCATTTCGAGAACAATGCGAACGCAAAATACATGGAGCATGACGAAGCAATGACCGAGCTTGTCGACGTTTTTCAAAACCTAGACACATCTCGGCCCACGAGGATAGCCTTGAGCCAATCCAGCGGCACCTGCATCCGGAGCCGCCAACTTCCCAACTTGGTCAGATACGCACTGCGCCATAGGAACCAGGCTTGCCACCCACTCAGCGTGATTTTGTTGTCATCACGAGGCCGCGCCTCAAACAGTCCTTGATACGAGCCCAAGTACGCCATCATGCCCTTACTGCGGAACATGTACGGCTTGGCAGGGGCTGCGTTCTTTCCACGGAGAAGAGCCGTGAGGTAGTCAGCTTGGGTTTGAGCTTTTTGTGCGGTTGCCGGTAAGGGGTAGTCCAGAATTTCAGCACAGTCACCGATCGAGAACACGTTCGATCGGCGGGGCATACCGAATGGTGCTTCACTTTCGATCTCAGCAGCACCAAGTACTTGGCAGTACTGGTTGGTCAGGATATTTCCCCGTTTACTTTTCTCGAACACGGTGAGAGATTTTGTGAGGGCATTCGGCCCAACACCAGCTGTCCAGACGACAAGACCTGCAGGAAGTTTTTCTCCACCCTCCAGTGTAACACCGTCTGCCGTGACTTCAATGCAGTTCTTCTTGATGATCTTCATACTGCTACGGGACTCGATCTTGCTGAGCGCGACGGTGCGTAGCTGCTTGTCAAAGCCGCTCAGGATTTCACCCGAATCAAGCAAGGTCACACCAAGATACTTGGAGACGTCCGGGTACATGTGACGGAGATCTTGAAGCACCAAGTCGTACAACTCGGCGCAAAACTCAATGCCGGTAGGCCCCCCTCCCACCACTACAAAATGAAGAAGTCTCTCCTTCTCCTCGGGTGTGACACCGGGCTGTGTAGCCACCTCAAAGTTCTCAAGAATACGGTTGCGAATCTTCTGCGCATGGTGAACTTCCTTGAGAAAGAAGGCATGCTCTTCTACTCCAGGTAATCCGAAGGTCAGCGGTCGAGATCCACAGGCCAACACCAGCGTATCGTACTTGATAGGATACTCTCGTCGGGAGCCCAGAGCAGATTTGACGAATAGTTCCTTCTTCTCGGGGTCAATCTCCTTCACACTTGCAAGGTGGAAGTGGCCTTCGTGTCGGAACATACCGTCGCGGATCGGCTCCGTGATGGACTGAAACTCGAGCGTTCCCACGGTTGTACTTGCTAGCAGTGGTGTGTACAGGAAGTGCTGCATAATACGTAATGAGTCTCACAACGCGAATGTGCAAAATGTAAAACATTGTATCAGGATACTTACGTTTCGCATGGACACAACGACGATGTCCACGTCTCGGCCGCCGACGTTCTTCTCGATGTCAGCGAGATGCTTGGAGCACTCAGTGAACATTTGGTAGCCTGCCCAACCCGTGCCCACGATCACGAGCTGGTAGTTGTCGCTTTGCACCGCTTGCTGCCTCTCTGTAGCAGCAACAGCAGTGCCGCTGTCACCTGACTTGCCTTCGTTCGTGTAGCTCGCCTTCGTGAGCATTGGCCAGCACTTCTGCCAGAGCGGACGCGGTTTGTCCATGCCGTTCGTGTGCAGCGCGCGACGCAGAACCTTGCTGTCGGTGACTATCGCAACTCGCAGAACTTGGCGAAGGGGGACCATTGCCGTTTCTTGAAGCGGAGCGAAGGCGGCGACTGCGACCGAGAGCGCAAAAGCAGTTGTGAGCAGCTCGGCGTCCAGCAAACTTCGACATTGCGTCTCGGCGAGCTCGCTCACGTTAAAGCCGCAGCAGCAGGCAGGGCAAAGAACCCACGACCTGTCGCGCCCGTCAGAATGTCGTGTTGAAGTGGCTGCTGATTATGGAGTGGTTGTCACCGGGAACGCAAGCAAATCCCCGACGTGGTGCCGTTTAACCTCCGCGCGGTGACGCCGCTGCGTGCAGCTCGAGGCTGGCACGGCCATCTGAAACCGCGCGCATGTGCGGCACCACGGGCTCACGTCGGACAGTTTCGACGGTGAGACGGAGGCAACGTTGTCGTGCCACACTGCAGGATCAAACTTCGGCTCTAGATTCTGAGGACATTTGCATCTGCTTGTGGACCGGAAACTTGTGCTTATCGACGAGAGCTGGCTGCAGTACAAAGGACTCGTCGGAATCGACGTCACCACAATACAACTTAGCAACGTGCAGCGAAACCTTTCAACAAAATAGTTTTTTCAACACATACAGAAATCTAAAGGTTGGTGTGGGCCACACGAAACGTCGCCACAGCAGTGTACCATGTTCCCGGCACACCTCTATCGACTGGCCAGCAGCGCCGCCCCCCGGCGGCGCCAGTCAATACATTCGCCGTTTTGCTCAAAGACCCCGACTACTAACACCATGGCCTCCAAGATCGTCAAGCCCGAGGGCCAGACCGCCGACGAGTTCGAGCTGCAGGTGGCGCAGGAGCTGTTCAACCTGGAGCAGTCCGCCGCCGAGATCAAGGCCGACCTCAAGGACCTGTACATCACCGCCGCCAAGCAGGTGGACATCTCCTCGGGCCGCAAGGCCATCGTGATCTTCGTGCCCTTCCGCCTGCACGCGGCGTTCAAGAAGATCCAGGCCCGCCTCGTGCGCGAGCTGGAGAAGAAGTTCTCGGGCCGCCACGTCGTGATCATTGCGCAGCGCACCATCCTGGGCAAGGGCTACTCGCGCGCCAACCACGGCGCCGGCCCGCGTCCCCGCTCGCGCACGCTCACCCACGTGCAGGAGCAGATCCTCGACGTACGTTGCCCATGCCAGACTGCTGCTTTCTTTGCCTCTGCTGTCGGGAGAAATTCGGTGATGGCCTCTGGGGAATAGCCACCCCATGCCGTATGCTCACGTTCCGCGACTGTTATGTGTCTGTGTGCCCTTTAGGACCTCGTGTTCCCCACGGAGATCGTCGGCAAGCGCACGCGCTGCCGTCTGGACGGCTCCAAGCTGCTCAAGGTGCAGCTGGACCCCAAGGACCAGGTCAACGTCGAGACTAAGCTGGACACCTTCGCCACCGTGTACAAGAAGCTGACCAACAAGGACGTTGTGTTTGAGTTCCCGGTGCTGGAGTAAGTTAGTGGTTGAGTGTGGGCCCTCCTCTCGACCTGGTCGAGGGGAGGGCTACCTCCCGCTAGGTAGTTTATTCATGAGCAAGACGCCTTTCATGCCAGGCGAGTAATTCTGTGAATCCCACTCAACTCGGCAAAACCTCTCGTTCGTCTACGTTTCCGTTACCACAGCAACACCGACATCATCACGAAGCTGTGTGTATTGACACTGTCATTTTCCTGCTATTTGGACGCGCTGCGAAGCGCTCTTATCGCCCGTCGTCGTCGTCCTCGGCCAGGTCCTGCAGCAGCACATTGAGAGCGTCGATGGCGCCGACGTCCAGCATCCCCGCGCCGCCCACCGCCAGAATCCTCGGCACCTGATCACGCACCACAGGCGTCAGTTTGTGCCGCTGCAGCTGCGCCGCCAACCACCTGGCAACGTCCTCACCGCCTCGGCGTATCGCGCGCGGCCGAACGCCTGCCGCTGCTGGTTGGTGATGACGCTCTCCTCCCGCGCCAGGTCGCACACGCTGCGTCGCGAGCCCGCGCGTCCCGCGGGCGTCCGCGCGCTCTGCTGCCTCTGCGCCTGCCTGGCGGCCGCCCGCCGCGCCTGCCGCGCGCTCTGGAACAGCCCGCGCGCCGCTCCCCGGATCATGCTGCTTGGAACCTGCGGCCAGTCGATGCCGGCAATAGGACGCCAATCCAACGCCAAAGCAACGTTCAATTCACTGGCATCCCATCAAGCATGATAATTCCCGTGATGAGTGCGCCAGCACTACACTCACCGTTCTCATTGTCCACTCCCAAAAAACGAACACAGTTGAACAGGGAATATAAAGAGACTATTATACTGAATTGATAGCTAGAAGCTGAAAGTTACAATCCGATATGAACAGGCATTAGAAGAAGGAGGTGTGTGTATTTAGAAGCGACGACTGTACTGCCATTTGATGGGTATCGGGCGTTACCACCTGAACGCGCCACTTCCAGACAGACCAGCGACTAGACACGATGCACGCGTCGCCGACCCTCGTCCGCTGCACCCGCGCGGCCGCGCAGCACGCGCGCCGCCTCAGCAGCGCCGCCTCCGTGCGGGTGACGCACTCGGAGCGCGGCGCGCGCCTGGCCGCGCTGCGCGACCGCCTGGCCGAGGAGGCGCGCCAGGGCCCCACCTTCGCGGAGCAGGCGCTGTCGCTCGAGGACTTCGCGTTCGAGGCCGAGGCGGCGCCCGGCGCCAAGCCCTCGCGCAAGCCCAACGCCTCCAACCGCAAGCCCAAGTGGCTCAAGGCGCAGCCCACGCAGGGCGAGAACTACGAGCGCCTGCGCAAGACCGTCAAGGGCCTGGGCCTCAGCACCGTGTGCGAGGAGGCCAAGTGCCCCAACATCGGCGAGTGCTGGGGCGGCGGCAAGGACGGCATCGCCACCGCCACCATCATGCTCATGGGCGACACGTGCACGCGCGGCTGCAGCTTCTGCGCCGTCAAGACCAGCAAGAAGCCGGCGCCACTCGACCCCGAGGAGCCCAACAAGGTGGCTGAGGCCATCGCGGCCTGGGGCCTCGACTACATCGTCTTCACCAGCGTTGACCGCGACGACTACGAGGACCTGGGCGCCGGCCACTTCGCCAAGACCGTCAGCACGCTGCGCGCCAAGCTGCCGGAGATCCTGATCGAGTGCCTCACGCCCGACTTCCAGGGCCATGACAACCTCATCGACCAGGTGGCGACGTCCGGACTCGACGTCTTCGCGCACAACTTGGAGACCGTCGAGCGGCTGCAGCGCCGTGTGCGAGACTACCGCGCCAACTACAAGCAGTCGTTGCACGTGCTGGAGCGAGTCAAGGTGGCGGCGCCGCACCTGGTCACCAAGACGTCGCTAATGCTCGGCGTGGGAGAGCGCAACGAAGACGTGTTCCAGACTTTGCGCGACCTGCGCAACAGCGGCGTGGATGTTGTGACCTTCGGCCAGTACCTCCGCCCCAGCACGAAGCACATGCCCGTCAAGTCGTACGTGACGCCGGAGGCGTTCGCGGAGTGGCAGAAGGTGGCTGAACAGATGGGCTTCCTGTACGTGGCCAGTGGCCCCATGGTGCGCTCCAGTTACAAGGCCGGCGAGTTCTTTATGAAGAACCTGCTCAAGAACCGCAAGGCTCAGCAGGTCGTCGCTTAGGTATGCTATTGTAGCTAGAACGTGCTGGAGAAGCTATAGAATAGCGCGATGATGGCGCTGCACGCGATTCAACGCCTGCAAGCCGCCCAAGAAAAACAATGCATCACTTCAAGACATAACTCTATGGCGGAATGAAATTGCTTTCCTATCTAGCAGTTCAGGACAGCGCCTGCACCAGCGACGCCGTCAGCAGCGTCCGCGTGACACCCGTGCACGCATCCGTGCAGAGGTCCACCGCCTCCTGCAGCTGTGCGTGGTGGATCTTGCCAGCCTGCAACATGTATGTGACGCGTCCCATGGACGGCATGTAGGCGAGCGCGAGCTTGCCGTCTCCGCGCTGCTCCTCTTCTCTGCTGGGATCCAGAACGACCGATCCGTTCACGATGCCCTGCAGCACAAGTCACACATCATATCAGTCAGCTCAATCCTTGCGGTCCAGCTCAACTCGCACGCAACTCACCGCGCTCGAAGCTGTGACGATGTCGTACATCTCGACGGCAGCGTCCGCCAGCGCCAGCGACGCGCAGTTGATGGCAGCGGCAAAGACGCCGCCGTCGTCCTCCAGCACCGTGAGGAACACTGACACCACGCACTTGGGCAGCTTGTGCAGCATGACGGCGGGGGCCAGCGCCTCCTCCACGATGGCCGAGAGCTCCATCTCGTCCGGGTCCTGGCCGCGCTCGCGCCGCGTGAGCTTGTCGGCGAACGGCGCGTACTTGACGTCGCACACCAGCTGGCCGTCCTTGCTGAACTCGCGGCGCGCGCGCGTGTCCGTCCGCGGGCCGTAGACCGCGCACACCACGCGCGTGCGGCCCAGCTCCACGTAGGCGGAGCCGGCGGCGCCGCTCACGGCGCCCAGCTGCATGAAGGGGCGGCGCATCTCGTCGGCGCTGGCGCGCATCTTGTCCAGTCGCTCCATGGGCGCATCGTCGTCCGCCGGGACGGGCAGCTTGGGCTGCGCGGGCAGCGGGTAGTAGCAGTTCTGCATCTCTTCCTAGTGGGCACTGGCGGCCATTGAGCTCTTCATCGAAGAGCTTCGTTACACAACGCGCACACTAAAAAAGGGTACTCCACACAATCGGATGTGCATATGGTGTGGTGCAAATGGGACGACGCCGAGAGGGGGAGACTTGATACCGAGACACGATGGCCAAGGGAGCGAAGGCGGAGGACGCGCCCGCCGCGAGCGCCGAGGTGCTGAGCGTCCCCAGTACGTACTTTGATGTCTTCGTCTTGCAGCCGCAAGTGGCCGAGTGCTGACGCGCGCGTGTCCGCCAGTTCTGGAGACCGTCAAGGCCGCGCAGCTGCAGAACGGCCTGCGCCACCGCGACTTCCAGCGCTACCGCCAGTACTGCACGCGCCGTCTGCGCCGCATCCGCAAGTCCGTCAAGTTCACGCACGGCAAGGGCAAGCAGTTCGTGAACAAGAAGGTGGACGCCGAGACGGCCTCGGAGAACCGCCTGCTGTACCTGCCGCTCTACAATGCCGAGCGCGCCTGGGGCTACGCCATGCAGCTCAAGGAGGACGACAACCTGGACAAGTCGGAGAACGGCGAGGACGCCAACTCCCGCATCAAGTTCCACCTCAACGGCCGCTTGCGCAAGGCAGCCGAGTGGAGTCAGCGACTCGCTGAGATCTGCGCGGTGCGCGCCGACGCACGCACGAGTCTCGAGGCTGAGGCCTACGCCGCCTACATGGCCGGCAACTTGGCCTTCCACCGCGAGGAGCACGTGGCTGCGCTGGAGAAGTTCGGCACGGCGCGCCGCATCTACTCGGACCTCTCGCAGGTCGGCACGTCGTCGCAGAAGGAGCTGTTCTCGCACTCTGCGGACGAGCTGCAGCCGTTCATCCGTTTCTGCGAGCACCGACTCGCACTGCAGGGACGCAAGGCGAGTACCGCTGAGACTTCGTCGTTGGAGCTGCAGTCGAGCGGCGATGGCGCGAATAATGCGCTGCTGCAGTCGAAGATCGACCTGGTGCTGCTGGAGGCCCGTAAGCAGAAGGTGGCGAACCTGGGATCTGTGGAGTGGAAGAAGCAGCAGCTGACGGTGCCGACGCAGGAGCTTGGTATGGCGGTGGTTCGTACGGATGAATTGGCCACTAAGCTGGAGGCTGCACGGGACGACAAGGAGCGCGAGTCTCGATTCCTGGAGCTGTTGAGTGCGTACGATGCACTATTGCAAGCTTTGAAGAATGCTACGCTCAAGTTGGAACAGCAGGCTAAGAGCGGCAGTGCTCTTGTGCACGCTGACCTGGAGCTGCTAGCTGCGCTGGAGGAATTTGCGCGCTTCAAGAAGCTTACAAAGCAGGTGCAGCGTCAGGCTACGGTGTATCGGACGCTCAAGCAGCGCTTCTCGGCACAGCAGGCTGGCGAGCTCACGCATATTCTAGACATGCTTGTCCAGACCGTTGGAGACATTCTGGCCATTCCTGGTCTTCGTGAACTGGAGCAGCGTCGCGCCGCCCAGTACAGTGCTTATCACGCCGTGTTCCGTGCTTGCCGTGCTGTCACGGTTGCTCAGACGTACCTTCTCCAGAACAAGTTTGCCGAGTCGCTGGCTCTGTACCAGTATGCCTCTAGTTTCTTGGGCGAAGCGGAGGAGACGCTGGCTGCACAGCCTGCGGCTCAGGACGACCTGCTGCAGGAGTTTACTCGTGAACTGCACGAGGAGCTTGCCGGTGCTGTAAGCCGTACGACAGCACAGAGCTTCTTGGAGTCGTCTACGCGTGCCGATGCCATGCGGATCGAGCTGCAGCAGCTTTCGCTGGGCGAGGAGACCGACAAGAAGAGCAAGAAGGACGCGAAGAAGCGCAAGAAACGCCAGATTAGTGCTCTGGTAGACCGTCAGGACAAGTTCGAGGCCGGCTCGATCGAGGGCCACCGCGAGCTGGTGAAGCTGCCGCCCGAGTTCCGCGCCGTTCCGTGCAAGCCGCTGCTGTTCGACGTGGCGTTCAACGAGCTCGAGTTCCCCGACCTGACGGAGCGCACGAAGACCCCCGAAGAGAAGGCTGCAGAGGCCGCCGCCGCAGGCGACAACAGCACCGGCGGAGGCTTCTTCGGCTGGTTCCGCAAGTAGAGCTGACGAGCGAGCGAGCCGCGAGCCCGCTGGCTGTGTAGAGAGAGGTGTGAGAGCTATGAACAGCATCGTAGGTCGACAGAGGAAGTGTTTACACGCATTTGTCTTTGCAGCTGCTAGCTCAGTCGTCCACCTCATCCTTCTCGTCGATGATCCGCTGCAGCTCCTGCTCGAACTCGCGGCGCTCGCGCGCGTCCAGCTCCTCGTCCGTGGGCGCGGGCGACACGCGGCCCAGCAGGCGGAACCACAGCGGGAACCAGATGGCCATGTAGGCCAGCCACCGGTGCACCTGGCTGAAGTAGTCCGTAGCCTCGTACAGCACCGTGCAGGCCACGCCCACGACGCCGAAGATGAGTACGTGATGCCGGTCCTGCAGCGGGCCGTAGTCCGGGATGTTGTCGCGCTTCCACGGCGCCACGGGCTCGAACTCCTTGCGGTACGCGGCCTCCTGGCGCATGAACTCCTCCATGTCCCCGTCCTCGTCGGCCGGCGGCTTGCCGTTGGGCAGCTCGGCCTTGGGCACGCGTCCGCCACGTCGCGGCATGACGGCACTTGGTCAAGTCGCAATATGACGGTCAGTGGCAACGTATCCTCGCTCGACTGCCCGGTCACTAAAGTTGTGGAGACTGTACCACGGATATGGTACACTCACCCGATCCACGTCACTGCGGTCCATTATCGCTCGAGCATGGAGAAGTACAGTCGCTGGTCGGACCTGACCACGGGCATCAACCCGTTCGTGCCGCAGCGGCGGCGCTTCACGTCCGGATGGCCGCTCACGGTGCTGCAGGTGGTCTCGGGCTCAGCGCTGGCACTGCTGCGGCTGCCGCTGGTGCTGGTGGCGGGCGCGGCGCTCGTGCTGCTGAACGTGGTGGTGTCCGTGCTGGCCGTGATCCCGTTCCTGGGGCGGCTGCTCAAGCGCGTGGCCGAGTGGCTGCTGTGCTCACTGCTGCTGCTGCTGCTCGGCGTCTTCGCGTCGGAGGAGGCCGCCAACACGCGGCGACTGGGACTCGCGACGGCCAAAGGGAGCAAAGCCAGAGGCTCGACTCGTGTGGGACCTGGAGACGTGGTGGTGTGCAACTACACCAGCTTCCTGGAGGTGCTGTACCTGTCCAAGCGCTTCTCGCCCACCTTCGTGTTCGCCACGGAGGGAAAGAGCGACGACGGAGGTCTCGTACACGTCTGCGGACTGCTCGAGGCGCTGTACAGGTCGCTCGCCCTGCCGGTGAGTGCGGAGCGCGTCAAGCCGACCAGGAAGATCGCCGATGTGGTGCGGCGAGCCTCGGGACCCGTGGTCGTGCTGCCCGAAGGAGCGCGGAGCAACGGCAAAGCCGTGCTGAGGTTCATCCCCGTACTGCAGAACCTGCCCGTCAAGACCCGAGTGCACCTTGTGGCGTTCCGCTACGAGTACAAGCGCTTCAGTCCGAGCCACACTGCTGGTGGTGCCTGGTCGCACCTCTTCTGGACGGCTTTCCACCTCTACCACACCATGCGTGTGACGGTGTTGAGCGCCAAGGACCTGAACTTGGATGATCTGACGCCGACCAAGCTGCCCAGCAACAAGAGCAGTAAGAAGCAGGAATACTCCAAGACACTGTCGACGCCGCAAGTGGAGAAGCTACGCTCGCTATTGGCCGCTATGCTGCGCACAAAGCCGGTTGACTTAGGCCCGGAGGACTTTGTGTCCTTTAACAATTATTGGAAGCACGTGAACAGTGGTGGGCGTAAGCCCGCGTCAGAGTTCACGGACCGCAAGGCACCGCACGAGCACGCTCAATGGGCCAAGAGATAGATGAGAAAGAAATGTGAGCAGCCGGAAAAGCAGGAGCACCGCGTATGATAGACAGACTCGGGTTCTAGCGATTGTCTAATGGAAATGTGTTTCTCTGAGTTTGATTTAGTTCCGTTTCTCCTACCTGAATTGTATTTGGATCATATTCACCTATGCAGCATTTGGCAAAACTAAGTCGATTCCTGATCTAAGCCAGCTTCATGAGGAGCTCGTAGACACCGATACCCAGCTCCACTGAAATGAGGATGATAATGTACCACTCAAGACGCTCCCCCTTATGGGAGTCCAGCACCTCCAGGAAAAACTGCACAGCCATACGCGTCAGTAAATTAACTAACTAAGTACGCCAGAGTAAAAAGATCCTAACTCACCTTGGTGTTGTGTTGAATCAGCTCAAGCTTGAAGTTGAGATTCTGAAAACGCTCGTTGAGCTCAAACTCCTCGAGCAGCGACTCCCACATGTTGTGGTATCTTGTTTGGCTCCAGGCCGGGTCACCTGGCCTCTTTCGATCGATCACACGCAGCTTGCTCACCAGGTCGATAAGCAGCGTGTTGTTGGATGCCACAATTTTGAACAGTCTCTTAGTCTGCTCATTCTCGCGACCAAAAAGCGCACCTCGTGGTCCCTTCTTCTCCACGTCCGTGTTGAGCTTTTCAAACTCCCTCAGAATGGTTTCACATTGACGCTCGTAGAATTCAAGAGCCACAGTTTGTGACAACACACCGGCAATCACATGGACGTTGATATGGTCGATCTCGCGCACTAGCACGTTGTTCTCCACCAGCGTGCTCCATTTCTGCTGGGCCGGGTCGCCCACCAGCAGCATCTCCTCCTCGTGTCCGCGCATCTCGAACACGTCACTGCAAAAGCGCGTAGCATGTTTAATCAGCGTGCTCACCAGAGCTTGGTCGCAGTTGAAGAACACCACCGCTCCGTAGTCAAAGTACACGACCCACTTGTCGGTAGCACGTCGCGACGTGACGGTCTTGCCTCCGGCACCCACACTCAGCGTCGTGACACTATCCGTATTGCTACCGGTACCGCTTTGCACTGTAGGCGGCGCCACTCCTGTGACCAGTCCGGCATGACCGTTGTTCTTGTTGCCGCTGAGCCTGAGCACGATGGAGTCCTTGTGCAGATAGTGCGTGACCTTGAAGCGGTCCGTGTAGAGCTTCTGGAAGAGGTTAGCGATGTCCATCTTGCGCGCGATGTGCACGGCGCGGATGGGCATGTGCTGCACGAGCTTGGCCATCTGGCGGCTCTGCGCCCGCGCCTCGGCCGCCGCGATGGTGGCGTCCACCTCGTCCGCCGTGGGCAGCGGCGGCAGCTCCACGTTCAGCCCCTGCAGCGCCGCGCCCGACGGCGTGGCGAGGCCTCTGCGCGACTCATAGAAGGACAAGAGACAGGAGCCCGACGAGGAGGACGCACGCGCCGCGCTGGCCGACGCGGCGCAGCGCGCGCCCAGTCGCCGCACGAACAGCATCGCCGATGGATGTAGCAGTGCCCTGTGGCTGAGCTCGGCTCACTATTGTCCATGGTGTTCGGCACACTAAATAAGGTGCGCCACATTTGCGGCTCTACATGGTGTGTACTACACAATATAGTAATGTGTACCACATGTCGGAGTGTGTCCCACCTTGACCGCCTATCCGCCTGATACGCACCATTCCCAAACGTGCCATCCTGGCGAGTGTAGCCATGTCGGTGATGGAGGAGTTCCCGGAGCAGCCCGTGCCGCTCATCACGTTCAGCGAGGACGAGGACCAGCTCAAGGTGAACGACGAGGCGGTGGAGCTGCTGCGCCGCATCGACGGCCACGTGGCCGTGGTGGCCATGGCGGGGCTGTACCGCACGGGCAAGAGCTCGATGCTCAACTGGCTGCTGGACCGCCAGAGCGGCTTCCGCGTGGGCCCCACCATCGAGCGCTGCACGCGCGGCATCTGGCTCTGGGGGCAGCCGCAGAGGCACACCATGGCCGACGGCGAGCACGTCTGGGTGCTCATGCTGGACACCGAAGGCATGGGCGGCCTCGAGGCCTCGCAGCAGTACGACGCGCGCATCTTCTCGCTGGCCACGCTGCTCTGCTCCAAGCTTATCTACAACAGTCAGGGTAGTGTGGACGAGAAGGCCATCGGCGGCCTCAGTTTCATCGCTAATCTGGCCAAGCACATCAAGGTCAGCGCGTCAGCGGGCGACGGTGGCAGTGAGAACGAGGACGTCATGCAGTTCCACAGCTTCTTCCCGTCCTTCTTGTGGGTCGTCAGGGACTTCACCCTCGAGCTCGTGGACGAAGACGGAGACCCCATCTCCAGCAGTGACTACTTGGAGAGAGCGCTGGCGGACCAGCCACGTACTCCTGCCAACATGGAGCGCAACCGCATCCGTGCCATGATGAAGGACTTCTTCCGCGACCGCGACTGTGTCACGCTCGTGCGCCCTGTGCACGACGAAGCCAAGCTGCAGCAGGTGGATGAACTGCCGATTGAAGAACTGCGGCCGGAGTTCCAGGAACAGCTTAGCCATGTCAAGCAGATCGTGTACGGCGACAGTCTGCAGCCTAAGATGCTGCAGGGCAAGCCTCTCAATGGTAGCATGTTTGCCGGCTTGCTGCAAGCTTACGTGGATGCCATCAACAGTGGGGGCGTGCCGGTTATCACTTCTGCGTGGGAAGGTGTGACCGCCAGTGAGTGCCGTAAGGCGATGTCTACGGCTGCTGATGCGTTCAGGAAGAGTCTGAGCGCTCTGGATCTGCCGATGGACGACGAAGACCTTGTTGAAGCGATCAAGGAAGCTGAGGACCAAGCTGTTGCGCAGTACCGTGCTGCTGCTATTGGCGACAGCGCCTCGAAGCTGGAGGTCGACCTGCGCAAGCGTATGGATGATGACAAGGCCGTCTGCGCTCGCAACAACGCGGCGCAGAGCAAGGAAATGTGCGACCGCTTGCTGCAGGTGCTGTATGCCGAACAGATCCAGCCCAAGCTGGCCTCTGCCAGTGATGATGACTCCGGTGGCTTCGCCGACATGCAGCAGTTTTCGCGCGAGTGGCAGGCTTTCCGTGATGCCTACTTGAAGAAGGCGCGTGGCGGTGCCAAGCTTGAGTGCCTGTTGACTTTCTCCGAGGCCAAATACGCCGAGGCTATGCGGATTCTGCTTAGCCGGCAGGAGGAAGGCTACGAGAAGAAGATTCGGACACTGCAGGGCGATGTTTCGAAGGTGAAGGAGGAACTCGGCAGCGTCGGTGGCCGTGAGCAGATCTACAAGGAGCAGATCGAGCAGATGCAGGCTCAGTCGTCCCAGATCATGTCTGAGAAGGCGCGCTTCGAGGCGGAGGCTGAAGCCCAGCGGGAGCGTATCGCCAACCTGGAGAGTCTGCTGCACGACGAGGCAGCCACGAAGCAGCACGTGGAGATTGAGCGCGAGTCCGCCGGTCTGAAGCTCTCGAGTGAGACGAAGAAGCGTGAGGAGGTCGACAGCGAGCTGGCCCGCATGAAGGCGGAGTACGAGCGCGTCGTGCAGGAGAAGGAGCGGCAGGAGATGGAGCTGAACCTGCTCAGCGAGGAGTGCCAGCAGCTGCGCAAAGGCCAGACCTGCGGCTGCACCATTTCGTAGGTCCCCTCCCTGTCTCCGTAGCTCTCCCCTGAAGTGATGCATTTTCCTAGATAACACCATCAATAGCAACTTCCCCACCGTCCCAAGAGTGAGAAACCCAGCAACGTCGTCTCTAACTTCCGTCGTCTCATTGCCTTAAAAGAAAAAGAAGCTCCTGCCGTCTACTGCGGGCGGCGGTTGGGCGTCAGCGGCGACACGTACGCCTTGAGCTGCAAGATAAAGGAAAACAACAGTCAGCCAGAGCGAAATACAGCTGAGGGGCGACACAGCCGCCCACCTTGAAGCCCGTGAGGTCGGGCACCTCCAACTGCAGCAGCTTGTCCTGGTCCACCACGTAGCGGCCGCGCTTGGCGTGCGTGCCCTCGTTGCGGCAGCCGTTGCCCTTGTAGAAGCGGCGGTTGGCGCGCTTGCTGGTGAGCGGGCGCAGCGAGTGCGAGCGCCCGAACTTGCTCTTGCGCGCGAAGCCCGTGATCAGTCCGTCCAGCAGGCCCATTGCTCTCGCTCGGTGTCTCTCGAATTGATGTGCGGCTGCCAGTAAATTACGGCGCTCTGGTGTGGTGCACACCAGTTAGTGGGACCCACACGCGATGTCCAGTCTGATAAATGTACACGGGTATTCGGATAGGGAGACTCTGTCTATGCGGTTGTTGAAGTGCCTTTTTGCTGTCCGCGAACGTCCACATTCTGACTCATCGTGACGATGTTACTTGCTACCGACTCTATCTATTCACCATGGACGACCCGGCCGAGATGAATCGCTTGGCCGCGACTACCCAGTCGATGAGGTCGGTCTGACTTGGGCACTGGAACGTTAGCGTCCGCGAGACCTCCATGCGCAACATGCTGCTGATCAGTCCGGACGGCGGACTCACCTCCGTGATCTCGAAGCTAGGCGTTGCGCTCTTGCCGAGGATTTCAATACGGCAGTTCGTTAGACACACCGACTGGCTGTTCACGTCTGTCGTTTGCTCATTGGTAGCGATCGCTCCCAGCATCGCCTCCGTCGACTCCAAGATGGAGCGGTTAGTGTTTTCCTTCAGGTCCAATAAATGCAAGCAGCCGTCTTGCGTGATGGCACACAGCACATCTTTCCATGACGAAAACAATGAGCCGCCGACTTGATTCTTCAGAAAGCCGCAGCGTACTAGTAGTGGGCTAGTGATCGGAGATCGCAGAGTTGAGAAAAGCTTCGCATCTGTGTCTTCAGACGCTGATAATGCTGCTGCTGTGTACTGTACGAAGGGATACGTACAAATTATTGTCAGGATCCTCCTGAACGTCTCCATTGTCGATACTTCCAATTTGATGAACGACACCTACATTTTTCGGTATCCTTCGTACACTCTGCAAGAGATCCCGCTCGGGGTCAATCCGCTGCAATACAACATCGCACTTAGCCTCTGTAACTAAAAAAATCCATGATACCTGTCTAGTGTCGTACCTGTGCTGCAGCTAAAGGTTCGGCCATTGCGCCTGCCATTTCGCCATACGTAAGTTTCTGCTTGCGAATATACGTATCCAACGCCGTCTGGATCACCGACGCGCGCCATACCTCCATATTCTTGTACTGTTGAAACAACCCGGACATTCCCGTGACATAATCCACTCGACACTGTTGCAGCTTCTGGACATTAATACAGTAGTTCATCTCGGCCAGCCACAGGTCCTGCCGCCTAGACGTCGTGGCTGCATCCGTTGCAGTCGGCGCGTTCTCCTCACTCTCCATCTGCTTAAACACTTCCTCGTACTTGGCGAAGGCCGCCAGCACGTTCTTCTGCGACTGGAACAGCATCGCGTCCAGCTTGTCGCCCTCGGTCAGCATGGCCGCCACCTTCTCCTTGCACGTGGCCGCCATCTCCTCCAGCGGCTTGGCCGTGACCTCGCGCTTCACGACCGTCGTGAGCTGCAGCAGCTTCTCGGCCAGCTGCTGCTGCACCTCCCCCGCCGCGTGCAGCGCCTTGGACACCGACGACTGCACGCTCAGCTGGTCGTCGCCGGGCTCCGTCTGCGCGGCGGGCGCGTCCAGCGCCGCGCGCGTCTGGCGCAGCGCCTCGGCGTACGCCACGTCGGCCTGCAGGCGCAGCGCGAAGAAGCGCAGCAGCCGCGCGTTCTCGTCGCCGCCGCGCCGGATCTCGTCCTGGAACTGGCGCCAGTACGCGCGGTCGCGCGCCTGGAAGCGGTCGATCTGCGCGCTGCGCTGCGCCTCGAAGGCGCGCAGGGCGGCGCAGCTGTCGCGGCGCAGCTGCCACACGTCGACGGCCTCGGGCGCCGGCGCCGGAGACTCCATCTCGTCGTTCGATTGAGTTGTGGGACATGGCTACCTCCACGCCAAAAAAATACTCGCGTCTATTAATAGTCCAGAAAGAGCATACCCAAAAAGACTGTGCCGGTTTTCGACTCGGTAAGTGTGCCGGGCCGGCACGGCCGAAAACCCGCGTTTTTGTGCTTTTGTATCGGTTTTGTGCCTTTGTAACGGTTTTGTGCTTTTGCGTGTGTTTTTTAATTTGGATAAGAGCAATTTTGTTTTGAGCCAGAATGCAGCCATGTTGACAACAGACGAAAAAGGCAACTTGTTATCCGGATAGCACGACGAGTAGTTCTATCGTTCGAACTGCAGGCATTGGGTGACTTCGTTGTGCTTCAATGCGTTTGTTGGCTAGGGCGGCCGCCGTCTATGGCAGAGAATGGACTGGACGCTGTGGAACACGTCTCTGGGTCGTAGTGTGCCTTGACCTGGCGCAGGCGAACGAAGTTCTCGGCGCCCCAGAAGCGCCGGCCGAAGTCGTCGCCCAGATCCAAGTCGCAGTAGTTCTGGTAGTTGCCGCCGTCGAAGTACTTCTCGAGAGCGCCGGCGATGCCGCGGATCCACTCGTAGGACGGAGAGTCTTCGGATTCGCCCTTGTTCGCGCCGACGCCGATCTGAACCGACTAGACAGCGTCGCGGTGGGCCCAAGGCGTCATGTCGTTCTCTTGCGTAGCAAAGACACCGCCGTACGCCTCGAATTGGATGTAGGCCCACGTGGTGTTGGGCAGACTGTCGGCCCAGTCCAGCACGATCTGCACGCCCTCGTCGTCGAGCACCGAGTTGGAGTAGCCGCCCTTGATCTTGCTGTAGTCTTTGTCTTTTGTCGTCAGGTGGTGTGACACATTGAGCGAGCTCAGGTCGTCACACGTTCCCTTCCACACGTACGCCTTGGTGGCGAGCTGCGAGCAGTTGTCGCGACGTTCCTGTGACTTCAAGCCACCGTGCTTGAACAGACCAGACTCTTCGAGGATCTCGTCCAGCTCACTCTTAGGGCCGAGGTACTGACCAGTAATGCGCGCCACTTGTCCGTCCACCACAAGCTGCGTCGTGAGCTTCGAGTCTGCCGTAGGGAAGTAGTCCATCCACGAACGCAGCACCTCACCACGAACCGTGGCGTTGAACTGCGCATTGAACACCGACACTTCTGGCATCTTGTACACTTTGATGGTGGAGAGCGTGACAATACCGAACGAACCAGCACCGCCGCCGCGCTGCGCCCAGTACAGATCCGCGTTCTCCGTCGGCGACGCCGTCACCATCGTGCCGTTGTACAGCACCACGCGCATTTCGGTGGTCTGGTCAGCCGCCAAACCGTAGTGGCGACTCACCATGC
Source organism: Phytophthora taxon juncus (assembly GCA_033558005.1). Taxonomy (NCBI): domain Eukaryota; phylum Oomycota; class Peronosporomycetes; order Peronosporales; family Peronosporaceae; genus Phytophthora; species Phytophthora taxon juncus. The sequence continues at coordinate 1,341,824 of JAUCEE010000022.1, forward strand.
CGTAGCCTCCGCCGGAAATGTGGCCACCGATGCCGACGCTCGGACATGTACCGGCGTTGAAGTTGTAGCCTCCCAGGCGGTCCAGCTCCGTGTAGACCCAAGCCAGGCGGGCGCCGGCCTGCACCGTTGCGAGAGCCGATCCCTCCTCCTTGTTCTCCGACACGAGGTTCACGTCCACCATGTCGGCCATGTCGATGACCAGCGAGCCGTCCATGGATGAGAGCACCTCGTACGAGTGGCCACCACTTCGAGGCACGGGGGCGAGACCGCTACTCACGGAGCAGGTGACGGCACGCACGACGTCTTCCTCGCTCTTGGCGAAGTAGACACCGAGAGGTTTGCGGTCGATGCGGGCCTTGGGTCCGGTCGCGTAGTCCTCGTAGAGAGGTGTCTCTGAAAAGAAGTTTGTGTCCATCGTGATGGTGGTGTAGGCATTTTTGCTGTGCTGCTTGTGCCACTGCTACTGCTAATAGCAGATTCATCCATGCAGTCTTCGAAGTCTTGCAGTAACGACTGGGTCATTTTGCTGCGGCACCAGAGGCGGCGACCGTGAGCAGCGCCACAACTTGCGAAAAGCGAACCATCGTCTCGATGCGAACTTGACCAGCTTGCCGTGAATTTAGGAATGAATGGAGGAATGCGGACTCACACCGCTGGAATTGGCAGCAGCCTTAATGCATCTTCGAGGACGACATCTAGTCAGAGCTAGCAGGAAAAGCCGATAGCTGATTCTGGAAGACATTCAAATCCGCTGAAGACCACGTTGGGTTGTGATTACGAAGTACTACATTCAGCAAACTGTAGTATCCGCACCCAGCGCATATGCAAGCGGCCGATCGCAGGATGACGCTGGCATGATCACTTGACCACAATCGCTAATCACTCTTAGTCAATGTGAAGACGGTTGATGGTACTGGGTAGAGGCTTGTCGTCCGATGCAATACCTCTATTCCTGCTTCAATAATTGTATTCACGCTAGAACTGTAAACAGCAATACTTCCGTCTTGGTCTGCTTTCAATCAGACGCTGTAGGATGCGGAGAACCACGTCGTCAGTACAAACTTTTGGACGTAAAACAAAGCGGCATTTTTTTATTTGTGCTTGCAAGTGCAGCCGGTACTCGTAAAAATCTTTACAACCAGTTTGTTGCCACAGAACGCAAAAGTGAAGTCTTGCTGGCATCATCGGATCTCTTGCCATATCACCACATGACAACCAAGCAATGAATGGGGACGAGCTGGCTGGTACTCCTGTAAACTTGGTGCCCCTAAGTGGCTAGAGAAAATTCAGCTTTTTGACATGTCATATATGCCATCCGTGAAGCTGACAGTGTTGCTGTTATTGCACTTAACCCCGTGCACGACACGGGGTTGAACTCTGTGCGGACAGAACCACGTAATAAACTATCATGCGCGTCGACTGCTGAGCGGTATAGCCCAACCCAGGGAAAAAGTCTTGAGCCAGCACGATCGACTCGCTACCCCACTCGCCACCTCCACCATCTCTCTCATCTCCCATCCTCCACCTCGGCCAGCGACTTCACCTCCCGCATCACGACGTTCTCGTCGCTGCCCCCAATATCGTCCTAAAACGGGAATTCTCTCGCATCCTTTGCGTATTGGAGACCTCGGCCCCGCTAAAGGCATCGGACGCAGACACCGACACCGAGACTCCTTCGGTTAGTGCGCCGTCGTTAGATTGAATTCCCAACGTGGCTACATACGGCTTCCAATACTTGGAAAAGGCAACAAACAACAGAAGCATGCCAAAGTTTTCTCACACAAAGTAGCTGTGGTTGTATGTATTTGTTATCGGTGGTTGTACAGGCTACTGCCGTCTATGGCAAAGGAATGGACTGGGCGCTGTGGAAAACGTCCTCTGGGTCGTACTGTGCCTTGATCTGGCGCAGGCGAGCGAAGTTCTCGGCACCCCAGTAGCGCCGGCCGAAGTCGTCGCCCAGATCCAAGTCGCAGTAGTTCTGGTAGTTGCCGCCGTCGAAGTACTTCTCGAGAGCGCCGGCGATGCCGCGGATCCACTCGTAGGACGGAGAGTCTTCGGATTCGCCCTTGTTCGCGCCGACGCCGATCTGAACCGACCAGACAGCGTCGCGGTGGGCCCAAGGCGTCATGTCGTTCTCTTGCGTAGCAAAGACACCGCCGTACGCCTCGAATTGGATGTAGGCCCACGTGGTGTTGGGCAGACTGTCGGCCCAGTCCAGCACGATCTGCACGCCCTCGTCGTCGAGCACCGAGTTGGAGTAGCCGCCCTTGATCTTGCTGTAGTCTTTGTCTTTTGTCGTCAGGTGGTGTGACACATTGAGCGAGCTCAGGTCGTCACACGTTCCCTTCCACACGTACGCCTTGGTGGCGAGCTGCGAGCAGTTGTCGCGACGTTCCTGTGACTTCAAGCCACCGTGCTTGAACAGACCAGACTCTTCGAGGATCTCGTCCAGCTCACTCTTAGGGCCGAGGTACTGACCAGTAATGCGCGCCACTTGTCCGTCCACCACAAGCTGCGTCGTGAGCTTCGAGTCTGCCGTAGGGAAGTAGTCCATCCACGAACGCAGCACCTCACCACGAACCGTGGCGTTGAACTGCGCATTGAACACCGACACTTCTGGCATCTTGTACACTTTGATGGTGAAGAGCGTGACAATACCGAACGAACCAGCACCGCCGCCGCGCTGCGCCCAGTACAGATCCGCGTTCTCCGTCGGCGACGCCGTCACCACCGTGCCGTTGTACAGCACCACGCGCATTTCGGTGGTCTGGTCAGCCGCCAAACCGTAGTGGCGACTCACCATGCCGTAGCCTCCGCCGGAAATGTGGCCACCGATGCCGACGCTCGGACATGTACCGGCGTTGAAGTTGTAGCCTCCCAGGCGGTCCAGCTCCGTGTAGACCCAAGCCAGGCGGGCGCCGGCCTGCACCGTTGCGAGAGCCGATCCCTCCTCCTTGTTCTCCGACACGAGGTTCACGTCCACCATGTCGGCCATGTCGATGACCAGCGAGCCGTCCATGGATGAGAGCACCTCGTACGAGTGGCCACCACTTCGAGGCACGGGGGCGAGACCGCTACTCACGGAGCAGGTGACGGCACGCACGACGTCTTCCTCGCTCTTGGCGAAGTAGACACCGAGAGGTTTGCGGTCGATGCGGGCCTTGGGTCCGGTCGCGTAGTCCTCGTAGAGAGGTGACTCTTCTACGAAGAAGTTCAAGTTCACCGTGACAGTGTCATTGCCATTGCTGCAGCTGCTGGCAGGAGATTTGTCCATGCAGTCCTCGAACGCTTGCAGCAGCGAGTTCGAGTCCGTCTGCGACTGAGTCACTTGCGCCACGGCACCTGAGGCGGCGACCGTGAGCAGCGCCACAATTTGCGAAAGTCGAGCCATCGTCTTGATTGAGGCTGCTGGGGACTTGACCAGCTCACCGCGAATTCAGAAATGGATGGCGGAATGCCGACTCAAACCAACTCACCGCTGGAATGGCCTACAGCAGCCTTGCCATCTCAGGGGCCGAAATCTAGTCAGAAATGGCCAAGAAAAACCGGTCGTGATCCTTGTAGGTGTGTTCAAATCTGCTGGAAGCCAAGCATTGCTTGCCAAAACATGCATAACGAACTATGGGATTACGAAGTATCCTCATCCACGATAGTCTGCAAGCTACGTGTGTCCGATCGCTGCGGGCATGATTGGGTGAACAGTGCAAGGCCAATTGCCCTCATGCTTTAGTCAAGCATTTAGTCAGTGTGTAGACAGCAGATTCTACTGGTAAAGGCTTGCTCCCATTCCTTCAGGCTTCGATTGTCGTATTCACGCAAACATTGTAAACAGCAAAGCCCGATCTGTATCAAGCAGCCTAGTCTGCAGGCATATTCGCAGCGTCTTGACGTCCGTGTATCCGCTTGCAGCCGGACGCTGTATTAGGACGCGAGCAGCACGCGTCCACGCTCGTATTAAAGCGCACGTCATCCGTGCAAACACATGCACGTCTGAGAATGGGCAACACAGTGCTTGTAAGTGTGTGCAGCTGGCACTGCGTCACCAAGCTGTGCGAACAGCTTCATGTAGTCATCCATTTTGCACTCGCTGCAGTCACAACCGAAGTCCGGTTGGTTTGGGCGCGGTTTTTCTGCTTCACTGTGGAGCAGAGGAACCATCAGGGTGATTCATCACCCCCGACTTCAAAGCATGGCCGGGTATCTTGCCCGATCACCACATGATAACCAGTGACGAGAGGGTCGTAAGCTTCCTGAGCGTGTGGCTGACACTGCGGGTTAAGAGACAACGCAACGTTACTTGTAGCGTGGGTGGGGCCATGAAATCTCAGCTTACTGAGATTGTTTTTCATGAAATCTCAGCTTCCTGAGATTGTTTTTCTAGCCGTAGGTACCATCGCGCGGGCTCCACGAAGCCAGCAGAATAGCTGTCACTGCAGTAAACCCCATGTATGATGTGAAGATGGCGCCTTGATTGAGCACTGTGCTTATTTCCAGACGTCCGGGATAGTATCAAGTCTCGTCCGCATCGACTGCATGTTGCCGAGCTAGCGCTTTCGTGAGTTTGCTGACACAACGAAACTTCTCGTCTTCGGGGCGTCATGGTGCCGTGCGGTAGCACGCAAGTCGTTATGCCCGCACCATCGCTACAGCTTCACCGCCGATGTCTCCGCGAATAGAGAACTTTGGGTCCCAGCACGAGCGACACAACGGGCAATGGGAAGTTGCTAGCCGCAACATCATTGGGGTCTCACTCGACAGACGAAAGAGAAAGCTCGTTCCATCGAAACTTAGCAAAATCGGTGGTGGTCAGATCGCTAGGCAAAACGCTAGTTGGGCACGACAACTCGCACTAATGTTTGCATTGGCACAGCGATTGCACGCGGCAGTGGATATTGCGCCAGCCTTATCCAGCCGTGCGGATCGACAGAAGGAAGCACGTTCACCGAAGCTTCACCTTCACCGAAGCAGGCACCACTGAACCGAGTGCCAGCCATAGCGAATGAAAGCGGCCCAGCTCAAGAAGATGCTAGACGCACACTTTTCGCGCCAAAGGAACAATTGCTCTCTGCGCACGAGATCAGCAGCCTGCCGTAGTGACTGCTGTGGGATGATTGTCACACTGCAGTCAATCCTCTGTCATGCTAGCTCCCCAAGTCCTGCATGCACTATCATGGCACCTTGGGAATCACCATCGTGGTGCCGAAAACGCCAAGATGCTTACTTAGAGCGTGTAGGCCGCACAGGCCACGCAGCAGCAATAGCAGGCCCCTCTGCTAATAATTGCAGCGCGCCAGTTACGCTGGACTTGCAGTCATACGCACGCGTGAAAGGCTCAAATGCCACCGCCACGTTGGAACGTTCCTGTCAACGTCGTGAGCTAATGCGTCTTTTCGAGATCAGGTAATTTGCCTGTACCGTAAACAGTGCAGGTGGAAAAAGCAAACTTCTCCACAGACCTTCACAGTTAGCTAACTGGTTTGTCATTGAGCCGTCAAACGCGAGCGGTGGCGCTAGAGAAACGATAGGGCGCGGATTTGCCGTCCAGCAAGCTTCCGGCCCGTGCGATTTGGTCTCACTTGAGCTCATGAGCCTATCCGGCTTAGGCGACGTTCAACTCGCGGTCACCACTTTTCATTCCTCCCAAACGAGGCGACTTTGTGTTTTACAACCATCGGTTTCCGGGCTTGCATTCTCGTGACACGAGAATCAAGTCCTCGTAACTGGTAGACGCTCACGAAAGGCGAACGAGAGACAAACCGCACGAAACCTCCACTCACCGAGCAACTCGCCGCCAGCACCTAATCCGTCTGAAGATCGGAGCGCCGATTGCCATTCTAGCTTTCGCCGTTAACCACACAGGGCACCATGAACGGCTCCATGAATTCGCTAACAGCCTCTATCACATCGGCTTTGGCGCTGAAGCCATCAACAGTGTACATCCTGCGAGTTGAAAACAGAAAGACAAGACAAAGCTGGCATATACGCCGCTGCTTCTCGGAATTCTGTGAGCTGCGCGAGAAGCTCCTTGCTCTGATCGACGATGAAATGGCCACGTACCTCACAAGCTCAGAAGTTGACAACGCCGAAAACAGCTTCAACACTAGCTCCAGCGCCAGCACTTCCAGCAGCATGAACTCCTGCCGTAGCAGGCATCGCCACCATTTTGCTGCACCTACATCTGATCGTTTCGCCTTCGTTTTCAAACAGTTCCCACCCCGCAAGCTTTTTGGCTCTCGATCCAAACGCGTAATTGAAACGCGATCGGTGGCTCTAAATCGCTTTCTGCACCAAGCTCTCGAGGTGGTCGAGGTCGTACGCCAACGTCAGTTGATCGCTATCTGCTTCAGCATGATGACTCACATTGAGACGTTCCTTGAGTGTGGAAGCCACCGACAAGCAGCCCCACGTGTTGGCCCCTCAAGTAGTGCTAGTAGCCAAAGCAGCAAGTCTGATCGACAAGGAAATGTGTCCCCTAGTGCAGCTAGAAGAGCCTCGGCTGCCATGACACTCACTCCAGGCTTTCATCACTATCCACTGGTGCCTACTCCAGCGTTCACCATGACGCTCACAGACCATAAATATCAGTCGAGCACCAGCAGGTTCAACCTCAGCACAAGCAGTGATGAGGACAGCAGTGATGATGAATCCCTGCGTTTTAACAACTTTGACTTCACGCGACGGTTCTACCGCGAGTTCGGTCACCAAGAAGAGCGCGCGGAAATCTACGGAGATGACTCAGACGACGAGGAGATGCAGATGCTCAAGAAAACGTGGAGTGCCATGATGGAGAGCGAAACGCGCGAGCGCAAGTTGTATCATAGCGGCAGCCACTTCTCGATGCTGGAAAGTGGACACTCACCTGCGGAGACCTGGGCGAGACGCATCGAAATTGCTGGTATCCACAACGGAACTAAGACTAGTGCACAATTAAGCACTACCTGTCCAAAGCAAACACAGAAGTCTTCGCAGCCAGCATCACACAGGACAGAGCAGCTTCTGCGTCGCCACCGCTCACATCAGCGGATTCCAGTTCAGCACCACCCAGCATGTGCATGAACGCATGCACGGTTGTGCAATAATCACGACGCTCGCACGTACGATAGTTAGTATATGAGTTAGTTTTAAGTGCCAGGCAAAATGTGACCGCTAGTACAAGGCCATCGAAGGAAGTGACCGCCACGCGTTCCCAACCTGGCTTCCCAAAGTGAGGGGGCAGTAATAAGTACCAACAACACCATGTTACCATTTAGCCGGTCTGTAGTGTTTAAGTCGTAACGCTTGCCAATTAGGAATCAAGCGCTTGGTCCTCTAACAGCACTTTGTTTGCAATCTTCACAATGCGCTCGAAAGCTAAATCGGCATAGCGACGCCAGCAGACATGATCACGCCACTGTCGTGTAGGAAGCTGCGGTGTAGTTAAACCATGGAACACTTTAGCCACCGCGTAGCTAGTCCACTTGCTGGGTTCAGCGTGACGCTCTTCGTCCTCATTCACGCTGCCACTCATCGGACCTTCGGCACCTAGACGAAGCTGTATGAGTGAACGGGTATCACGCTCGATTGCCTCTACTAAAGAGGTCGTCAGTGGTCGCAATATCCTCTGCAGCAAAAGTGCGTCTTTGTCATCGCTGGCATCACAATTCCCACGCTCGGTGTCATCAGCATTATTGTCATCGTCGTCGTCAAAGTATTGCACAAGCTTGGTCTCAAGAGCGCGTGCCTTATTCTCTAGATCTTCTTCATTCTCGTCATCACGTTGCGACGTTGTCGGGGATGGAGCTGGCAATGCAGCAGCGTACAAAGCACCATAAAGATGAGCAAGACGAGCAAGCTGACGAGACTCGAGGTACTCGTGCTTTTTGTACAAAAGGTCTGTCCAATGATCCAAAGCTTCAGCTTTGACGTCTTGGCTCACGTCAACCCGCCAACTTAATTGCAGCTGAAATGCTGGTTGTGAAAGCGATAAACGCTGAATTTGACCGGTCTGTTGAGCAGCTCGTAGTTCTTGCAGTAGACGCCGTTCGCTTGTCGCTGCAGCAACTGCAGCAGCATTGCTTTCTCCCTCTTGCTGCGCGTCTGAACTTGCTGGTAAAACGGAAGATTGATCGCTGTTGTTGCTGGTAATAGTGCGCGCATACCATTGGGCCACTTCATGAAGGTGGCAATCTACGACCCAGGAGCTGAGATACCCGTCCTTGCGATGAGTCACATGAGCATGAGGTAACTCTTTGCGCTGAACAGCCTCAAGAAGGAGTCTTGCAGCTGACCGAGGTGGCAACTTCTTAGCCTGCGATTCTAGTAACTGGACCGTACACTGGCTCATGCTCAAGGGCTGCAAGGTTACACGCAAACCTCGCTTGTCGTCCTTCTCACGTTCTGTTTCAAGTGCCAGCAAAGTGAGAAACGTCTCAATTGTAGCAGCTTTCAGATCGAGATGATGCTCCAACCAATCGCGCTCCAGTGACACAAGTGTTAAGTCACTACCAGCTCTTTGCCCTCTTCCTGAACATTTTACAGTCACGACATGCTTCTTACTTGTTGGTGACGGAGTCACCTGAAAGACAAGCGATAAAAGTCTGCGAAGCTGATCCTGATGCAAAGCTGTCGAGAAAAGCAACGAACGAAAATGTACGGCGTCTTCATCCAGTAGGTATAGCAGCGCTCGGGCAAACTTTCCGTCGCGACCCGCTCGGCCAATTTGTTGCACATACCCCTCTACAGACGATGGCATATGAAAGTGAACCACCGCCCGCACATTTTTCTTATCGATACCCATGCCGAAGGCGATCGTGGCCACAACAACTCGAACTCGACCTCGCGCAAAGCCTGTTCGAACTTTCTCTTTCGCTTCAGGCGTCATACCAGCGTGAAATGCCAACACTTTTCCGGCGCTGCGCCAAGTAGAGGGTAGCTGCTCGCGAAGAAGCGCAGCCAACTCTTCCGTTTGTCGTTGCTGGTGAACATATACGATAACACCCCCACCAGCTGCTTTAGAGGACTGCGATGATCCTTTGCTCAGCTCGGGAAGAACATGAACAAGATGTCGTAGTCGTTCATCATTTGAGCGAACTGTTCGCACCTCGAGTGCCAGATTTCTTCGCTGCCATGGCATCTGAAGAACCATGTCGCTTTCGTTTTCGACTTGGTCTTGAAGCTGTCGACGCGAACGCAGTTGGTGCAGCACATCGTGCACGACACGCCGGGATGCGGTGGCCGTCACGCACAGAACGCATTGGGCGTGGCGGAATACCTCTGTTAGCCGCAGATAGCTTGGGCGAAAGTGGTGGGACCATTCCGAAATGCAATGCGCTTCATCGACGCACACAAGCGCCAAACGGGCTCGAACGCGCGGCATCGAAAGGAGCGATTGCATGCCCGCTCCTAATGCTTTCTCTGGGGACAAAAAGATCAGCGACAGTTTATCCGCTAGTAAATCGCGTACAAAAGCCGCATACTTGGCCTTCGAGGAACTCGAGTCAGAACCCGACGAGCCTGAAAGACAAACCGCACGAGCCTTCAGTGGGGCAGGGAGACTCTCATATTGGTCGTTCATCAACGAAATAAGGGGCGAAATTACGAGCGTGATGCCAGGCAAGAATAAAGCTGGAAATTGGTAGCAGAGAGACTTGCCGGCTCCCGTCGGCAAAACAAGAAGAGTATCCTTTCGACGTAGCACTCTGGAGATAGCCCACTGCTGCCCAGGACGGAAATCGGCATGTCCGAACACCAAACGCAGGTTCGTTAGCATGACTTCACGTTGTTCTTCTTCGGTAGCCTCGATGTCGAGAGGCACACACTCGATTGCCTCCGCTTCTGCTGCTGATTCAGCAGCGTTGCCAGCAGAAGAGGCCGTGAATAGAGTCTGCAAAGCGAGCGGAACGTGGTCATCTTCCCAAAGGAAGTAATCACAGCGACCTTCATCAAACCCCAGCGGACAAGCAAAAAAGCGCCGCCCGTGATTTTTGTTTTTCTTCTTCACCTCCAAACTCTGGCAGACAAGAGCATGGTGGCACCTCGGTGGGTCCAACGGCTCTGCTTCCTGTTTAGGGGCTTTTGACTCCAGCGCTTCCTGACCAGATACGCCACGTGCTTTCTCTGCTTTGGCTAGTGCTTCGAGGCACTCTTCGATAAAATCTACGCCGTCATCAGCCAACATTGACTTTTCTGGCTTACGCTGCTGGCTGCCATTAGCATTCACAAGCGGAGCGATGCCTGAGGAATTGTCACCAGTGGCTTCATCAAGAGGATTTTCATTTCGCGCTCGAAGATAAGCAGGCCGCTTTTTAGCTCGCCCAGAGCTGCCCTTAAAACGCTTTCGCATATTAAGCCGGATAAAGTTGTCACTAACCGCACTTTGCGCATCCTCTTGTTTCCACCGTTCAAACTCTACTGCTTTTCCAGCGCTATCCACACCACTTACACTGCTACCGCTCTCTTCAGGAGGCGCATCAAAGTCATCAAGACTGAGCGCGCTGCTCCCGCCCGATGCGAAACCCCAAGCTTCCTCTTCCTCGTCAACACGAGCTTTTCGTTTCCCTACCGCCTTGGTCTCTGTTGAAGTTGATTCTTCGTCTCCAGCCTCCATTGAACTCGCAGTAGTTACATCTAACGAGGATGCAGCCTTGTCGCTAAGAATGCTGCCAAACTCTTCCTCGTCGCCTCCTTTCTCCTTTTCTTCTTCCTTTCCGAAGACCTCCTGGAAAACGCGATCAAATCCTGTCTCTTGACGTTCTCGCTCCTGTTGCTTCGCTCGCTCCGCCGCCTCATCTTGTGGTTTCTTAACTGCTCCATTGCGCCACAATTGCTGGCGTTCCTGCACGGACATGGCGAGCCCCAAGCCTCCTTTTCGCTCATCTTTCGGCTTTAGCTGAGCCTTTTTTGCAGATTTTTCGGCATCCGAAGTCTTAGCCATCTTCTTCTTTGACTCTACGTTCACCTTCTTCTTCTTTTTCTTGTCTAGGGCCCGCATCAGCCACGCAGCGTCATCGGCACCTGGAGCAGCAGCTTTTTGAGGCTTTGAGGCGACAATTCCAGTCTTCCCGGCACTTCGACGCGGCGCAAAAAGAGGCTTAGAGAGAGAAGACGAAGCTGAAGCTGGTGGTGCAGTCGGCGCCGCCGAACGAGCAGCAGGAGCCGCGCTCTGGGCGCTCGAAGCGCTGCCAGCAGCAGCCTTCGACTGCTGCCGCCGTGGCCACATTTTGGTCCAAACTGAGGTGGCGCCAGTAATCCTGATTGGCTGACAGTCAGGAGAGACAAAAATACGACCAAATCGCATTTCGACACACAATTCAATTGACCAAGGTTGACACCATGTCGCTGGCGACTGGAGCGAAGGCGCTGAGCGCCATCGAGTTCTTGCGACTCTGCGGACGCCTCAAAGTGCGTTGAATGCGTCTCTGCGCAGCTTTTGCTCTCTGCTGCGTCTGGGCAGAAGGATTTTCGCTGGGACCTTCTGCAGCTTTTGCAATTCTCCGGCTAACATTGTGTCAACTTCCGCTCTGGGCATCTGTAGACGCTCAAGCGCACTGGATGGGTGAACAACAAGGTGGCGCTGCCTGAGTCCGTGGCCGACCACATGTACCGCATGGGCATGTGCTGCATGCTGCTGGACGATGCCAACGAGACGGTGAACCGCTCCAAGTGCGTGGCGGAGTTCCTGGCCATTCGTTGTGCAGCGTCGAAGTAACCGAGTGAGTTGCTAACGGATTAGCTGCTTGTGGTGTGCGTGTCAGGTGCATCAAAATGGCCATTGTACACGATCTGGCAGAGTCGCTGGTGGGCGACATCACCCCTCACGACGGTAGCTTTCGCATTGTTGGGATGGTCGATGCTGGACTTGGTTTTCTGACAATGGACTGCTCTGGTGCTGGCGCTGGACAGGTGTCGCTGAGGAGGACAAGCACCGCATGGAGAAGGTTTGTGGCATGGAGTGCATGCGATGATACTCGATCTTGGGAACTGGTCGATTGACGGTCTTGGCGTGTTGAACACGCGCAGGAGGCGCTGGATGAGATTTGCAACACACTGGGCGACACGCCGTCCGCCGCCGAGATCCGTGCGCTCTGGAGCGAGTACGAGGCTGGGTCCACCGAAGAGGCCAAGATCGTCAAGGTGCGGCTTGTATCTATAGCTGCTCTATCGGTGCCGCTTGGTCACTTGCATGGCGCCAATATCAACTCGTGCTTCCCTGCAGGACTTTGACAAGTTCGAGATGATCCTGCAAGCCGACGACTACGAGCGAGGTACCTTGCTCCCTGCATCCATGTCTCCTCTCCGCCACTTAGGCTCGTCGTCACTGTCGCTGACGCCTGTTGCCTTGCAGCCCAGAACATCCCGCTGGACGACTTCTTCCAGAGCACCAAGGGCAAGTTCCGCACGCCGCTCGTGCAGTCGTGGGTGGCCGAGCTGACGACGCAGCGCGAGGCGCGTCTCGAGGCCTCGCAGCTTGCCAAGAAGTAGCTGCCATCGAACCAGAGCCCACCCACGCGACCTAATAAAAAAGCTCCCGCATGTCCCTGCATTCTCCCCAAAGACGTTGCAGTGCCAGCAAGCTTCAACGTTGCTTGGACATCGCTCATACTGAACGCCAGTCTGCAAGAGTGCAGGTCAACTTCAAGGTCGTAAAAATACTACAGGGTGCCATGCCAGATGTAAATCTCAACACTGTCAAACCCAGTTAGTGTCATTTTATGAAATACCTTTATCAAAACCCACTATCTAAAACCACTTTCTTATATCCCGTCTAAACCTATTTAAAATCTGCATTTTAATTGGCGCTTACGCCTGTACTGCCGTACGTAATTACGTTCAAAAGATCGTCGGACTTAGCCGAGCAAGCGCGGTACAGGCTCGCATACGTACACTCGCCGCGAGCCTTCAGTTCCGATTTCGCCCCGCTCGCCGTCAAGTCCTCACCGCCTCTAGCCGCCATGTCTCTCGCCGCTGTGCCCACCGCCTCGCTGCTCTCGGAGCTGCAGAAGCGCATCGAGTGCGCCAACAAGAAGGAGCGCCGCACCATCTTCATCGGTACGCACCTGCGGCGACGGCGCCGATCTAGAGCCCGCAGCGCTGTGACTGACGCCGCGCTCGTGCTGTCTCAGGCCCCCCTGGCTGCGGCAAGGGCACGCAGTCGCCCCTCGTGAAGGACGAGTACTGCCTGTGCCACCTGGCCACCGGCGACATCCTGCGCGCCGCCGTGGCCGCCGGCACCGAGATGGGCAAGAAGGCCAAGGCCGCCATGGAGTCGGGCGCGCTCGTGACTGACGAGATCGTGGTCGGCATCATCAAGGACGCCATCAAGAGCCCCGAGTGCCGCCGCGGCTTCATCCTCGATGGCTTCCCGCGCACCGTCGTGCAGGCCAAGAAGGTGCGGTCAGCGACACGCACGAGCGGACAATGAGGCAGTGGACTGACGCGTGCTGTGCTTGATGCTTGTGCTGGCGCTCTGCAGCTCGACGAGATGCTCGCCGAGGAGAACACCTCGGTAGACGCCGTCGTGAACTTTAACGTGCCCGACAAGGTGCTGCTGGAGCGCATCTCCGGCCGCCGTGTGCACCCGGCCAGCGGCCGCAGCTACCACGTCAAGTTCGCCCCGCCTAAGGTGGCTGGCAAGGACGACGTGACCGGTGAGCCCCTGATCCAGCGCAAGGACGACAACGAGGCGACGCTCAGCTCGCGCCTCCAGGCCTTCCACAAGCAGACGCAGCCCGTGATCGACTTCTACCGCAAGCAGGGCAAGCTCGCCGACGTGAACGCCCACACGGACATGGACAAGGTCACGGAGCAGATCCGCAAGAGCCTCGGCTCGGACTAAATCGGAACTCTCCGTCTTCGCTGTCGCTCCTGATGACGGACAGTAGAGCGAGCAGCTCAGCTCGGAGACGAGCCCGCTGCTCGCTAGGCTCGACACGCTGCTGCACACGCGCATTGACCTGCTCGCAGTGGTCGAGCACTTTTACCAAGAGATGCATGAATATCAGCTACAAGATGTCTGCTCTCGCTGTCGTTCCGTTCCGCTTGACCGACAAGATCGGGCTTGTTAAAGCAGCATCTTCGTCATCATCTGCTCTGCAACGTCAGTCGGTACTGTGTACCAGTAGACGTGCCCCTTGGGCTTGGGCTCCTGGCCAATCAGCAGATTCGGACTTAGCGCTCACATCAGTGACCTCTCCCTCGCTATAGCGTCGCTAGTCAAGCGTGTCAGCCGCAGATCTTCCTCTGCGTCATCGTCTCAATCGCGTCGCGATGGCCAAGAACGCGCTGCTGAACCTGTACCTGCTGGCCTTCAACGGCGCCTCGTGCGCCGGCTGGGCCTACGTGCTGTACCTGACGGTGACCACGGTGCTGCAGGCGCACGGGACCGGCCAGGACTGGAGCCAGGTGGCCCAGAGCACGTGGGACGTGGTGTCGCTGCCGCTCAAGGTGGTACAGACCATGGCCGTGATGGAGATCGTGCACGCCGCCGTGGGCTTCGTGCGCTCGCCGCTGGGCTCCACGCTCATGCAGGTGAGCTCGCGGCTCTGGCTGGTGTGGGCCATCAACGTGCTGTGCCCCGTGTCGCGCTACCAGTTCGGCTTCCCGCTCATGGTGGCCAGCTGGGGGCTCGTGGAGGTGCCGCGCTACTCCTTTTACGCGCTCAACCTGTACAACGCGGTGCCGGGCTTCCTCTTCTTCCTGCGCTACCACCTCTTCATGGTGCTCTACCCGTCGGGCGTTCTCGGTGCGTGCCTCCCCATCCTCGCCAAATTTCGGAGCGTTCCTCCTTGACGTTGCTATGCAAGTGCAAAGCTCACACTGTGCTGTGCTTCTGGTGAACTCTTCTACAGGTGAGGTGCTGTGCATGGTCAGCTCGCTCGGCTTCCTGTCCACGGGCGCGTACTCGATCCAGCTGCCTAACACGCACAACATCGCCATCTCGCTCTACGTTGTGGTCATCCTTGTGCTGCTCGTGTACATCCCCGGCCTGCCCGTCATGTACGGCCACATGCTCACGCAGCGCAACCGTGCCTACTCCAAGACCAAGGCGAAGACGGCTTAGAGTAGGCTGGGAAGATTGGACGGGCGCAAGTGCGACCTGGTCAGCACTGTTTACAGCAGAGCCATGATGCTTGTAGAATTTGTCTGGTAGAAGCGCTGAAGTAGTGCCGATCAACAAGAAAAAATCGCGCCCTGTGCGCGTGCGCTAGTCTATTGATGTATAGCTTCTTGCTGCTTCCTTTGTGCTGTATGTTGGACTAGCTTCGGCTGCCTAGTGTTCGGCATGGCCAGCTAGCGACTACCTTTAGTTCACACTACCGACGACAGTAAAGTTTACAGATATCCATTCATCGCGTCACCTCCCATTGAGCTAGAAGAAGCTGGAATCCGCCAGGTCCTTGTCGTCTCCTGTCTCTTTCAGAACCTTGCGCGATACGAACATCAGCAAGGCACCAATCGCGCCGACGACGCCGACGATAACCACGACCAGCGTCTGGTCCAATGACCTGCTCGAGGTGGACGAAGCGGCCGATTTAGTCTTGTTCTCGAGCGCCTCGGCGCTGTTGGTAGATGCCGATTCCTCGTATGATTGCCCAGTGACGCTCTGACCGGTCGATCCAGAGCTCGACCATCCCTTAGACCTGGCATCAAACGAACCAGGGTGCGGTGGTGAACCTTTCGTCTTTGAGACTGAAGTCGGTGTTGGCGTAGGTGCTGGAGTAGGAGCAGGGGTTGGCGCCGGAGTTGGCGCTGGCGTTGGTGCTGCGGTCGCTGTGTTGTTGCTAGTGCCTGTACGTGTCTTGCCGGTGGTCTTGTTGCTCGTCTTGCTGTCCGAGCCCCTGTCAGCACTGTCTTCGTTTGATCCATCGTCAAATGAGCCGTCAATGTCGTCGTCCTGCTTTGCATCTGTCTGGTTCTGGTCATTGCTGCCGCCGTCGCCACTGGAGCACGGCATCAAAATCTCAACGTCCGAAGACGCGGACGTGCTGGAAGCCGACTCCTTTGACTCCTCTGTGCTCCGTTCAGCAGACGACGACGACGGTGCTGTGGTCGTCGTGACCAAGCTGTCGAACGAGACGGACTTTTGGCTATCAAGCTGACTGGCGTCGCTGTAGCTGGCTGTGTGCCACGCCCGCGTGGACACCGTGGTGGTGCTCTGCGTCGTGTCGGTCGTGACTACGCCCACCTCCTGCTGGCTGACATTAGTCGAACCGGACCCTGAGCACCCTGTTTCCTGGCTACGCAGCGCGTGAGCGGCGTCTGCCGTCAGGAGCAGCGCCAAGGCCAGCGCCAGTACCGCCAGCATCGCGGAAGGGAGCCGACGCCATCGAGACGCCAGGTACACGCACATGCAGCGTGTTGCTCTCTTCCGGACGAAAGTTCTCGACTGCCAAGACCAGCGACTGCGGGCGGAGCAGACCAGGGCAAAGCAGCGGACGCTTTCTCGCTCACGGGGTTGTGTCGGCCGGCCTTTTCGCTCTTCCCGGCCTTCCTGTCTCTGACCTGCGCCGCGTGCGTAGACTCGCTGGGAGCGGACAGCCGAGTCTCCGCGCCAAGTTGCCAACTGGCCCATACGAGCGCCAAGTCCGCCACCACTCGGTGGCTGAGACCGCTGCTTCCGCCATGTGGACGCGCACGACTGAGACCCAGACGGTGGCGAGGAATCGCGGCCATGTGGCTGTTAAACCGCATACCCCTGTCAGAACTACCTGATACAAACCAACGAGTTCAACAGGATTCGATACTTTATGAGGTCTGGATGGACCTGTTGAAAACGGATTGTTCGACAATTGAGAGCGGGACCGCCTGCTTTCTGCAACAGCCTACACTTTGGTTGCAGCCGTTCTCTAATCGAGGGCGCTGACTGACGGCCTCCAGTGCCGCTGCCTCGGCTGCCAAGTCGGCAGTCCACCATTGCCGTTCGATAGGATGAACCTCGTGCGCTGGCCTCGGCGGCATCACGTTTCTGGTTGCCACGCAAGAGATATCACCGGGGCAGCGCGCCGCGAGAAGCGAAATCCGCGCATGTAACACTTCAACGCCGCGCGAATGCGCCGGAGATGCCGCAGTCGTCGGCATGCGCGCTGGTTTCGGCTGAACAGATTGAACGGCTTAACTATCGGCGCGGAGACCTGGCTTTCGCATCAAATCAACCAGTCCATGATACGTGAAGCCATGTACGGTCGGCGCTGCAAGCATGGACTCGTCTCAACTCGCCGCTGCACTTCAGTGCAGTCAACCCCAAAGACAATTGAAGGAGCAAGAATGTGTCAGCCAGAGCGTAGCACTACTTGCAGTTTCACCTGGCTGCCAGACTAGCACACGAAAGAATGCACCGGACACAAGCACCAGCTGCACTGCAGCAAACAGTTTGGATACTTGTGTAGTAGCGGAGACATCCAAGGCTGACGAAGCATGAGAAATCCTAACGGAGAGATGCAAACTGTTTTGAATTTGTATAGGGTGTCGTGCGCCACCATACGCACGCTAACATCCTGCCTGACAACTCAGCGTTCTTTCCCATGGCGTTCATGCATTTAGCCTAGTAGCCAGCCAGGCATGTAGATCCGTTCGCAGCACTGGCTGTAGATTCGCTATGCTTGTAGTTACAACGCAGAGTCAATTGCTGCTCTCGGCTCCTGAAAATACGAAAAGCAGCAAGACCAAAGCAAGAATAATGTAATTTCCGATGGTCGAAAACTCCCTCGCGCACGCCAACATCGCGGACTTGCTTCGAACTCCTCCAACCACCGCGTTAAATTGTGCTTACAGTTGGAGCATCGCATTACATTATTTGTAGCGTGCTGGCTCATGACACGCACTTCAACCTGAAGGGCAGGAGTCAAGTCATTCTTGCCATCACGTGTATGACGTGAGCCCACGCTAACACTGCACCTCAACTCCTGCTGCCATCTTCACCAGCACTGAGCTCCAACCCCTCGAACTATCTATGACCTACATCCCTGTGCTCGGAATGCAGTCGTGCTTCTTGTCCGACAGCTTCGTTGCTGTTAAACCGGTAGCATTGCTACGTACACAGTCCAAGTTGGTCAACTCACCCCACTCCCCTCGTGTGCACACAGTCTCTCGCATCTGATCGGCTGGAGGCACGTGGCTGCTCCCTCTCTCATTGGCCAAAACCTCGATCTGTGTGCGCCACACCAGCGTCCACCGAGGCGGGTCGGACACTCACAATCCAAAGCACCGCGTCGAAGGCAGCCGAAACTTCCTCGCCATGATCGCGCGCTCCGCCCTCAAGCGCTCGCTGGCCGCGCTGCGCCCGCGCGCCCACGCCGCCCTCGGCCAGTCGCGACTGTACCACGAGAACGTGATCGACCACTACGAGAACCCGCGCAACGTCGGCGCCATGGACAAGAACGCCAAGGACGTGGGCACGGGGCTGGTGGGCGCGCCCGCCTGCGGCGACGTCATGAAGCTGCAGATCCAGGTGGACGAACACGGCACCATCGTGGATTCCAAGTTCAAGACGTTCGGCTGCGGCTCGGCCATCGCCTCCAGCTCCGTGGCCACCGAGTGGCTCAAGGGCAAGAGCGTGGAGGACTGCCTGAAGATCAAGAACACGGACATCGCGTCGCACCTGAAGCTGCCGCCCGTCAAGCTGCACTGCAGCATGCTGGCGGAGGACGCCATCAAGGCCGCCATCTCGGACTACAAGCGCAAGCAGGCGGCCTCGAGCTAAGCCGGCACGGGATAGCAACAGTCTTGTCGTCGCGCCGCCCGACTCCCAACTCTTCGTCGAGGCAGAAGAGCGAGGGAGGCGGGCGCGCGCGCTCCACGCGGGCGAGCTTGGCCCCCGTGGAGGGAACAGGTCAAAGAAGAAAAGCTTACAGTATCCAAGCTGTTGAATAATGCAGTTGCTAACTTATTGCCCCCACCATCACACGAGTACTTGTTGTTATTTTCATGTCGGGTTCTTGCTGAGCTGTAGGGCTTGATCTTGACCATCAAGCTGCTTCAGGCGGTGTCCCTCCAAGCTCCGGTTTCGGCGATCTACGGATTGGTAAAGACACGCTCGAGCCGCTTGTAGACACGCTGTAGACGAATGGTGAACGGTAGCTCATCATGGTGTTGTATTTTGTAGATTAGTGACGCAGCTAATTCCTTGACATGCATCTAGTAGTGTAGTTTATTTGAGATCCGTCAGGCCGTGCTCCTCAAAGACGGCCTTCAGCTCCGCGATGACTCGAACGAGCTCA
The DNA here is from genome assembly GCA_033558005.1 of Phytophthora taxon juncus. NCBI lineage: Eukaryota > Oomycota > Peronosporomycetes > Peronosporales > Peronosporaceae > Phytophthora > Phytophthora taxon juncus. The sequence continues at coordinate 1,361,017 of JAUCEE010000022.1, forward strand.
GCGTGGGACTTGCGCAGCGGGTCCAAAGCGTCGCCCTCGCCCACGTGCAGCTCGCCCAGGATGTGGCTACGTGTGGGGATCGAGCCCAGCGCAGTGTTAACGCCCTTGCGCACAAGCCACGGATGCCGCTTGCCTAGAGTCTCTTCGTACGCTTTGCTGGCTCCGTTGTAGCAGTTCTCCTCCGCCGACTCGAGCAGCGTGAGGCGCACACAGGCCTCCACAAACTGCACGAACCACAGTAGTCGTAGCAGACTGCGCGAGCACGAGGGCTTCTTCTTGCCGCCAACGTCCGCCACGCCCAGATCCACCTCATGCTCGATCACTGCCTTAACACTTTGCTCCTTCCACGTGTTGGACGAAGTCGGTACCGGCCACGCCTCCAGATTATGCTCGATCGAGGTGAAGTAGGCTCCGACAGTGCTGCCAGCGAACGAAGTGGCTCGGCCAAATACACCCAGAAAGCCACAGATCACCTTGCACGTGGCCATGAAGCTGACGAGGGTCAGACCGCCATCCGGAGCACGGGTTTTCGCACCTTCATCGAGAGCAGCCACCAGCTTATCCAATGTAAAGGTTTCATCGTCATGGTTCGGCTCGATGACAGAGACTTCAAGGTCGTCTTCTTGGGACGTGTGGGGAGACGAGGGAGCCGAAGACTCTACAGCACGGCGCTTGCTTGCGACGCTGGTGTCCGAGAGCGAGGACTTGGTGCGCTCTCTCTGATCGCCGCTGCTACTGCTCACACGCCGACGCCGACGGCGGCGCTGCTTACGCGGCTTTTTGCTGACCATCCCGTCGCTCTTCGGGCGCGACAGTTCATCGAACAGCACCAAGCCTAGCAGATACGTGCCCAGCGTTCGCATCGAGAGCAAGTTGTCGAGTGCGCGCTCCACGAACGAGTATGGCGGCGGGGCCAGGCTAGGAGCAGCTGTGGCAGAAGCCAGGGCGCTTCCGTCGACGCCGTTCCTGCGGTTGTAGTAAATCACGCGCAGCATCACCAGCACCGCGATCACGAGGAGCGACACCCAGTGGCGGGTACGCAGATGTGAAGGGTGGGTAACGCGCCTCACCTGCCGCATCTTGGAGATTCCTGAGCTGGTAGTAGCAGTAACCTGCTGTGCGGCGGAGCTGGAGGCTGCGTTGGTTGTCGTCGTCGGCGTCTTCTCCTTGGCGTGGATCATCGACGTCAGCGTCTTCGCCGGCACCGAGTGACGACGTGACAACCCGCCGGTCTCCCCCTGCTTGTGCGTGAGCGCGTACTCACTGTGAATCGACGTGAGCGCTGGCGAGGCGTCGGGACACGGCCCCAGCGCGTCCTCTCCGCTGCCTGCGCCGTGCTCCGTGTGCATGTAGTTGCGCGCGCAGGGGTCGCAGAGCCTGGAGCCCTTCTTGCGCTCGAGTCGGCGATGCAGCTTCATGCGGTTCTTGCTGCAGTCGTCGCAGATCTTCTGCGCGCACATCTTGCACGTGTGTTTGGCGCGGAAGACGGTGAAGGAGCGCTCGCAGATGCTGCAGCCCTTGGCCTTGGCCTGCAGGTCCTGCACGGCGTCGTCGTCCTCCTCGTCCGCGTCGTCGTTGAGCTCCAGCGGCGGCGGCGCGCCGGCCGCCTTGGCCTTGGCCGCCGGACTCTTGCGCACGCGCACGCTCTTGAGCTCGTCCACCACCTTGCGGCGCAAATTGCGGCCGCTGCGGCCGCTCACGGGGGGCGACGCGCGCATCGGCTCGGAGACGGCCGGCGGACTGGAAGTGAGCACCGTCGGCGGCGCCGCGGCCTCGCCCATTGCTGCGCTTCCTGCCGATCTATGGCCCGGACCAGGCGGCGCCACTTGCTCGTCGCAAAGTGGCGAATGCCATCGCGGCGTCGCTGCCCCCGGCTCTCTATGCTCAGTCCATATCAGTTGCGCGCTGGATTCTGGCGGTGGGGTGGGCCACACCACGGAGTCGACCATACAAACGCCAAGTGAAAAAGAGGGGTTTAACTGCCGAGGAGTGATGGTCTCGATGTTGAACTTTTGCCCAAGCACCGCCGCGGCAGTGATCTTTTGGCGCTTTTGCTTACCGCCGTGGCGGAGCGATTTGCTCACTGTTGCGGTGTTTTGGCGGCGCTCGTCATCGTTTGCAGCGTCAAGTCCGGCGAATATACCGGGGACCAGATTAGCGGCGAGACGGTGCCTGCCTCGACAAGACAGCAAGAACGGCTGAGCCTTGCCAAAGCAGAGCGGACAAGACCTCGAGTGACCTCCATGCAGTGAGTTGCGTGGCCCTATAAATACTACTCGGCCCTCTAGTGATGGTCGAAACCACAGTCGAGAAACGACCAGCCACTGCTCCGCGGCGAGCTGCTGCCCAATAGACTGTCCTCCACCATACACGAGGGCAAAACATACGAGCTGTAACAAGCACGATGATGGAAATGACGTCCGATAGCGCAGTAGCGCCTGAAGATACTTCGCAACGCAACCTTGAGGCAGGTAGGAGATCGCGAACGCCTCGCAGCGGACGAGAACATACGTGGGCTGATCCAGTGGATCCTCCACCCAAAGATCAACACGATAAAGTTGCCGACCTGCCTGCAAATGGAGTAAGCGCACCTGAGCGAACTCAAGGGGCCCCAAAACAAGGATCCGTTCGCGCAATCATAAAGCGAATGACCAGGTTGTTTCAATCCGAAGATGAGGAGATGGATCCAACAAAGCGCAAGTCGCACTACAGGCGAGGCTCGATTTTGATCAAGCATTTAGAAGAGAAGAAAGCATCAGGCAAAGCCACCGAAACAGACATGAAGTTTTTTGAGGTGGTGAAAAAGCGGTTTGATGCGAATTTTATGGAGTCTAGGACGATTATTTCGCTTTCCGTGTTTCAAACAGGGTCCAACCCAATGGATGATCCGTTCGCAGTTATCCACATGCCTGTGGTGATTCAGCAAGGCTTTCGCCGCAAACTTTTCTCGATCTTTACACTTCAGCTACTAGCAGTTGTTGTACTGATCGTATTCTTCTCGTACGTACCACCAATTCATGATGCGTTCGCAGATGCATTTTCCAATTGGCACTACGTCTTCATCATGTTTGTGATCATGGTGTTGGCATTGTTGTGGTTGTACCTAGTCAAGTACCGCTTCCCACTCAACTTTATGGTTCTGGGCTGCTATACCATGACGCAAAGCCTCTTTTTCGCCGCGTTTGACTGCTTGTTCGAGACGAAGGCCAGCATTTTTATCTTTACCTTCCTTTTCGGAGTCATGGGGGTCACCACACTACTTTGCACAACGATCATCAAGCGGTCATTCGATCCAAATGTTCAACCCACGCTGATCAGCTATCCCGTGGTGCTTCTCATCGCCTTCTTTTTAGGATTTGTGACTTCGCTGTTCATCTACTTCTTCTATTTGATGGACGTGGTTTCACCGCTGCAGTACAGTGCATCGCTCGCGGTCATGCTGCTACTTATTATGTGGTTCGCTTATGATGCGTCTTGTATGAACGAGAGACTCTCTCCGGATGAATACATGCAAGGCATGGTCTTCTTCTATACGGACATGGTGCTGTTCTTGTTGTTCTTAAGTATCATATTCGTCGCATGCTTCGCTTGTGAAGGTGACTGTGCGTGCTACGGCACTGCGGACATTGTTCCAATTGGACGCGGTGGTGGTGACGACGATGAAGTAATGGACGATGACGGTGAGGGTGGTGAGGGCGGCGAAGGTATGGTCGATGAGTCCCAATAGATAGCGATAACACGTGACAAGAAGAGCAAACAATGAGATCGGCAGTCCGATTCATATTAACCCTTCAGGCAGATACACCCTTCCTGCTAGTTGAAGCAGGAAGCAGTCTGCTGGGCCTCCTTCCAAGAGGACACGCGGGACCCTACTGAAGGCAGTGAGTGACAAGCGGAGCTACGGACTCGGCGAGACTAACTTATTGTGCACTGGAGTATAAGCTGGGACTACCTACTCCGCACGGCAGGTCGATGGGCCTATTGTAGTTGAATGCAAACTTTCACGCCAAGCACATGCATATAATCTATCTACTTTCCGCTTGCTTTTGTGTATTTTCGCTTGGTGAATTATGAACGTTGTGCGCTAGGCTACCGGACCAACAAGGTCCGCAACTGTAAGCTTACATCAGCTTCATCTTCTGCACGCTGCTAAGCACCATGAAGGACGCCCCGACACCAAGACCTGTTACTACCAAGCCAATAGCGAGCGTTACCCAGCCGATCCACACGCCAGGGTCCGGGAACGAATAACTTTGAATGTCCGTGGCCCACTGCGGCTCAGTCCAAATCGGCATCGAGGAGTTCACCACGTCGTAGAGCAGTGCTGTCGTGGTGCGCTTGACTCCTGGAGAGCTAGCTTCGTGATGGAATGCACTCTTGGTTGCGCAAACACCAGGATACACACACTCCATGCCCTTACCGCCATCTCCACACCCTTGAGTTTTTGAGCATGAGGCAGCAGCGTCAGCCGTTGCATTAGGAACCATGGCCGACGCAAGGAAAGCCCGGGTAAAGAACTCGTAGGCGTTCGGAAAGAGGCGCACCGCATAGTCATCATCCGACCAGGATTCGTTGAACAGTGAATACAGGGAGTTGTCGCTCGTTTTCAACACCAACATAGAGCCATCTCTATCGAGTGGGCCAGGGTACAGGGTGGCAGGCTTCGCGTATGACGGCCACGCTGAGTCAGTCAAGTCCAAATACTCGATCAACGTTGTGACCATGTACTCCGAGTACTTCTTCATCAGGTCACAACTCCAGTCCGTAGTGATGCACGACAGCATACTCTCAACAAGCCACGTATCCACCTCGATCTTTTCCATTTGTGCAGTGGTGGCATTACTTGAAGCGAGCGTAAAAATGCCCTCGGCCAGCACCTGAGCTGCTTGCACAACAGCGTCCACGTCCAAGACTGTAAACTCGTCATGACGACTGTTGTACGTCCTTTCAGAAGTGTAGCTGTCGTCATAACCAGCAAGTACAGCGCCGACAAGGTCACGCTGACCATATTCAGCGTCGTTCACGAAAGAAGAAAGCGGCGTAGGCGGAAGAGAGCCCGTGCTACCTTCACCAACGGCTGAAGCAGCAGACGGAGCGTTCAGGATGGCATCGACGAGATCGCTAGAGTCATTGGCGTGAGGGTTCACGTGCAGCGTAAAATTGCCCGACTTCGGTAGAATACCCACCTGATCCACTGCAATCACGTATGAGATGTTAGCGAGTTTCAAGTTTGTAAACTCCGTGCTGCTCAGCATCGGGTAGGTGCAAAAGCTTTCGCCCATCGGGGACTTCGACCCGTCCACAGAGTAGGTGCAAGCTCCTTCCGGATCCTTCGTGAACTTCTGCAAGTCCGACAGAAACTTTCTCGATCCAACAAATCCATATTTCTCGGCCTGGAATGCGGCAAATACCACCTTCTTATCGAACGCCGAGTCCGGCAATCCCTTCAGTGCATGTGCCGCCGCGAGCAGTGCCACAAGTCCAGACGCTCCAGTGTTCGCGCCCGGCGCTAACACATGCGAGAACGATGTCGCATCCATGCCTGCCATTGCCATAACAATCTTGTCCGACTTGAGGTTGCCCCTCATCGCCCAGGAGCTCTGACCACCGATGGGGTCGCACTTGGGGCTTCGGTTTCCGTAAATGTTGGTGAAGTTCAGACACTTCAACGAGTTCATCTCCTCGGGTCCAAAGTAATAGTTCATGAAGGCCTTATACGTAGCCCCAGCTCCGTCCTTAATGTTGATCTGTGCACGTTTCGTGAACTCCGCGCCAGTAGTCGCGTTCTCCAGCATAACAACAGAGAACGGCAGCGACTCGGTCATGAGTCCGTTGCCAGTGGGGTTCCACTTGGTCTTGTCACTGGCAAAAGGATTCAAAGATCCATCCACCGTGCCTTCTCCCTGTGGGGTGGCGGCGTCCAATGACGCGTTGGTGGCGCCAGACTCCGGGTAGATGAAGAGGCCGGCGATGCGACTTCTACCGGCCGAAATGGCGTCGTAGCTCAGCAGCGACTCGGCCATCACCAGGACGTACTTGGAGTCAGCGTCCTGCTGCTTCGCCTGGCCGGCCACGAAGCTCTGCAGCTCGGCGGCGCTCGTGATCGGGTACAGCGGCGCCATGTCCGCGTCCGAGAGGCTGCGGCAGCCCACGCTGCCCCCCGAGTGGAACAGACGCACGCACTCGCCTCCGGTGGTCGACAGGTGCTCGGGCGCGCCCGCCGTCATGGAGGAGGCGCCGGTCTGCGTCCATCGCAGCAGCAGCAGCAGCGACGACAGGGCGGGGAGGCGCATGATCCCGAGGAGCCCAGTCCGGTTATGAAGAACCAGAAACTGGCTGAAACCTGCTGAACAGCATGTAGAAAATATGGATGACGGGGTGTGGGACCTGGGGAGAAGCATATATGTGTTGTCGAAGGGAGCGCGCTCACTGTGAAGAGTAATGGCGCAGACGCAGACGCCCGAGCGGCGCAAGCTCTCGGTGCGCGAGCTGCTGGAGCTCGAGCGCCAGATCTACCAGGAGAGCATCGACCGCGTGCTGCAGCAGCAGGAGCTGCTGAAGCGCGGCGAGCTCGAGGACTTCGTGCGCCGCTGCAGACCTTTCGAACTTGATCGCGAGCGCGAGCTCGAGGTGGCGCGCGCGCAGTATCAGTTCTCGAAGAGAGACGCATCAAGTCTGCACGACTTCGACCTGCAGCAGGCGGAGGACGTCTTCCGCACCGACAGGCAGCAACTTAAGCGCAAGTTGCTGGAGCGTGCAAGACGGCGGCGACTGAAGATCGAGAAGCGACTTAAGGCGCTGGACGACGACGACACACCACCTCCAACCAGCAAGTTAAAGCAGCGAACAAGACATGATGTGGACGCTGTCAATGGTCATTTCGAGCCAAAGTTGCTGAAGCAACAGCTGCGACGCGCGCAATGCAGGACGAGGAAGAACTTCAACTTCAGACACTTAACGGGTGGCGTGTTGCCAACCCCCGAGCGTATCGTGAAGGACGTCATGACTGAGTGCGAGAAGCTGCAACACAATCGAGAACAGGATGAAATGTTGAAAATGGCTGGAGAAGAAGGTGTAGCGTCGAAGATGCAAGTGACGATTACTGAGGACGGAAAGGTGATATGCAGTAGAGAGGGTGAAGACATGACTTTTACAGTTGGAGATGCAGTGGTGCTGACGTCTCGGTTGACGGAGGAGGATTTCTACGGCTTTGTGTCGGTCATTTCGAAGGACGAGGTGCGGCTGGTATTGGTGTGCGGGACGCACGTACGAGTGGCATTCGCACGATTGCGTAGTGGCCAATGCACTCTTGAAAAGCAGCACAATGCTGTTGTGCCGGTCCTGAAACATGAGAATGGACAAGACAACCATGAAATGAGCGGGTCTAAACCAGTTGCCACTAACCTGGAGGAGCTGTTGCGGGATCCCCCAGATGTCAGACGCCGAGCGGCAGCTGTCATGAGTACGTTGAGGTTTTGTTGTAGTTTTGTATTTGGCGCTCATCATACTGATCTTTGCTGTCTGCAGATCGACTAAAACGCAAGACAACAATTGATATTCGACGCGGGTTCTAAGTAAGGTGCTCAAATATGCCTCGGAATTTTTAATGCGTTCGCTCATGTAAGCTTCTAGGAGTTAACCAAGACCAAGCTGGTTGCAACTGGTATTTACCTAGCTACTGCATTTTCTTCTGCTCTGCTGGTAGATCCGAAGTGCCAACTGACAGCAGCGGCCGGAAGGTATTGATAAACGTGTAGCGCGAGAAAGACACAAAAAGTCGGCGGTACCACACAAACTGACTTTGGTGCAGTGCCATCGCGTTGTAGTTCCATCGCGGGCGGAAGATAAAAACGAATTGTCGTTCATTTTTTTCTTCCTCTTTCGGACGCGATAGCCAGAACGACAGCGCTGTGTCGAGCAGACCAACGTACTTGCGCAGGATGTTTGTGCTTTCCAAAGCCCAACCTTGGACAACCTTCGCTTCCTTTGAGGCTTCATCTGCTTTCGTAGTTGCACTGCACTTCTCCTGTTGCTCACGAATGGCTTGCTTTACGCCGTAGTGCGTAGCGATATGGTTTGCATGACCTGAGACTCCGTAGTCATCGAAAGTGAAGACCTGCAATCAATCAGAAACAACCTTCAGCCTTTTCAACTTCTATGAAGTATCCTGCAATACCCACCGCGTCGATCTTGTTCTTCTCCATGTAGTCCGTCACAATTGCTGCAACGTGCGCCACATCCCACTGGTTCTTCATGCCGTCCTGCAGCTTGGGGTCTTCCAGCACCTTCACATGGTCCGTCGACAGTCCGATGTACGTGGCGCAGGCCTTGAGTTCCTTGACGCGGATGTCGCCCAGTCCGTCGAAATTGCCGCGAGACAGACACAGCAAGTGCGTCTGCCACACATCTTTGCTGCCCTCCTGCTGCTGCTGCAGCGAGTGCACCAGCGGCAGGAAGAACATGCTCTCGTCGTCCGGATGCGCCGTGACGATCAGCGCGCGCTTGAGCTGCGCCGGGGCCGACGAGCCGCCCACGCTCTCGGCCGGCGAGGTGAGAAACACCAGCGCCGCCGTCAGGAACAGGAACACGTTGGTGCCCAGCAGCAGGTACTTGAACAGCTCCAGCAGCGTCTGCAGCTCGTCCTCGCCCAGCATCTTGCTCGATTTCGGTTATGTCGAAGATTCACTTGGTCTTTGTATTAAAACAGTTAAGTGCGCATTAAGTTCGCAGACTATGATGCAGACGCGAGTAGCTCCTGGAAGCGAGCGAGGAAGGCGGCGGCGGTGTTGGCGATCTGCACGATGGAATGGTACTGCAGACTCTGCATTTTGGTCATGAACCGCTCTGAAGTGATTTCGGCGAACGCGCTCGAGTCTAGGAGGAAATACGCGATGGTCAATGCTGAGACCACGACGTTGAGCTCCGAAGCGGGTGGGGACGGCGTTTGCTCGCTCTGGAGCGCGGACTGAAGGATGTAGGGCGCTACGATATCCACTCCGTCACCGTCGATGAACTGCTGCTGAAGAAGGGGGTCTGGAATGCAGTTGCAGATGCCGCCCAATGCAAATTCTACCAGTTGACGCTTTCGTGCAGGTTTGGAGGAATAGGTAGTTGTTGCTGTTCCTTGCCGAGTCTGCTTGGACTCTGCTTCGTTGCCGGCATTGTTCTCATCTTGATCGGCGTCTAGGATATCGAGGAATAGATCCATAATTCGCAGGCGACAGAGTGACGAGTAGTTAATAGGGTCGTAGGCGAAGTTGGCCAGGTTTGCGACGATTTCCTCTTTCCGAAGCACATCGGGCGAACGCTGGAACTCGTCGACTAATTGCTGCAAGTACTCATGGCGTGGCGCAGCGTATTGACCCTGCCGCTCCTGCAGTCGCTCACGCGATGACAACATTTTTGCCTGTCGAGGAGCAGTGCCTGAAGACGTACGTCCGAGCGTTAAGTGCGCAGAAGGCTGGATGAAAACTGATGGACACCATGCGAGTTCAAGTTGTCTATGACACAATTGCATTTGAGTGCGCCCAAGGTCGCATTGGTCTTGGGCGATGAATATATGGTAGGCAAAATGTCTACAGCGCCAGCATTGCTACCCGCTACAGAAGCTTCTTGTAAGGTTTGATAGGGTTCACGATGCTGCGGCACATGGGGTTCGTGCAACCCGCGCAGTTGAGAGGGTAGGCCGACGAGTGCAGCTCCTCCGAGTCCAGGTGCTGCTTCACGATATCAGCCTGCGCCTTGAACAACAGCGGCTCATCGTTCAGCGACGGGCAACGCTTGAAGTCCTGATACGGAGAGCAACAGCATAATCGTTAGGTGAGCTTGGACATAGCTACACACCGCAAACAGATTTCAACGAACCGTGATGCCAGCAGCCTTGGCCTCCTCGCCATATTCGATGTCAATCTCGTACAGCGTTTCAATGTGGTCCGATGTGAAAGCAATGGGGACAGCCATGACGTGCCTGCAGAAATCAAATGAATCGACACGAGGCGTTAGAATATCACAACAAATGTTACCCATGAATAATACGATCCGAACATACTTGTGTCCCTGTTCACCGTAGCGCTTGATAACGTCGCTGGTGCTGGGTCCCATCCACGGCAAGTAGCCGACCTTGGACTGCCAGCTCAAAATGTGCGGGTTCTTTCCAGCGAGCTGCTTCATCACACGCTCCGCCGTCGCAGCAATCTCATTCACGTACGAATCGCCCTTGTACACCGTCTTCATCGGCACCGAGTGGGCCGAGAACATAATGATCACCTTGTCCCTGTCCTCGGGCGCGTACTGCTCGAGTCCGATCTTCACCCGGTTGGCAACAGCCGAGATGTAGCCTGGGTGGGTGTTCCAGCGGTCAATGAGCGACCACTTGAAGTCCTCCTTCATGTCCAGGCGGTCGAGCTCGCGCCACAAATGGTTCATGCTGGAGCCCGACGTCGTGCAGGACCACTGCGGGTACTGCGAGAAGGCCACGGCTCTTGTGACGCCGTCCTCCTTCATCTGCTTCAGCGACTGCTCGGTCAGCGGGTTCGCGTAGCGGAAGAACACATAGTGCTTGTGCGGGGCGCTCTGCAGCAGCAACAACATCAACACCATAGCCAAAAAGCCGAACGGTTAGTGCCTATGCATCCTGTCAATCCTATCGTAGCTGACTTGCCTCGGGGCGGATCTCGTCCAGGATCTTGCACATGTTCTCGCCCTGGATGTTGGTCCACTTAAGGATCGGCGAGCCGCCGCCGATCTGCGCGTACTGGTCCACGATCTGCGGCGTACGGCGCTTGGCCACCCACGGACCGACGTAGTCTTGCACGGGGCCCATGGGGATCAGCTCCGGGTCCGTGAAGAGGTTCGTGAGGAAGCTCTGCACCTCGGGCAGCGTGCTGGGCCCGCCCATGTTGAACATGGCGATGGCAGTGGGCGCCTTCTTGGCGGCGGAGCGGATGGCGGCCATGCTGGTGGTGAGCAGCTATGGGGCTTGGATCGCGGAATGGAGACTGCGGTCGGACGGCTCCGACTTCGCCTATGATCCTCTGTATCGCCTTTGGCGGGGGAGCGAGACTATACAAACGCCAAGTCTAAGTAACGGCTGCGGATGACGACGCCACGAGCGAAAAATGGCCAGCGAGGACGGACGTCGTGGCCACTCGCAGCACGCGCCGCCACGCGCCTGCAATGGAGTGTCTGCATGATCTCCATCCACTTGAGCCGGTGCTGGTGGTGCGCAGCGTCATTTGGAGAGATTTGGACTGGCCAGCTCGACCTCCGCGGCAGTGCACTCATCGCCGCGATTTGCGTCAGAAACAGCGAAGAACTGACTCCATCGACGCAGCACCTTGCAGCATCGACACATGAGTGGAAAAGGTGAGCCAGCAAGCTGCTACGTGTCGAGTAGCGGCAGCAGATCCCAAGCATCCACGCGACCGTGAACACGCTTCATCTTGTAGCGGAATGATTGTAGCAGAGGTCGCACCACCAAAATGACGCGTGGTCCACACCATGTCTATTCCCACACTCTACGTGCCCCACACGCACCACAAATCCCACACTCGTCCACACAAACCCCATTACCTCCGAGCCCGAGCCAAGCATCCCCCGGCGCCATGCCGCGCGAGATCATCACGCTGCAGGCGGGCCAATGCGGCAACCAGATCGGCATGGAGTTCTGGAAGCAGCTGTGCGCCGAGCACGGCATCTCGGCGGACGGCATCGTGCAGGACTTCGCCACGTCGGGCCACGACCGCAAGGACGTGTTCTTCTACCAGGCGGACGACGAGCACTACATCCCGCGCGCGCTGCTCATGGACCTGGAGCCGCGCGTGATCAACAGCATCAGCTCCTCCAGCTTCCGCAACCTGTACAACCCGGAGAACTTCTTCGTGTCCAAGGAGGGCGGCGGCGCCGGCAACAACTGGGCCTCGGGCTACCACCAGGGCGAGGAGCACCACGACCAGCTCATGGAGATGATCGACCGCGAGGCTGACGGCTCCGACAGCCTCGAGGGCTTCGTGCTGTGCCACTCCATTGCTGGCGGCACGGGCTCCGGCATGGGCTCGTACCTGCTCGAGAACCTGAACGACCACTTCCCCAAGAAGCTCATCCAGACCTACTCGGTCTTCCCCAACCAGTCGGACTTCCAGAGCGACGTCGTGGTGCAGCCTTACAACTCGCTGCTGACGATGAAGAGGCTGGTGCTCAACGCCGACTCGGTCGTGGTGCTGGACAACACGGCGCTGAACAGGATCGCGGTGGAGAGACTCAGGGTGGAGAACCCCACGGTGTCCCAGCTCAACTCGCTCGTGTCCACGGTCATGGCGGCCAGCACCACGACGTTGAGATACCCTGGCTACATGAACAACGACCTGATTGGACTTGTGGCGTCGTTGATCCCGACGCCGCGCTGCCACTTCTTGATGACCGGATACACCCCGTTGACGATCGATGCACAGGTCTCGGCGGTGAGGAAGACGACAGTGCTGGACGTGATGCGGCGACTGCTGCAGCCGAAGAACATCATGGTAAGCACGTCGACCAAGACGGGGTGCTACATATCTATCCTCAACATTATTCAGGGAGACGTAGACCCGACCCAAGTGCACAAGTCGCTGCAGCGTATCCGCGAGCGAAAGCTAGCTCGCTTTATTCCGTGGGGGCCTGCATCTATTCAAGTGGCGCTGTCGCGGAAGTCACCCTACGTGGAGACAGCACACAAGGTGAATGGACTTATGCTTGCCAACCATACCAGCATCGGAGCACTCTTCCACAAGCTGCTGCTGCAGTACGATCGTCTCAAGAAGCACGGCGCTTTCATCGAGAACTACCGCAAGGAGCCGATGTTTGCTGAGAACCTGGACGAGTTCGACAGCGCGCGTGAGGTGGTCCAGAACCTCGTGGACGAGTACAAGGCGAGTGAGCGCGCCGACTACGCTACGTGGGGTCAGCCACCTCCGCAGCCCAGTGCCACCAGTGCCATGGATGACGTCCGTATGTCCCACTAGACAATACGCAGCATGCCTTCATACCAAGATCTTTCAGTCGTAGGCCCATTGCCATCCCCATTCTAAGTAAGACCGCGTGGTCTATTTAACGCCCCACCCTAGGCAGCTATGTCAACACGCGCTCACGGCGAATTACGCTCTCGTCGAACTTGACCAGGAAAACTGTCTTGTCCCGCTGACCTCCAGGCACTTCAACCGTGTGCGCCGTGACCTCCGCCCTGAAGCCGCTGCTGCACAGGATGCCACGCACGATGCCTGCGATGTAGGCAGCGCAGTCCAGCTGTCCGAGGTCCGGCGGCACCGACACGAACTTGTTCGTGAGCGGCTCCAGCTCGTGGATCATGTACTCGTCCTCGTTCTCCGTGCTGCGCTCCAGCGCGTCCGCCGCCTTGCCGAACAGCGCCTTCCAGCACGTGGATACGATGAACTGCAGCATGGCCAGCAGCCGCGTCTCGCGTCGTCCCGACTTCTCCCTATGGCACAGCAGCTCCACAACTCGAACTCCTACACCAAAGCCAGCTCCATCAAGGCTGAGCAGCACAAACAACTCAATAGAAGTCAGCAATAGCAATAGGAACTTCAGGAGATCTGGAGGCCGCACCGGTTCTCGAGGTCCGAGATGTTCTGCACGCGGCCCTGGAAGTACTGCACCATCTCGGAGAACAGGAAGGAGAAGGCACTCAGGCTCACCTGCCCAGAACACATCAAATCGAGCGTTAGTATGGAATTAACAGCATTTTTTTCTCGCTTTATGATACACGGATCTGCTCTGCGGCAGCAGCGGACGCATATATATGAAGATTTGCATGTGCAGGAGCCGCACCTCGCTCTTGCCGCGACTCAGGGGCCGGTCCAGCACGTGCAGGTTCGTCGCCGAGACGCCGGTGCTGCGGCGTCCTCCTTCCATCATCATGCTCTGCGGATGTCACTAAAGTGGCAAAACACTGGAAACTTGCGCGTAACCTCAGTCAACGTTCGTGTAACAGTGATTTAGCCAGTAACACGTAGTAATTTAGCTCTTGGCACTCGATGAAGGGCTCCCCACTTCTCGCTCATTTGACTTGCGGGGCTACACAGCCTCCACCTTCACAGGTGACAGGCCTCGGCAATGATGTTGAAATTAAAAAGAGATACACGGCACTGGCCCTTGCAGGGCGCCTGGATGGCGACCCGTGCGAAGTACATGACGTCGGCAGGCTCCTCCAGCTGTCACCAAAGCGGTACTTGGCCTTCGCAATTACTGGATCTTGCAGGAGAATGTCCGTCGACCAGGTTATCGAGCGTCAGCAGCCGAGCTATCCCGATATGGCTCTACCCGGTATACCAAACTTTGCAAGCGTTGTTAGCTTGGTGGCCAAGCCCATGTCGAGTATCGAGCACTCAGGGTCCCAGTCGCGGTGGCTACGCATAATGACGGGACGGGCAAGAAGAGGGGGTCATCCGGGTTCAGATCTTCGGTAGGCGGGCAGACTGACGTCGACAGAGACGCCGAGGAAGATAGAACACCTTAGGTGGGTTTAGCTTGAGCATCCACGGTGGATCATCCACCCCGCTGGGATTCCCAGCTAAGCAAAGCAATCTCGTTGATTGATATCGTACTCAAACGACCTGAACAATAAGCAAGCCGATGTCATTGAACCAGGTTTCGATGAGACTGTTGCCTTGTTTTTTAACATTAAAAACTATGGGTAGTAGATAGATCATAAAAAAAGAAAGCTTTCCAAAGTGCACGTAGTTCATCATCTCGATTTCCTTCCTTATCAGCCCGTAAGCCGAGTACAGCAATAAACCGATATAACTGATGTGAATTCCAGGCAATCGAGGCCTCAGTCCCCCGCATATGTTGCTGCTGCCAGTCCCCGATCCTTCCCGAAATGGCGGCGACTCTGACGGCTCTTCCATCGCCGGTGCTCGTCAACGTCTTGGAGTTCGCCGTGGACGGCTTCACCCGAAATTTAGGGCCACGCGAGCGCTCACTTCTGCTAAAGCAGCTGCGAGACGTTGCGTTGGTGTGTAAGGCGACGCACCGAGTCGTCCACGACTTCGTCGAAGCCTTCCGTGCCGAGGTATCTTGGATCGAAATCGAGGATTTCGCCGGTCCCGACGATGTAGAGGACATACTGAAGGGGTTCCAAGAGTACGGATCTACCGTGCGAGACTTTCGTCTGCGGCTGGGATCTTATGAACCGAGTCAAGGAGCACTTGACCGAGGCTCTTCCAGCGTTCAGGACTAAAACCTTGGAGCTGGACTGTCTGCAGTTCAACTGGGAAGCCATATTCACCACGATGCCGAAACTCAAGAGACTGAACCTCACCAAGGTGCCGCTATTGAGTCTTCACCTTCTGGAAATCCTGAAGGCTGCGGCGAGATGCTGTCGCCATGTGGAATTCCTCATCATGCCAAACCAAAATGACGCATTTAGTGTGGTCCATGACTACCAGAGCAATAGAATCATGGCAGCCCTCCGCGAGCACTCGAGACGTGGTATTTGTATGGAAGTTGCGGAGGGCTGGTGCAGTTAAGTATGCCGTTTTGCATCCAGGACGATACTGCCCACGTCACTGCACAGTACGTCGATGCTGTGGCGCAGTTTTGTCCTAGGATCGAGTATCTTCACGATCACGAGAATTCTACACCAAGCAGGGAGTTGCTCCTGGACGAGATGTGGACCATTTCGTTGGAGACCTGGCAAGCTTTCAATGCTGCTTGTACGGCACTACGCACTTTCGATTTTAAAGTTGTGCCGTTTGGAGACCCGTTCTTTCGTGTGTTTGAGGAGCATGTAAAGCCTCAGCACTCATGGCTGTCCCTTTCAGCAAGCATGAGCTGGGGGTATGAGCGATATCTCCAAGCGTATCCTGGTTCAGCAGTGGAATTGAACAGCCGTCGAGGCTATGGTGGGTCTGCTCGCAATGTCAGCGATGCGCTGAGGGGGTGTCGCTGACAGACCTTGTCATTGACATCGACTACAAAGCCAACGATACTTCCGATGAATTCTATGTGGACGAGGACGTGTATGGCGATGATTTTTGGGAAGCTGTGGCTGATCATTGCCTGCTCATAACGACATCAAAATGATCGACTCATCGAGCAATAGTCTTGCAAATATAAGGCCGATCGAGAAATTGACGGGCCAAGCTCTGCTGTGTCTTGCTAGTCTGAAGTGGCTAAAGCACTGCACTCTGAGGCCAGCTCGATTGACTGGCAGCGGCCTGCTTGAATACATCCGGACGATCGCGAATACACAGAGCTTTGTTGGGCGTCGCGTGCTTGCGTGCTTGAAGTGAGTATCGGCGGTCACGAGCGCAGCCGACTTGCAAATTCTACTCGGTGATTGTGGCGTTGCTGGCGCTACTGTCTGAAGTGAGTGAGAAGGATTTGGGTGTCGCGTCCTGCGGAACAAACCCATCCTACACGTTTTGAACCTGTACAAAACGAAGGTTCGGCAGACTTGGTGCGAAGGCTACATGCGAGAGGAGCTAAAGCCACTCCTGAGCGCTGTGAGAATGAAGCATCCAACACTGAAGGTGCAAGTGTCGATTGTGGGTCGCAACGGAAACCAGTTTGGCTGCATCGCTGCACTCAGCCTCAGTTGGTGCTCGATGCCCGCGGGGAATCACAATGTGTTAAATGATCAAAGCGAAACGATCTGTGGCCGCGATTCGGACAGTGATACGAGCATTTTCAGTGAAATGGACAGCGAAGATGAAGCATGGAAAGCAGTGGTGATGGAGTACATACAAGAGAAGATGACAGATGAGAGTAATTTCAGTTTTTCAGCACAGTTTTGTTTGTATGGGCGGCGAAAACGAATGAAGATGGTATTTACATAAATGAGGCCAATCCTAGGTTTTTCGAAATGCACATCAACAGCGTTTTAAAAGATTTTTTTTATTCACGAAACAAAAGGCCACCTAGAGCATTATCGGTATCGATTAACTGAGACTGCCCTGTTGTCATCGGCGCATCCAAAAGTTTCGTTGCACTGCATCACGTGCATAACATGTATCGGATAAGTTATTCGTCGAAGCCCATAAGGCGAGCGACGATTGCCCTGTAAAGTAGGAAGTCTTCCGCGTTGAATTCTCCGTCCTCGTCGCCCTCAAACTCGTCACCTTCGTCCCCGCTGATAACCTCGTACCTGTTGGCATCACGGTACGTTTCGCGCTCCGCTTCCTCCTCTCCCCATTCGTGATAGAGTTGGCGGTCATGGTCACTTTATGGACGCCAATTCAGGGTGACGAAATCGATCCGACTAAAGCGGTTCTCCTTCAAACCAAAAAGGTACACTCCTAGTCCCAGCGACGGATGTTTTTCTTTGACTGCCTCTAGCAGTGGTTTCAGCTCGTTGCGCATGTAAGGCTCGCACCAGGAGCGATCAACTCGCGACTTGTACGGATTTGCAATGTAGATTTGGGGCTTCTGGTAGAACGCCGCGCCGAGGGCCCCCTTGCTTATTTCTGATGGCAGCTTCAAAAGGTCTACAATCACGGCGTAAAAGCTTGGAACCGCAAACCTCGATCGCTGGTACACCCGGAGCTCAAGCGTGCGCTTACTCTTGGACGGCTCTCCCATCTTCGATACACGGCTAATATACTCAAATATTCCCTGTCCAGTAAGACGAGCTGGCGCCATATTCACTGACAACAAATTTGTCATGCTCGCGAACGTCACCAACGTGCGGTCCGTTAAAGTCTCAATCGACTTTACATCAAAGACTTCATAACCAGAACAGTCCGACATCGTTATACTCTCAAGCAGCGGACAGTGCTCAGCTACTGATTCCCACAACTTATCGCCATACAATTCCGTGTTCACGTATGGCGATCTCCCGTTTTGTAGTTGATGGACCTCAATAGAGAGGCTGGTCAACGCTGGACAGGCTATCAGCACGGCACTCAATTCGCTTGCGAGCAAGCCGTACCCAGGTCGAGGGTCGCCTTCGTTTCTAGCTCCGGCATTGCGATTAGGCCAGACGATCGAGCCATCGCATTATTGAAAATACCGAGCGTAATCCCACGACATGTTCGCAGACAGAGAAAGCGT
The DNA here is from genome assembly GCA_033558005.1 of Phytophthora taxon juncus. Lineage (NCBI taxonomy): Eukaryota > Oomycota > Peronosporomycetes > Peronosporales > Peronosporaceae > Phytophthora > Phytophthora taxon juncus. The sequence goes on from JAUCEE010000022.1 coordinate 1,379,062, forward strand.
TTCCAGGCGAGGCTTCACATGCTGTCCAAACACTTGAAAGAACGGGTCTGCGAATGGAACAACGGCCTAGCTGAAGTCTCGCAGGTTTGTACATGTTGCGTTGAATGCCTCCCACGTCTGCAAGGAGATTGACCACATTTTCTTGCATTGTGCGTCTCCGTAAGCGCAAACTTCTGCGTATCCATCCAGGTACTCGATCTTCGGGCAGAATTAAATCACCGCCTCCAGAAATTCCTTGCTGCTGCAATAGCGTTCCAACTTATTACTTGTCGGCACGGTGAGTTGCCGCAGCCCTCCATACTTGTACCATCTCTCCATCGCAGAGTACAAATGGCCATCAGCTTCTCAATCTTGTTTCCATGAACCGGGCTATCGTGCTCGTAGAGATCGCCCGAGAGAACCCCCCTCCTGGGCAGGATCAGAGCTTCCAGCTGCCGACAGTGCGTTGACGCAGCCTCCATAATCTCGAGAACGTGTCGACTCTCCAACGACAATTTGGACAGGTCGCTTGAGCATTGTCAATTTCTTGAAAATGGCGTTCCAGTCGACATGCTCATCGTCGAACGACGGACTCGGCACATGCCCCAAGCGCACACAAAGGTCCCGCACGCGTTGCCCCTTGCTCTCTACCGCTCGATGCACTTCCGGGACGCTGTCGGGGGACATTTCGTCCTCCGAGCCCAGAGTCAACGAGGCCGCGCGGGTGTCGGCCACGATGCTGCGCACCAGCTGCAGAGCCGCTTTGGACACCAGCGCCACCTCGCGGAGCGAGCGGAGCGAGCGCAGCGAGAGGAAGGGCCGATGCGGCACCACGGACCCCGTCAGGCCCGGCACCGCGAACGCCAGCACGCGGAGAAGAGCGCGGGCGGCAGCGACAGCAGCGACGTCGGCATGGCTGGCACAGGGGGTCTGGAGTATCGACGTTTTCTCCCCATGCAAGTTGCACAATCGATGGTTGTCAACGACTCCCGTCGGACTCGGAACAGTATGTGAGCGTGCAATTATTTATCGGTCAGACTGGCGGCAAGCAGCGATGCCACTAGATGGACTAATGCTGTGGCGACGTTGCTGCGTAGCCATGAAGTCGGTGGATAGTTTGCTTTCAGTTGAGTAGAACAGTTGAGAAGGCCACCGGTATCAGCTGTGGAGGCTGGTTGTTTCCGTTACCTTTCTCTGAAAAGGTGTAGACGTCGGACTTTCACTAAGCGAATCCTCACTAAATAACCTGGGTTGCTTAATGTAGTTCCGCTTTTGAGGAAGAATTTCCTGCGATCTTACTGGCTGCCGAGCGCGGCCCCCGATAGGCTGAAAACAATAAATGTGGTTACCCTAAGTTATGTGGTCAACACCATCTACCTTTTGAAAACTGCGCGCGCCCCCCCTTTTCAAACGCGTACGCGCGCGCCGGCCCAGCCCGACGAGGTTCGCTGCATGTTGGATGTCTGTAGGAGCAAGACAGCAGCACCCACACCCGATCCGAGGTCCCTGGGGGTATGGTAGGGGTAAGGTTCATAGCTCAGGGAGGAGGGAGCGTCTGCTTGCGGTGCTAGGGCATGTTTACCACCACCGTGTGTGTGTGTGTGTGTGCGCCACACAACCCAAACACCTGATCGGCTAAAATAAAACTCAGTTTGATTTGCTAAACAGCAAATAGGTTCTGGCTGTCTGTACACTTTCGCAATGGAGCGCGTGAAGTGCGCCATGTGCGCAGCCATGGTAACGATGCCTCCGCTAGACACGGACGGCCAGGCAAAGCTGCCACGCTACCACTGCGTGTGCTGCGACCACCTACTGGCACGGGACGCTTATAGCGAGCGACTTGGTCGCAGCGCGACCCGGCGGTGTCTGGCGTGCAGTGAGGCCCTTGTTCAGGTACAAGCATGCGTTCTGTACTGAATACCAAAACATCTTCTATTGGTCAAAAATCCAGGGGTACTGTGTACCAGTTTGGGTCTGTTGTGTTCTGGCACGCAGCAGTTCAGACCTAACGAACGGAGGTGCTCTGGGTGGAGCACAATTGTGCTAGAGCGGCCTTGGTTTTATATACCATTCATTTCTTGGATTTCACTCTTCCAAATGGACCCCGAAGCCGTCGCTGTCACCGTAGTGCTACTCAGTGCTTGCACAGCAGCTCTAGCTGCTGCTACGTTTGACAAGCGTCGTTGCAGGCGTCCACCTACTGGTGTCTCCACCTTCCCTACCACTACGTTTGAGGATGCAATGGCGGCTCCTAGTACGAATTGGTTTCGTAAGAAGCTACGGTGTTATCGTCAGTCTTTTTTACTGTTGTACCGCGAATTCCACGCCGCGTGCAAACGCAAGCCAGCAGCCAACAGTAAGTGCCCTCTGGCTAAGCGATTTGCTCTAACAATGCTTTACCTAGCGCAGGGAGCTTTACCTAGCGCAGGGAGGAACCATGGACGAGGCCGCCACGGTGTTGGGGATTTCACGCCCACGCGCCGTGGTTTACATCAATGACTGTTTAGATGTTCTCAGCTCCATGGCGGCTACGAAGGTGGTTTTACCTAAAGCTAGCGAAGTAGCGTCTCTAGAAGCCGGCTTTTCGCGGTTGCGGGGTTCCCAGGTGTGATTGGAGCGGTGGATGGAACGTTGATTGCTATACCACGCCCTCATGATTTTGTGGGCTGGTATTGCCGCAAAGGCTTTCCTGCTGTCAACGTCCAAGCGGTGGTGGACCATATCGGAGCATTCCGCTCAATATCCATTCGTTCGGGCTCCAACAATGACCAGTCATTACGGAAGGGTCGGGCGTTAGAAAGTGGTGCGTCATTTTGCTTCTATTTACTCTGAATATGATGTACTGACGTATTCGTACTGTGACGTATTCGTACTGTGTTAGCTTGTCCGAATTTGTCCCGTCCGGAAAGCACTTGCTGGCTGATGCTGGCTACAACATATGGGGGCACATGCTAACTCCTTACCCTGAATCTGAAGCCGTTGACGAACGTCGGAAGCGTATTTATAATCGCGTTCACTCCCGCACTCGGATTGCAGTAGAATACGCTTTTGGCCGCCTCAAGAATCGCTTCCGGATTTTGTTAGCCAAGCTAGAACAGAAGACACCCGGTCGCATTTGCAAAGTGATCTATAGCTGCATCGTTCTAATAACATGCTATTGGCTGTGAACGACAGCTGTGCAGTAAATGGCGAGGATCCGCAGCGTGCAGAAGTACAAGTTAGAGACGACGATGGAGGTCTTTCTGTTGCAGAGCAGCCATTTTCACACAGACTTGAAAAAACTAAGAGAGATGATCTAGCAGACATTTTTCATGTCGTAGATTAACCCAACAAGTTTACTCGGATTGTTGGGTTGATCTGTATTATGCGTTTTCACGCGCTACAAGCTGCTGCAATAGCTGCAATTGAAGAACTTGGAAACGGCGAGTTTCCTCGTGGTGCCGTTCTAGTGTCGCGGCTAGGCTTCCCAATGCATCGTCTGGCGAGGTGCGTGCTGAAAGCGAAGCTGCAATTGCTTCCATGCCGCTCTGCATTGAGGTAGCCAGACTCTCAATTGGAGACAACTTGCCTTTTCCAGGTGGTGCTGTCGTCTCGTCTGCAGGAGGTCCGCCTGCACCTCCGGAATCGTGGTCCACCCCAGAGCTGTCGCTCTCCCCGCCATCAAGAACGGAGTCCAGCAGCACCTCACCACTTATGTCAACCTTGCCAGAGAAGGCGTCGTGCAAAATACTCCACAGACCGTCGTCAATTTCACCCAGTGAACGAGCACAGCTGCCGGTCTTTCCTTCTTCTCTCTTTTCCTTGCGATAGATGCATTTTAACTTCCGATACTTTTGTGAAACCTGTACAAATCCACACGAATTGTTAGCAATATCCCCAGCTACTAGACTGTAAAATGGCGATGCATCACCTGCTCTCTGTTGATGACGATTCCCAAAGACTGCGACAGCACACTGGCAAAGAATTGCCAAGCTAGAGCAGTCTGGGTTTTTGGTCTGAGCCCCTTCAAGTCGGCGCTTTACGTCTCCGTCCGCGAAGCGCAGAAGCAGGAGCTCTGCGACCATCTCGTTTGACCATTTGAGACGCTTGGCCGCCTTCATCTTCTTAGGTGACGTGCCTGACTGCGCGGCCGAGGGCTCCGCAGTCCGCTTACTGCTGTGCGTGCAGGTGTTCTGGTCTTCCATCAAAATGCCAAGTGAGCGACTTTGAGCTTTGAGCTCTACACAGAAAGATTGGTTGGCCAGAGAGACAAGCTTAAGCCTTTACTTGAACAAGGTGTAGAACGGATAGGACCGATGGTCAGAACGAGTGCAAACTTTCCCTAACCCACTTGCTGCGCTGGATCACAGCATCCGTTCCACCACCTGAACCAGGGCCTGACGGCCCCAACCGCGCACGTGCCTGGCACAATCTGCCGCTACCGCCGCGCAAGACCCCCAACCCTGAGCGCGCACTGCGCAAACGGCGCCTGGATGAGGTGGCAGCTGCCATGAATTCGCCTCCCCGACCAAGCCCGCCCGTGGAGGACTCCCTGGAAGAACTCAAGAAGCGTCGCGTGGTCTCCGCGCCCGGGGCAAGAAGCACACGAAGTAAGCACATTAATTCGGCGCTCCCATTGGCTGGAAATGTTTGTTCAGTTTCCAGCCAATGGGAGCAGTAACATTTGCTAGACGTAAGGTACGCTAACCTGATGAAACAGTGCACTCTACGCTAGGTAGAAAAGAGAACCTCGGGATACAACACGTTACGCCTGCCGTTACGGCAGTGCACTACAATCTCCGATAGCGAACGATGATGCGTGCAACTGCAGATGACAAGGTGCCAAAAACTTGGTTATCGTGCTATTACGCCACGGTAATTCACGCGGCGACGCCACCTTGCACTTTGGTATGAAACACCGCTGGCAGTGTATAAATTGTAGAACATAGTCCGTGATTGTGAGTGAGATACGTTTGCTTAAGTTTGTGCGATGCGTTGACACGACAACTGGAACGCACCGTAGATGACACTGTAGCAATAGAGGGATATACAACCTACCAAGTCGGAGACGCGTGACCTCGACGTGAAATACAGAGGAAGCTATAATACAGAGAGAACACGCCAGCATGGTTTTATTGTACACGGAACAAAACACGCCAGGTGCTGGGTGCACGGCATACACCACGACACGAGACACATTACGTGGACCTTGGCGTTGGAAGTATAAAATTATGAAATGTGGCGACTACATAAAATAGAATGTAAGCACATGAACGCGATACCAGATGTAGCATAAGGGTGAGATGAAGCGAATAAAGCAGGATACATAGCACGTGAGGTGTACAACTCGAGTGACACAGACTGGATAACGTTGTATCTATACTGCAGGACGTCCAACAGAAGTCCTAACGCTATAGAAATATAAAATGGGTAACAACGACGTGATGGATAATGCACGGAGCCTACCACAAGCTCAGCATAAGATGCACCGATCTAGGATATCGCATGAGGCAGCCCTGTAAATTGTGAGGCGCCTCCCGTAGGTTATTCCTTACAACTTGATAATATACAATCTGCAAAATACCCTATGCATGATAATGCAGGGAAGACATCATAATATGCACAATGCTATGAAGTAAGCAACGTTTACTATTGTGAAAACCGGCCGGAATGTCTAATAGGAATGTAAATCAGCTGATTTAGAGGCTTATTAAGACCTACCCACTCTTATTTAGCTACTCATTACAAATTTTAGAGCGCATTACCATCCTACGAGCTCCGAATTGAAAAACCCTGATATAGATGCAAATCGCCGATTTAGTTATTAATAAGCGAAAATGCCGACTTCAATGTCGGTTTTCTGGGACTCAGTGCATATATAAATCTGCCCGCTACAACACAAATGGAGACACTAGCTCGCGTTACGGTGAAGATTGGAGGCATTGCTCATACTAGCAGAACTAGCGTACGCGTTGATAATCCTGAGTTCCAATTTGACCCAGAGGGCAGCTTTGACGAATTTTGTACTCGAGTAGAGGACTCGTGGGGCCTGCCTTGGCGACCTATGAAGCCAAAACACTGCGCCAAGACACTAATGTCTACGGAAAACCAAATCAGGGAGCAGCACAAAAATATTTCATTACTTTAACAGAAGGCAACTGGCTCAGTGTGTTGGACCAAGCTCGAGCTAACTACTAACGACGCCGAAAAGCTGACGGGCCTCTCTGCTTTGAGGTGTTTGTGTTTGCCGTAAAGGAGGGAAAGGCCTCTGAGTCAACCAGGCGTCGGGCTACACGCGGACGAATACAGCAATCTGCGGAGGATGTTGATGCGCGTTGACCACGCATACTTACGCATGCTATCCAAACCGTTCTTCGAGGTTTCGTCAACGAAGACAAGCTGCTCTGGATAACGGTACCAGCAACACAGCTTTGCCATAAAATCTTCAATTTCGCGTGGTACGGCCTCTGGAGCGCGTCGCTCCAGTACTTTTCGAGACAAATTCAGCTCAAACTTTAGAACGCGAACAATTGAAGACGCACTGAATTTGCTGACGCTACCACAGTATCTCTGCCGTAACTCAGCTTGTAGCTCTTCAACGTAGAAGCACGGGTGGACTTTGACGTACGACTCGATGTAGCGAAGGACGTCTGCTGGTAATATAGCTGCTTGTTTTCTCACTCCAGGCATCACATCGGAGGTCTTGAACTGCTCATACCATCGAAGAACAGTTCGCGCGCTGATGCCGAAAATTCTACCTACTCTAGCACACGGAATGCCGTACGCGTAGTGTAGGACTACCGCTCACCAACGAAACTCAGCTGCATACATGACGCTCAAATTCAATTTGGACTACGGACTTGCAGCGCTCCGTGCTCTCTGCCGTATTTAGACTGCCTTGCTTTACCAGCACACACTCTGTTTTAAGCTCAAAATTAAAACCAGATAGGTCCGATTTGCACGAATGATGTGCACTTCAAATCCTGGATTTATAGGCGACTCCAGCTGGTAGGTAGCTAAATGGTGGCGATTTAGAATAGGCTTTCACAAAAAAGGAAGAGGAACAAAATAAAGCCCGCCAGAGCGAAGCGGAAACGGGCGGCCCACTCTACTGGGACTTAACACTGTGCCACCGCCGCGAAGCGGCGGCGCTCGGCTAGTACGTACGATTCAAGTGTAGTTTGTCCATGGTGATGTGTATTTCGAAATGTAATTGACTCGACTGTCCGTAAAACCTAGGATTGGCTTCATGCAACGTTCATTTAATCTTCATCGTCTTCGCTGTCCATGCTTTCGTCCTTGCCGCCGTCCGTATTCAAGTAAACTGTGCCGAGAAACTGGGGCTGCTCTCAGCGGTTATCTCCCATCGCTTCTGCTCTGTCGTCGCTGTCGCCCATGCTTTCATCCTCGCTGTCGCTTCCACTGAAAATGCTCACTTCACTGTCCGAATCGCGGCCACAGACAGTCGTTTCGCTTCGATCATTTAACACATTGTGATTCCCGGCATCGAGCACCAACTGAGGCTGAGTGCAGCGATGCAGCCAAACTGGTTTCCGTTGCGACCCACAATCGACACTTGCACCTTCAGTATTGGATGCTTCATTCTTACAGCGCTCAGGAGTGGCTTTAGCTCCTCTCGCATGTAGCCTTCGCACCAAGTCTGCCGAACCTTCGTTTTGTACGGGTTCAGAACGTGTAGGATGGGTTTGTTCCGCAGGACGCGACACCCAAATCCTTCTCACTCACTTCAGACAGTAGCGTCAGCAACGCCACAATCACTGAGTAGAACTTTGCAAGTCGGCTGCGCTCGTGACCGCCGATACTCACTTCAAGCACGCGACGCCCAACAAAGCTCTGTGTATTCGCGATCGTCCAGATATATTCAAGCAGGCCGCTGCCAGTCAATCGAGCTGGCCTCAGAGTGCAGTGCTTTAGCCACTTCAGACTAGCAAGACACAGCAGAGCTTGGCCCGTCAATTTCTCGATCGGCCTTATATTTGCAAGACTATTGCTCGATGAGTCGATCATTTTGATGTCGTTATGAGCAGGCAATGATCAGCCACAGCTTCCCAAAAATCATCGCCATACACGTCCTCGTCCACATAGAATTCATCGGAAGTATCGTTGGCTTTGTAGTCGATGTCAATGACAAGGTCTGTCAGCGACACCCCCTCAGCGCATCGCTGACATTGCGAGCAGACCCACCATAGCCTCGACGGCTGTTCAATTCCACTGCTGAACCAGGATACGCTTGGAGATATCGCTCATACCCCCAGCTCATGCTTGCTGAAAGGGACAGCCATGAGTGCTGAGGCTTTACATGCTCCTCAAACACACGAAAGAACGGGTCTCCAAACGGCACAACTTTAAAATCGAAAGTGCGTAGTGCCGTACAAGCAGCATTGAAAGCTTGCCAGGTCTCCAACGAAATGGTCCACATCTCGTCCAGGAGCAACTCCCTGCTTGGTGTAGAATTCTCGTGATCGTGAAGATACTCGATCCTAGGACAAAACTGCGCCACAGCATCGACGTACTGTGCAGTGACGTGGGCAGTATCGTCCTGGATGCAAAACGGCATACTTAACTGCACCAGCCCTCCGCAACTTCCATACAAATACCACGTCTCGAGTGCTCGCGGAGGGCTGCCATGATTCTATTGCTCTGGTAGTCATGGACCACACTAAATGCGTCATTTTGGTTTGGCATGATGAGGAATTCCACATGGCGACAGCATCTCGCCGCAGCCTTCAGGATTTCCAGAAGGTGAAGACTCAATAGCGGCACCTTGGTGAGGTTCAGTCTCTTGAGTTTCGGCATCGTGGTGAATATGGCTTCCCAGTTGAACTGCAGACAGTCCAGCTCCAAGGTTTTAGTCCTGAACGCTGGAAGAGCCTCGGTCAAGTGCTCCTTGACTCGGTTCATAAGATCCCAGCCGCAGACGAAAGTCTCGCACGGTAGATCCGTACTCTTGGAACCCCTTCAGTATGTCCTCTACATCGTCGGGACCGGCGAAATCCTCGATTTCGATCCAAGATACCTCGGCACGGAAGGCTTCGACGAAGTCGTGGACGACTCGGTGCGTCGCCTTACACACCAACGCAACGTCTCGCAGCTGCTTTAGCAGAAGTGAGCGCTCGCGTGGCCCTAAATTTCGGGTGAAGCCGTCCACGGCGAACTCCAAGACGTTGACGAGCACCGGCGATGGAAGAGCCGTCAGAGTCGCCGCCATTTCGGGAAGGATCGGGGACTGGCAGCAGCAACATATGCGGGGGACTGAGGCCTCGATTGCCTGGAATTCACATCAGTTATATCGGTTTATTGCTGTACTCGGCTTACGGGCTGATAAGGAAGGAAATCGAGATGATGAACTACGTGCAATTAGGGGGATTTCTTTTTATATTATCTACTTCGAAGTATCTTCTACCAATAGTAGTAAATGATTTGATTAACTAGTCAACGGATTTCTCGTCGGATTGCCTAAATTAACATAAATACCAATCACAGGATGGTGCTTAAAAGTGGCGTGTTGAAGAAGATTATCCCAGTCATGCAGCCGCAGTTGTGGAAAAAATCGCGCTGGTGCATCCGTAACTTGACGAGATTCCACCGCTAACCAAAACAATGGGGGCATTGTCGTTGTTAATTCGGTGTGCATTCCGCCAGCATGCGGGTCCGGAAGGTTTCGCGTGAAAATTTCGGTCAATTGCCGATAAGCCGGGTGATGTCCCCAAAAATTATGCGTGATCGTGCTATTCCATGAAGCATAGAATATGTCGCTGTGAAAAAATTTGATGGCGATGGCCAGTTGCGACTGGCATTAAGGAAGTCCGCCAGGCAGAGTTTTTTTTGCTCCGCCAAAGCACGGCACCTTCTACAAAATCTAACGTTGCCAGATCCCATCGGTTTTGACGACTGTCCTGACCTTGATGAAGTCCTTACGTGAAATTTCGTTGAGGTGTTTCACCAAATCGGACTGGACAATACGTATTGCAGGGTTTGACGTCTAGTGAGTGGTATTTGGTCGTGTTGAGGCCATTTGATTCGGTCCAATCTTGCAACACTTTTCTCCACCAAAGAGGCATATTAGATACTTTCCATCCAGGTGGCGGTGTATCTACTACCAATAGTTCTAAGACGACAAAAGACCGGAACAAGGCAACAGGTTCATCGAAGCCCGGTTCAAGGACATACGCTTGCGCATTATATTAAAGGCGTCTTGCTGTCATTTTCGTAACTGCAGCGCAACGTTGCATTTTTATAAAGCTCTCGCTATTTGCAAAGCGATTTCGGTAGCAGCAACCCCAGCTAAGCACTTTTAAACTGTCCACGACATTGGGTAAATGAATCCATCCGAGACACGAGGCACACTTCGTGCTTCACTGCTGATACCACATATAATGAGTAGTCCTCCTCAACTTCGTCGATAGCAGGAAATTATAGATTGCCATACTACTCTGTGTGTTGAACACTTAAAACTCGTTTTGAACAACGATCTTTACTACCCAATACTAACGGATTTGAAAACAACCGATACTCAGATTCACGTAGACCCACAATTTTACGTTATGCGGTGCGTATTGTTTAAAAGTGGTTACATGCATTGGTGACTTCGATTGAACGTGCCAGACGCGTTTCCACTGATAATACTAAAATGCTATACAACTCCTCGGCTCATTTCGCTGAAAACACCGTATTTTACGACTACACGGAGGTGGACGGAATCGCTCACCTCTCAAGTAGCTCTACCAATGAAAGCTCCATCACTACAACAAAGTGTTCCTACGCAAATCACGAAAAATATCACTTACTGCTACGGTGTGGGGAGTCAACGAAGCTGTTCCAGTTTCAAGAACAAATACTGATGGCGTTGAATGCGAGAATGATAGCCTTTTTAAAGTTTCAGTGAATGACATCAGCTTCGTGTTGTGTACAGCAGGATCTTCGGGTATTACGATGTTTGGCAGTGATCATCTCAGTGACGTACACAGACACTTGTGGGTATTCATGGATTCTCTACAGATACCACCGATTTAGAGCCTTGCAGCACGACTATATCTCCAAGTTTGGTGACTTCAATTAGAGAATCGTTGCTCACCGGGGCCTTGATTGTTCAGAACGAAAATCGCAATTGAAAGCTTTGTTTGACTTCGCTTTCGGAAAATCGTGCGCGTGCAAGTCAACACGTCGCCCGTGCGTGTTCATCCACGGATTAGGAATCAACAAAGAACATGCCCAAATTCGCGATCGATTCTACTACAATTGGGGAGACGTAGAGGGCCATGCGTCCTGCTGCTCATCTCATAAAGCACACCTACTTGAACACGTCGGGCAATCCTTGGACGAGCGACACGCTACAGCAAAAAGTATGCAATAGATCAATGACACTAAGTGAAATGAGTATGAATTCGACAATTGCAGACACCATTGTTGTCACACATTCAATGGGAAATTTGATGTCAGCTGGGGCAATCGCAACGGGCAAGTGTTGCCTCGATCCAAGCTCGACGTGGGTTTGCATAACGGACCAAACTACCTCGTTACAAGAAGTAAGATGCACCGGGGCAACAACGCTGAGGGAAGACTGCAGCTAGTGATGTATCACCAAGCAATATACTCATTGCTTTGCAGCCGAAAGAACTTATGGCAGCGTTACACGTATATCTTGACCTTGATAGACGAAACTTGCAAAAATGGTAGAAACAAATGTACAGGCACTGATTGCCACAGTGACGAATATCTATCGATTGAAGTGCCAGTTCTGCATGTCCTTGAGTCGAACAGTTTGTTGCATCGCTGACCTTCTTGTTTATACGCACCTGCTGTAGGTTAGGAAACAGCATCTTGGGCTGTGTTTGGGAATGTCCATCTTGATCGGCACTCGACTGAAGCAAGTATCGCCTTGAACCTTGAACACATGCACGCAAAGAAACTAGTTGTACACGACGTAAATGAAATCGCGCGGTAGCTGACCGAACGGCAAAAATTCCTTCCCGAACATGCCAAAGGACCGAACGAAAGCGCGTCATGTATGCTCTTTACACTGTAGCGAGCATACATCGCTCGTGGTTTGAAGGTACAGTACATGTACTTTAGCGATCATTTATGATGGGATCTCTTTCATAATCAGGCAACACGAGATAAAGCAGATCAATCAGCTCATTCTGCTTTCTCCTTGCCGAACCAACAACAGGAACGCCAATTGTGGTAAACACTGAACTTCAGAAGATGCCTCCATCTCTCCTGAAATTGGTGGTGGCTTTGGCGGCATTCCTTGTGCTCGCAGCCCAGACGTCTGCAACTCAGCACACTGGCGAACGCAAGCTTGAAGCCGGGACCCCACTAGGATGGCCTGCCCTCCGATTCCAGTTTACGATCAAGCGTAGCTCCATGAGCGTCTTTGGCCAGACGGACTTCTCAATGTATGCCAACCCGGTTGTTTCGGGCAAGAACGATAAGGTGCTCTACGACGTCTACGCAACTTTCACGCAAAACAATACGCTTCACAACTACACGCTCGTGGATGGCGTATCATACTTTGAAGACACGCCTTTTTCAAGTGGTTCAGGAGTGGTGACCCCTGTGTCGAAATGTATTAATTCGGAATCGGGTGACCTCCCCCCGGTCAACGCGATTGCTGCGGCTGTCAGTGAAGCAAAGAACGTCTCAAGTTCGGCGGGACATTCAAGTACTGCTAGTGAATGCTGGGGAGGAAACACGTATACGGTGACAGTCAATGGCATCGATTTATCATTGTGTGCCTCTGGCCAAATAGGGTTTACGATGAAAGGCAACTACATGGATATCTCAGTGTACTATCTTGAAAGCCAGATTGATATTCAGGCGCCCACCATGGATGCTGCTGCGGCACGACACTGTCCGACTGTAGCTTCTCCCAGTGTAGTGTCGCCTATCGGGCACTCACTGCTTACAGGAGAGCCTATGTCTGCTAAAGGTATCCGTAAATTGAAATCCGCTTTTGATTTTTCGTTGGATGGTTTATCACCATCATGTTCATGTAAGTCGAAGCCGCGTCCGTGTGTTTTTATTCATGGTCAGGGACTTCAGCCTGAGATGGAAGAAAACCAAGACTCGTTTCCCCACTACTGGGGTAACTTAACTAATCATGCGCCATGCTGCTCGTCAATGAAGTACGCAAGACTTGATACAATAACTAACTCGTGGACCGATGATACTCAGCAGGAGAAAGTTTGCAATCGAGCGCTTGCAGTGAGTTCGACCAGCAGCATGTCTACAATCGCGGACACAATGATTGTTACACATTCAATGGGGAACCTGATGTTGGCTGGAGCACTTGCAAACGGAAAGTGCAAGCTTGATGCTAGCTCGACGTGGGTTGGTCTGGCAGGGCCTATGAAGGGAAGTATGGCATCCGACTTTGTACAAGACTCCTGTGCGGGGAAAACGAATGCTGTTTTGGAAAAATTCGGTGAAATAACAGGAAAATGTCCACCAAAGGGGGCAATTAAATCCTTGGCGTACGAGGGAGAAAGTTACAGTTCCACGAAGCTAGATGCTGCTTATTTGGCTGCCCAAAACGCCTACAAGGAAAATGTGTACGCTCTCATGTGTGGTGAAGGTTACTCTGGAGTACTGTCGAAGTACCAGGCAAAGTTTTGGGTACTCGGCGGTATGATTCCTCACAAGTCTGAGCTCAATGATGGCATGGTGGAATTCCAGAGTTGTGCTGTCGGGTTTCCTGAATCAAAGTTTGGTGATACGTATCGCGACCGATTCTACAGGACGAAACTAAATCATTTTGACATGGAGTTTCTGGCTGGCGATTCCCTCTTGAATGAGGCGAAGATGCCTGTAAAGTGGTTCGAGTGCTTGTTGTAAGCTCGAATACGAAAGTGTATAAAGTAGTCGATGTTACTTAAAACTACTGTTCACCGTGTGATTATGCTATTTTGTTAAGCGTGACCAATGTTTTCATAAGGCGTTTACGGTAAACGCCTTCGTAAACTTTACCGGCTAGGAACACAAAAAGTCTTCCTGAAGAAGGGAACCGGGAAAATTCTCCTTGCGATTTGATTGCTACATGTACGAACGGTGCCCCATCATCAACATCTTTCGCAATCTTGAAAATACAGAACGGTCAAAGTGGCTATCCATCCGGAAGCGACAGCAAAGCATTACTTCATTTGAAATTATTCGCGCACATGAACTGTGTTTGAAAACCTTGGCACGGAGATGAAATGTTCACCTCGCGTTATAGTTACGGTGCTTGCAGTGGTGCTGTGCGTATTTAAGCATGCCCTGGATGTCGCTGCGGAAAGCGAAGCAAGAGCCTGGCCATCGCTCGGTTTTCACTTCAAGCTCAAGCGCACATCGATGAAGGTATACGGCAAGTCCGAGTTCTCTGTGTATGCCAACCCTGCTGTGTCAACGAACAACACCGACGTGCTCTACGATGCGGTTGCATCGTTTGAGCTCAACGAAGTACGCCACAACTACACGCTCAGTGATGGCAGAGCCTACTTCAGCAGAGGCAGCATGGGAAATGGGAACACCGAAGTAACGTGCTTGGCTACAGAATCAAGTATACTCCAGCTTATCAATCAACTCGTAACTGCCCTGAACGATGCTGTGCCTGTGTCAAGCGTGCCTACGAGTGGAAGCAATTCTGTCAACTGCTCAAGAGGGAGACTTTTCAAAGCTTCAGTCAAGGATGTCAACTTTGCAGTATGCTCATCAGTCTCAGCGGGTTTGACACTGCAAGGCACTGACATGGACGTAAACGTTGAGTATCTGACAACCCCGTTCAATTTACAGGACGTACATACTAAAATGGACTGCAAGAAAACGGTGGCGCCAACTTCCGTGACACCAATCGGAAAATCATTGCTAACCGGACAGCCGACCCTGAGCAGCGGACGACAGTTGAAAGCTGCGTTTGATTTCTCCTTTAAAGGTCTATCCTCGTGTTCGTGCAAATCGACTCCCCGCCCTTGCATCTTCATCCACGGAATGGGAGTCGCTGAAGAAATGCCAGAAAATCAAGATAATTTTACAGACTACTGGGGTGATCATTTGGCTGATCACGCTCCGTGCTGTTCATCTATGAAGTTTGCCCACCTGGACACCGTGAATAATACCTGGACAAGCCCAAATCAACAACAGAAAGTGTGTAACCGAGCCTTAGAAGTGAGCGAAACTAGTACAGAATCGACAATTGCGGACACAATCGTGGTAACTCACTCAATGGGGAACCTCATGTTTGCTGGTGCGCTCGCTAACGGAAAATGCAAGCTTGGAGCGAGTTCCACGTGGGTAGGCATGGCTGGGCCTATGAAGGGGAGTATGGCCTCCGATTTTGTTCAGCAATCTTGTGCAGGAGAGACCAACGATGTCTGGGAGAAAATTGGTAACATTACAGGACGATGTCCTGTGACAACTGCGTTAAAGTCGGTGGCGTATGAAGACGGAGATCACAGTTCGAAGAGCTTGAATGCCGCCTATCGAGCTGCACAGAGAGCATACCGGACTTATGTGTCGGCGCTCATGTGCGGTAGTGGATACTCTGGGATCCTGTCAATGTATCAGGCAGAATTTTGGGCGCTAGGCACCATGGTCCCTCACAAGTCGCGCAAAAATGATGGAATGGTGGAGTTTGATAGCTGTGCCGTTGGGTTTTCTGAATCCAGGTTTGGTGACAGCTGGCGTGATCGTTTCTACAAGACAAGTCTCAACCATTATGACATGCAATTTCTCTCTGGTGACGCACTTTTAAATGGAGAGAAGATGCCGATGAAGTGGTTCGAATGCTTGCTCTGAATGTCCGATACCACAAAGCGTTAAGGCGTTCAGCATGCTACCCCTTTAAAGGCAAGTGGATAGAAATTACTGTTCATAATCGCATGCTTTTAATAAAGCTTAGGATAAATCGCAACGAGCTTAGTACTCAGACTGAGCTAACCCAAGAATTTTATAGAATCACAAAATTATCCAAAAGATCACGATAGTGTGGTGAACGTGTTGAGCATTCATCTAATGTTACTGCAGCCTTCACTCCACGAAAGGACTAGCGAAGCGATTCGCTAATATAATTGCACTGTATAGTTTTGTAAAAAATGCACGCTAGCTCATTTTGCTCAGCTCGGCTATAAAGATGTTGTCGACATACAGCGAGGATCTGTAGTAAATAAAAGTGTTTCAATATTTTTCTATGTACGTCGAGAGTAACCAGGTGTAAGATATTGTAAAATGCAGAAAAGCATTGATACTATAGATGCTCTACCGAATTACGTCTTTGCTCGACAATTAACTGCTTGAGTGGTGTGCCTTGCGTGCACCATCGTTAATTGATCAGTTTGCATGCATTCAAAACCAGGAATGTTCGGTAAGGCAAGTTACGAAATGCCCTAACGATTCAGACCAATACGATACGATCCTTAATTTATTATTGTTTCGAAGGAGCAAAACTGTAAAAGCTTCACGATGTAAAATACAATACCAATACTGTCCAGGACATTTGCAGGTTAATCCTTAACAAGTTGCTAGATGCTGGATGGCTCATGATCCAGTTCTAAACGATAACCACTCCGTGCCAATGCTTTACGCTAAACATTTTATAATACACTTGGATATACTAAAAATCAACTTGCGTAGGTCAACGCATCCAACAGATATGTTAGGGCTCTCATACGAAAGTGCATCGCGCATTAGTCCATCTTGAATAATTTCATTTAAGGGACGAAACACGCACATTTAATGCTCTTCCAGGGAAACATAAGAAATGCCTTTGAGCTCAAGTCGAGGTACTCGATTAGTAAGCTGGAGAATTCCTTATCCTGTATGTTTCCAAGGAAATACGGACGAACGCGAACGACCGAGCGAGATGGCGCAAATCCAGCGAACCCTGCGGCGCCCGACTCAAAAGCATTTTTTCTACGCGGGTATTGCACCGACAGAGTGACTGTAGTACAGTATAGTATGCAACGTTTTCAAACTTTTCAGAGTCAGTTCATCAGCTAATGCGTTCAAGTTGATGTTTATGAGCTTGGGGTGCAGAATGTGCCAAAGCATAAGATTAGCCGGAAAGCAAAATCTCAAGCAAACCAGCTCGCTTTCGTTAGAGCTTGTAAATGCCTTTCCTTCCTTTCAGATGCTCCGTGCTCTGCTAGCCCATGAACCTGGCTCAGTTTGCATTTTCCTGTTTAGAGCACTAGTCAGTACTTGCAGTACCCCCACCTGTTCAAGATGACGAGGTCTCTACTGGCCAACGTGGCTCTTGTAGCAGTGCTTGTACTTATGGCACAAGCTTCGGCTGCTCTACAGAGCTCGGCAGAGTGGCCATCTCTGCGATTCCACTTCACGCTAAAGCGAAGCGCCATGAAAGTCTACGGCCAGTCTGATTTCTCCATGTACGCCAACCCCATCGTCTCCAACAAGGATACCATGGTGCTTTATGACGTTTTCGCGACATTCACTGAAGGGACGACACTTTACAACTACACGGTGATTAACGGGATTGCGCACGCTTCAAGCAACCCATACTCCGGCAGCCCTGAAGATGATGCCAACGCTACGCCGTCTGTGAGTTGCCTAGACTCCGAATCGACAAAACTGCCTGCAGTTAACTCGATCGTTGCTGCTATCAATCAAGTTACTGCTGTTTCGAGTGTGTCTGGGAGTGATGCTACTATTTCTTGCTCCAGTAGCAGCCTTTACAAAGTGACCGTCAACGGCATCGATTTTGTTTTGTGTGCGATGGGGAGCTCCGGATTTACGATGCATGGGAGCGACATGGATATTGCAGTGGAGTTCTTAGAGAGTCCCATTGACATTCAGGTGCCTACATCAGCAGCCACAACAAAGGGAGGGTGTCCAGTTGTGGCAAAGCCCAGTACAATTTCATCGATTGGACAAGCATTGTTAACTGGGCAGCCGATTCCGAAAGCCTCCAGGAACTTGAAAGCTGCATTTGATTTCTCATTTAGAGACAAGTCATCGTGCTCATGCAAGTCGACACCTCGCCCTTGCATATTCATTCACGGTCTCGGAGTGAAGCAGGAAATGCCAGAAAACGAAGACTTTTTTTCCTACTGGGGTGATTCTATCATCGACCACACACCTTGTTGCTCTTCGGTAAAGTTTGCTCACCTAAATACGGTGAACAACACCTGGACAAGTAAGGCGCAACAAGAGAAGGTATGCAACCGAGCTCTTGCGGTGAGCAACACAAGCACTGAATCAGTGATTACTGACACCATTGTCATCACCCATTCTATGGGGAACTTAATGTTTGCCGGTGCCCTTGCAACTAAGAAATGTAGCCTAGACTCGAGCTCGACATGGGTAGGTATGGCTGGACCAATGATTGGAAGCATGGCTTCAGATTTCGTTCAAGAATCTTGTGCCGGTGAAACGAACCGATTTTGGGAAGAAGTTGGCGATATCACCGGACGATGCCCCCCAAACACAGGGTTGAAGTCTTTGGCATACCAGAATGGAAATTTCAGCTCAAACGAGTTAAACAAAGCATATGCAGCAGCGCAAGAAGCTTACAGGAAGAACGTGTATGCACTAATGTGCGGCCGAGCATACTCTGGTTTAGCATCGAAGTACCAGGCCAAGTTCTGGGTTTTAGGTCATACAATTCCTCACAAGTCGAAGGAGAATGATGGCATGGTGGAATTCCAGAGCTGTGCCCCTGGAATTCCTGAATCAAAGTTCGGTGATAACTACCGTGATCGCTTCTACAAAACGAAACTCAATCATTACGACATGCAATTCCTGGCTGGAGATGCGCTCCTGGACGAAGACAAAATGCCTGTAAAGTGGTTTGAGTGCTTACTATAGTCGACTACACTAGCTAAGCCATACCACTAAAGCAGTAAGCCTACATTCATAATGTGGATCTAATGCGACGAGTGCGTAGCTGAAGGTCCCTTTGGTGGATTGCTTCTATCGAGATCCATCCATACTTTACGTGCACTGGTGGGTGTGTCACGATAATCTCAGTGTTAGATTGTAAATTTCGCCCTGCTGACACGACTGTACTTCAGAAGTACTTCGTCACTTAGCAATTCATACACTGAGCGACCAAAACCGTTTATGCTTATGTTTATGGACGCGTTGTCTAGTACACATGAACCAGTGAGTACAGTCTACAGCTTTTTTTTTAGTCGGCTCATAAATGCCCAAAATTAGTATGGAAAGCATCAGCGTGGAAGCAGCCTATCCCAATGTTTAGAAACGTTGTGTAGGGGAATGCCAAAACCAATTAATTCAGACTCGGCAACTATCTGAGATGGTGAATCGATAGTGAGCCTAATGCATCGCCTTGAAGAAGTAATAATACGGTGGTGCCTTAACAATCATTTGCGATAAGTTTGTGGATGGGGAAATGGAAATCGTGTCGCTTCGTAAAACTGCCTTTCACATTCACTACGCCTCAAGGCCGATCCTTTAGAGTCATTTCAGAAACTGCTGTTTAGCACGTCTTGCAATGCTGCCATCTCTACTTCGTATTGTAGCACTCCTCACAATTTTTGCGTTGGTATTTCAGAAAACTGTTGCTCAGCAACAACAAAACACTTATCGTGAAAATGAACCAGCTTGGCTACCGCTACGCTTCGACTTTTCATTGAAACGGAGCTCCATGAAGGTTTTTGGTCACTCGAGCTTCTCAATGTTCGCCAGTCCGCATTTGTCGAGTGACAATACTACCGTGATCTATGATGTGTTCGCAACATTTGCGGATGGAATGGCTATCTACAACTACACTTTTGCAAACGGCGCTGCCTTTATCTCGAGTGTATCAGCGGATAACAAAAGTGTTACCAACTCGGTGACTTGCTTGGACTCAGAATCGGGAAATCTCCCCCCGATTAACTCAGTTATTGCTGCAATTAATAGTGCGGCAAGCTTGATCGAGGAGGATAGTCGTAACCCGCGATGCTCATCGAGCGCTAGCATTTCGATAAATGGTATCGAATTCACTTTATGCGCTGGCTTGTCAGGATTTACAATGACCGGAAGCGATATCAATATTGGAGTGCAATACATGACCAGTTCTAAACCCGAGTTACAACAAATTGACGACGATACTTCACAACGGTGCAACACATTTGTGGAACGGACCGTTGTAAGTCCACTTGGAAAATCAATACTTACGTCGAAGTCAGCATCGACTTCCAGAAAATTGAAAGCTGAGTTCGATTTTACATTTTGGTTGGACAATTCTGAAGAAAATGCTGATACGTCACCTGGCGATTCATCTCGCGAGTCTGAACATCATGGGTGCTCGTGCAAATCAACACCGCGTCCATGCCTTTTTATCCACGGTATGGGGATCGACAAAGAGGAACCGACCAACGTCGACTCGTTTTCTTATTACTGGGGAAATTTGACGGATCATGCCCCGTGTTGTTCCACAATGAAATTTACTGTGCTCGACACTGTGAATAATTCCTGGACGAACGACACTCAACAACAGAAAGTTTGCGATCGAGCACTCGACGTAAGTGAAACAAGCATGAATAGCACAATCAAGGACACCATTCTTGTTACACACTCGATGGGAAATCTAATGCTTGCCGGCGCAATTGCGTCCGGAAAATGCAGTTTGGATTCAACCTCAACATGGGTAGGATTGGCTGGTCCGATGAAAGGTAGCATGGGCTCAGACTTTGTTCAAGCTTCGTGTGCTGGAGAAACTAATAACCTATTAGAAGAAGTTGCAGATATTACAGGAAAATGCCCTCCGACTAACGCGTTAATATCCCTAGCGTACCAAGGGGAGAGATTCAGCTCGACAGAACACGATGCCGCGTATACAGCAGCCCAGAAAGCTTACGCTGCAAATGTGTATGCATTAATGTGCAGCGAGGGATATTCTGGTCTAGTTTCGAAGTATCAGGCGGAGTTCTGGGTGCTTGGAGCAACAGTTCCACACAAATCCGGCGACAACGACGGTATGGTAGAATTCCAGAGCTGTGCAGCTGGAATTTCAGCATCCAAATTTGGTGATACGTGGCGTTCTCGCTTCTATAGGACGAAGCTGAATCACTACGATAGTGAATTCCTTTATGGTGATGGACTACTAAGTGAGGCGAAGATGCCAGTAAAGTGGTTTGAATGTTTACTTTGAGTACATCTCACTAATTACAATATTTACATGCGTGCACGCTTCAATTCAGCTCTAAACTCACTATTTTAACAGCAGTAGTATAATAACAGTTAGGGACTGTAGAAAACATTTTATGTTTTGGTTGGGGACGGGGACGAGGGGTAAGGAGTCCTCTCCAAGGAACGCGGCTGAGTCTTCTTTTTCTTTTTGCGTAACGGAAAGACCTCCACCGAGGATATCAGGAAAACGAGAGTATTGACACCGACGCTAGTCCGAGGGGGCTAGCCTTACCACGTGCTCGCGTTCACCGCCCCCGAATACGAAGCAGTACTGCCATGTACGAACGTTTGCTAGCCCCTCACCGGGTCCGATCCTGATGTCGTTGGATCTAATGTCCTTATCATGAATACATTATCAGAGTCCTGTAAATGCAGCTCCATCACACGACAGAGTGCAAGTAAACAACCGTCGGCACGAAGGTTGGTCTTTCCTGTGACAATGGAATCCGACTTGGCAGCCATCAAGCCCGACTTGGCAGCCATGGAGCCCAAGACGCTGACCGAGTTCACACCTTTGTCCGTGCATGAAGACGAGTTTCGACTTGACAGTCTGTCTATGACGCGACAGAGTGACGACCCAATTGTCATGACACCTACCTTGCACGAGTTTTGGAAGGGATTCGGCGAATTCCCCCCGTACTATTTCGTTCGGATGGAAGAAGTGGTGTTCTGGAAAGTGAACAAGAAACTTCTGTTTGGCGAGGATCGCGTTGTGATAGTCGGCTCACCGGGGGTCGGAAAGTCCTGCTTTCTTACGCTTATCGCGTTTTACCTGGCGTGCATCAAGATGGAGAAGGTACTTGTCATACGTCGCTTGAAACGAAGGAAACGTATGAACGCGGTGGTGTGTAGTGATGGCCGAGGGTCGTACGCGCGACTTTCGGATTTCTCATCTCAAGATATCAAAGCTATCCGTGGCCAAGCTCAGGGTGCATCTGCGCAAGATCAAGCGGCAGAACACACCAATGGCGAAACTTGTTAGGGAGCAGTACTTCTAAGTGGTGGGAGTTTGCGCGAGTTCTGTAAAGAACGAGACCTGCTTGTGGAGCGGTACTGCCTTTCCGTGGCTACACACTAGACATCCCATCACGCATGCGTCTACACCCGACGTTTTTTAGCAAGCGTTTGAGTTGGTGTACAATTATGGTGGGGGACAAAGCAAGAGCCAGTGGATCGTCTGCGGCGTCACTACATCACTGACTGCAGCCTAGAAGTGGACTACCGTGACAGTCGAAAGTGGTTCCTATCTGTCGATTCGGGATATGTGTTGAGCCAGTTGGGGCGGAAAATTGACATGGACAAGCAGCTAAAGGTTTACACGCATGCTAAATCAGTTGGTGCCGGCTTCCATGGCGTCGCATACGAACTATTGCTTCACAACGCAGATCGTGAGGCATTCGTAAAGCATAAACCCGTTGTGCTGAAGATGCGGGAAGGGTCAAAATACGAGAAGATCGAGATTTTGGCGCCCAATGCTGTTTGCAGTGGCAGAGATGAGGCATCGTGCTATCCTTGCCTGTCCACACTTAGAAAGGCACCACTGGTATCCCGACGACCCCTTCTTCCCTTTCATTGACGCAGTGACCACGTGTGAAGCGTTCCCAAGTAAAAGCGAAGGTGATGGCAAGGGTCAGCATCTGTCGAACAAGTCCGAGACGATTGTGGCTTATATTCGGGTGACGATTCGAAGCGAGAAAGAGTTCAAGGAAGAAAGACTGCGCCGGCTGAACGAAGAGATGGATAAAAATGCTTCGCTGAAGGACATGAAGCGCGCGTTCGTGGTAGTAGGTCCTGACTTTGGTGTCTGCGAGATGTTTGATCTCAGGGATGCGCCAGACATTAACACGTTTCTAACGATGGTAAGCTGCTTCAGCCCGGAACAGCTGGAGCCTGAAGTAAGGTGAGATGCTAATTGGTGAACTTAAAACTCAATTAGATTAATGTTTCTGGACTTTACTTGCTTATGAACGTTCCGATTTTCAGGTTTTGTTTATGTAAACAAGTCCGAAATTATTTTAATGCTGCCTCCTCTTACGCCCAATTAATTATGATCCTGATAAATAAAAAGTTAGTAATATACAAAGATGGCGTACTCATCTCAGCAATACCTCGCTAACAAAGAGCAGATCAAGGCGGCGCAGAAGCGCTACTACCAGCGCACACGCGACGCACGGTTGTCGTATTAAAAGAGCTACGACGACAAGAATAAGAGACCAGATTCGAGCTCGCAAGTGTAAGCCCAAAACCGAACTTATTGATGGGAAGTCGAACCTAACAACGAAACCGAACTTAATTAAAAATTATTTTTGTTTCAAGGTAAAAAATCAAGTCCAATATAGGTAATGACTGACGTTTGTTTATATTAACTGATATAAAATTATTTAAAACTTCCAGCAAGTCGTACTCCAAATATCTGAATAAATTAATCGCAGATTTTTTGTTTATTAGTATGATATAAAGTCGATCCTGATACAAGATTCAAATCATATCTACGAAGAAAAATATAGCAAGCATATATAGGCAACATGTTTGCATACGAGCTCGAAGGATTAAAGAGATTAAATATCCAAGCTATCAAATGGGGTAGTAGCTACCGTGTTAAGGTGCGTGGTAGAACGGGTAAGATGGTTTATGTAAGCAACGTTTCGCGCCCAATCAACCAGAGATTGATAACTAAGCAGTACAATGTTTCGACTAAAACCCTTGAGAAACAATTGTCGCGTGAATACAAGGCTGATCCTAAGTATCGTTTTTACAATGGTAATTACATGGAATCACACTTATATGAGGGTGTTGAGGCTACTGATTTCTACGACAAGCTCGAGAACGTTCTTTCGACTCAGGCAAGTGCGCTCAAAGTAAATGTTGCTCTCGGGTACGAACGCCCCTGCTGTATACCCTTAGCACTGACTTTGACCTTGTGCTCATCGTCCGGTAGGTAGCAGATGTAGTTCTTAGAAGATAGTGACACCATCGCATTACCTCGCCACTCTTCCTTGAATAGTCCAGGCGTGGGGCGATCGAACTTGGCTACCTCAGCGTTGTAGTCTCGCTGGAACCACTCGTACTTATGCTCATCGAAGTGATCACGTAGTCAGGCTTGATACAATCATTAAATGGATTCTCGCAGCTGAACGCGATATAGCCACTGTCCGTGTCCATCTCCTGATATTGAAAGTCTGAACGATCGAAGTAAAAGTCGATGCAGTCATAGTAAAACTGAAGCATGCGTAGCTTAGCGAGCTGATAGATAGTAATCGATAAATGGATCGGGTTCTTGTTATTGAGACAACGTTTTTTATCGTAATCTCACAAGAATCAATAAGCACCTCCAACCCGTGGAACGTAAAGTGCTCGATCTTGCTCGAACACTTTACGTTCCACGGGTTGGAGGTGCTTAATGTTTCTTTTGAGAGTCTTAATAGCTTTGTCGTTCGACGCATACTTGACCTCTTTGTGCTTGCTCATTATTCATTCCAGATCGATCGAAAGCATTGTTGCCTACAAGTTTCATCATCTCAGCAATCATCGCCTTAGACTTATCAGCATTACCCTCTCGTCGAGCGTTTGATACAGCCTCCATAAATGGATCAAACGTCTTGTGAGTGCTGGCTTTGATAAAGCAACAAGTCTTGGAAATATTCAGACCGTGGGAAATATACCACTTAAGCAAAGGTGCGTATATGAGAATCTTTTCACCAAAGTAGCTACCTATCAGCTTACGAGCTGGTTTTGCTCGGCTTTGCTTACGTTCCTCGTTGTACTTGTACATGTGATGACCAATGACAATCTCATCAGCACAATCCATTAGCGTGTTTTTAAAAATTAAGGTCATCTCACTAAAGTAGTCTTTAATATGGTCTGGAGTTAGAATATCACATTCAAGGAATCCGAAAATCTCATCAGCAATAATGTCTCGACAATGCCATCATAAGCCTCGATCGTAGTCAATCGTCCGCATGGCATCTCATTACCCAGCGCCCATAGGTATAGAGCGTTAGCATCGTATCCGATAATTTTCTTACAGAGCTTACCACCGCGAATCTTCATCTCATTGCGCTTAGCGTAGCGATTGAAGATGATAGATGGACCTCCAGCAATGTTGGCCTTCATCTTAGCGTAGATGTCTTTTTCCTCCTTATTAATGCTATACACCAATCTGTCCGAGTTGAACTCGAGCAACTTCTTATAGCAAAATCCCTTGAGCGACATGTCCTTACGGGCGGTATTGCACTTGCTACAGCTGACCAATATGTTGCTATCGATGTGTCCAATCTTGTGGTTGATACGATCTGCTGAAGCGGTATCGACGAGTAGCATAAACCACACAGATACTTTTGCTTTTGCAGCAATGTATACAAGTGATCAAGTGTCATACCCAATTTCCGCTTTGCCTTAGCATCCAGCTCTTGTAGCCGCCCAAGCGCTTAGCTGGAAATTGGAAAGCGTTAGCAGGTTTCTTATCCGGATATTGGAGATTGTTGAAGTTGAAGCAGGTCTGCTCGGAAAACAATAGCGCGGGCACTTTGCGAAAATAAACGCAAAGTCGACAAGTCGCCAAGGCAGGCACGCCAAAGCAGTGCAGTTTAACAGTGAGGCGATATTATTGAGGCGGAGAGATCTTGGATCACAAACCGATACGCTCTGGAAAGTACAAATATCTGGTGAGATGGGTTGGCGATGAACCTGCCTCCTGAGAGCTACAAGATAATCTGCGGCTGGTTAAGAAAAACAGGATATCAACGCTTGAAAAGTAGTATTGGGGTTCAAGAAAGAGCTGACGTTGTTTCACCCCGCGCCAAAAAAAAGAGTCATAATTAGCTTGTAAATAAATTTTATAGAGAAAGCCTCTGTAAGCTTTTGACTCAAGTATATTGTTCGAACTATTTTTGCGAAAAGCTTGAAATTATCTGACTTGATATATAGCAATAAGATAGTAATGTGCCCAAGCTGTGCAGAGAAAGAACGTAAGCTTGTTAAGATCCGGCGTAAGCTTTGGATCATTCAGGAGGTGAGAACGAGTTGCTGAATCTTGATGCAGCCGCGAATGTCCGCAAAACAGTAGCTAATCAAAAGTACAAACACGAATCGGAAGCAATATTTGGAGGTCCATTTCATTGTGTTAAACACCGTTATCTAAATCTACTAAATGAGCGAAATCGTATCTGTCATTTGTATCTTCCTTTTCGTCATGACTAAGTTATGCCGAGCTACTGGTAAGAGAATTTAAGGCTTCTCATTTTTTTATGATTCGTTTGATATATAGGATCACATGTTTCCAAATTTTACATCGCTCCTCAGAGAGAGCAAAAACGTCAGGAGCTTCTTGAGAGAGCGCAGCGTCGTGTTCGACAATCCAACACTAAGCGTTAGATGTATGCAGGAGCCTCATGGGCAAGTGATATCACGCATGGAAGTACTACAGTCTCTAAGAAATCAGCCGAATCAACTCAGACAGACTCATCCGAGTCTGCTGAGTCCTTAAAACAAACACTGATTGATGGATACTCCCAAACAAACCCTGAGGTCTCGACTCCAAATGTTTGACCTGTGATGATCGATGTTGGAGTAGATAGTGGCGTGCAGATGGTAAATAGCTCAAATAATACTGATCGTGTTAACCAAACTGATAGAAATTTTCAAACGAGACCTCAATCATCTGATGTTGGTAGCGATAACACACAGCAAACAGCTGATGCTGGAATCGCCAATACTCCAAGAATGTTAGATGCTGAAACAAACATGAAAAACCTGGATACCGAAGATCAAGTGGAGGCGCGATCATGGGCTAAGAATTTGCTTAACGCCAATCCTAATTGGGTAGCGCTTCGAATTAAGCCAATTAAGCGTAAAATGGTAAGTACGATACTTTCTTGGTGAAAAGGACTCATTAATTGCAACCAAAACGGGTAGGAAGAGTAAGACTTATCAATCGATTGACTGGGTGGCTACAGAGGAGAAGATTAGGGACATCTGGTATGATGGCGAAAGTAAATCAATCGATGAGAACAGTTATATGAGACTTGAACACCCTCTCTATCACGCTTCACTGACGCGAAAACGAAAGATTGCCGTCCAAGTGAAGGTGATTATGCAGACCGTACAAAGCAACCTCTTGAAGACAGTTTCGAGTTTGATACATCGACATTAGATCAAGTTAATAGTAAGAATCGGTTGCTTTGGTCTATTTTTTTTAAATTTGGCAGTGCTTGAGTCTACTCGTTTGAAAAAGAAAATCATTCCTTTCCTCAAGAGCATGGGTAAAACGTCTCAGATGGATAAAACTGGATACATGTGGATTGATGGTTCACTCAATTAGCGTATCTGAAATTGATAGTGAGAGAGGCAAGCCCGCGATTACCAAAAGAGTTGATTGGAGATCAACATTTCAACAATCCATCGATTTAGTGAAAGATCAGTAACTATTTACCGAGCAAAGTTCTGGGTGATGCACCACCTAGTTCCTTACAAATCGAGCAAAATGATGGCATGGTGGAATTTTATAGTTGTGCTGGAGCAATTGCACCATTGAAATTCGGCGGTACCTATTTGAATCGTTTTTATCGAGTAAGCTCAATCACTACGGCTCCACTTTCCGGGCGGCGGATGCGCTCTTTGATCAAGCAAAAATGCCTGTAAAGTGGTTTGAATATTTGCTATAGGCAGACGGCCCTACGTCTGGCAATCATTAGATCCTAGAGTTTAGTGTTATCGTATAATTTTAATATGTGCCGAAAGAATCATGATCTCCTAAAACTAAGGTATGTTGTTTTTCCAGACTTCAAATCTTTTTGAGGTGTTATGTTTTCCAAAACTACACCTATCCCCGGCCAAAACTGGCTAATCGGCAAGCAAAGGTGGCAACTTTTATTTTAGGTAGCTGAGGGGAACCCAAAACAATGTATTTATTGACAATATCTCAATCAAAGTTGGCTAATCAACATTCAATGTTGTCCTGTCTAGCAGATGCTTTTGCACTTACGCCCCGTACACCATGTCCTCCATGCGGACCGCCGCATTGACAAATTTGGAGGCGTGTAGCTCCATCTTTTGCACCATACGCTGAGTAGTCCGTGGCATACAAAAGTGAGCTGCCCGCTCTAGCAGTTGCATCCGAGCCTCGGTTTTTGAGATTGGCTCGCCGTTGTTGATGAGCACCGGGTCGTTCATCTCATCGCGCATCAAGGCCAAATACTCCTTGATGTGAGCCTTTAGAGCACTAAAGCAGTTCTCAATTGGATTACACATAGGGCTGTGCGGCCCCAGGCGTAGCAGGACAAGGTCGTCGTGCTCTTGCACCAGCGACTCGGTCTGGCAATGAGCCGGCGCGTTGTCGAAGACGACGACAATATTTTTTTACCTAAGAACTCGTCATGACACACGTCCGACTGCTTGATCTCCTTGTACAACGCCTCCACAAAATCTGCATCTGACTGCATCTTGATGCTGCCTCGGTGTGTGCCGTATGCAACGATGCCAAACGCCGACGAAAAAGCGCACTGAATTGGTAAGTTGGCGCCCTTAGAAGGCGGCAGCTTGTCGACCGCCCGCTTGCCTTTCTTAGCCCTGCTGCGAGTCCGCTTCGTGTACAAATTGTAGTTTGTTTCGTCAAAATATACGACAAGGTCGCCTTGGTCGTTGTGTTTAATGAGGGCTTCGGCAAACGTCGTCCTCTTCTCCTTGTTCGACTCGCTATTGCACGTCGTGGGCTCGACACGCACCAGGTTGACGGTGTACAACAGTGGCGCGATGCAGTGGTCTGCAATAGCAGCAAGTTGAAGTCGTCCAGTACCAATGCCTGCAGCGTGCGGAGTGTGAAAAATCAGCACTCGTCGAGCCACACCTCAAGCGCCGCCTTAATTTCAGGTGTCATCTTAGTGGCACGAGCACCCCTTCGAGGTAGGTCGTCGGTACGACCGTGACCAACGAGATACTCCGCTGTAGCCCTAGTAACCCATTATGGCGGGCTACAGCTCGCCAGTCGTCACCCGAGGCGTACGCGTCTAGGACGCGGCGACGCTCCTCCGGTGTGTGGCGCTTGGGTGGGGACTGGGATGGCATCTGCGGCTTCGTGGGCAGGTTTAAGAATGAACCGTCTGCCCGGCAGCGCCACCAAGGGTCTGTGGCAGGCGCTAGCATGGCAGCCCGACAGCCAGTAATTTCGTAGCGGCCAACTTTGATTGTTGAATAGCCAACTTTGATTGAGAAAGTGACCCTAGTTTGGGCTTCATGTAGTAACCCAAAATAAAAGTTGCCAACTTTGCTTGCCGATTAGCCAATTTTGGCCGGGCAAAGGTGTATACTCAAATGTCAAAACGCTTCAAAGTACCGAAATGTTTACGTCAAAATTACGTACTTAAAGTAGAACGAAACTTTAAACAAAAAAAAAAAAAACACAACTTCTACTAATGGATCTTCCTATTTGGTCTTCTTCTTGTCGGTAGTCTTCTTGTCGGTGGTTTTTTTCTTGTCTTGTTTGTTATCTTTCCCTGCTTTACTTGCGCGCTTTTCGGCAGTTTTGGCTCCATCTTTTGTCTTCTTTGTGGCATCCTTGGACTTTGCTTTCGACTTTTCAGCACTTTTAGACTTCTTGGTTCCGTCCTTCGTCTTTGTTTTTGTCTTCTTCTTTGTAGCTGACTTCTTGCTGTTGTCCTTTCTCGATTTCTTAAATTTAGTTTTACCTTTTTTATCCTTAGCTTTCGCTTTGTCCTTTGATTTCGACTTGGATGTCGTTGGCTTCCGCTTCGCAGTCGCCTTTTTTCCTTTCTTTCCTTTTTTACCGTCCTTGGCATCGTCGTAGGTTTCACGCCAATTCGGGTCACCCTCCTTTGCGATTGCGACTGCAGCGTTCTTCTTCTTGAGTTTGCGGCGCATACGTTTCATCGCATAGCGCTCCATGGCCGCTCGTTTGCGACGTTTGCGCCATTCCATCAAGAAGCCAATTATCCCGACTAGTCCGACGCTGGATAGACCGATGATAAGTGCCCAGGGAAGTGGACGCACATATACCCAAGTGTGCTCATTCCGGCCATCTTCAAAAGTTTCGTCCACGTTGCCAGCCGGGTCTCGTGCTCGGATACGCAGCCGAAAAGTACCTGAATCTAGCCAACTACCAATGTCTAACTCACCTAGTGTCAGGGTCCAGTTTCGGACAACGAGTTGCTCTACCGTGTCGAGCAAATAATATTCAAAAACGCAGTAGGGCTTGTCGCTATCAAACTTGAATTCAGTTTCTGAGCTTCCGCTCGTGGGTACCAACGTGAACTGCGCTAGTGGTCGGCGTGCGTCGCGATACCAGACATCGTTGTCGTAGTAGTCTGGAGCGGTAAGCCCTCCGAGGAGCAACACTCGACGTTGAAAGATTATACCTGCGTGGCCCGATCGCGGTTGAGGTCTCCACTGGCAAATGCTCTCTTGAGCATCGACGAAAACATCGCGGAGCACTTGGACTTGGTCTACTCCAAGAACATCCGCCCAGCGAAGACGACCAGTTTTAGCATCTCGCACTTTGGAGCCAATGTGTGTGCACCCGTCCCAATTAGTCTCATCTTGAGTCGTAGTTGCTTGAGCATTTGCAGCATCTTCGTCTCCATTTGCTCCTTGAATGACTGCGACGTTGGCATACTCTTGTCCCTCGTACTCTGTTGGCTGGACCGTGCATTGCTCGACTACAAGCTTTGCCAGTGCAATGTAGTCGCATATAGGCATCAACTGCCGTAGAGCAATCGTTTGGTCGAAAGAAAGAGTCGTCAGATCTTGGATTGTGTTGACTCCAGCAGCACCTAACGCTAGTGCATCTGTGTCCACCATTGTCCTCAAGTACGAAACATCACTTGCTGGTCTTACATATTCCGCATACGCCGTAGCTGACGAATAGTCCTTGATCCAGGTGGTTTGCCCTCCTTTCCAAACCCAAACATCTTCAAGAGTTCGTTCTGCATCCTCCCCAAACATCAAAATGAGCTGGTCGTCAGGATCATCGCCCGAAGTTTGATCAGGTGCACCAGGTAATACAAGCGCCACGTGCTTTGCCCTTGGCGACCAAGGTGCTGCATTAGTCACTAGAGCCCACGTCGACCCTGTAGTGCTCATCCACACATCGTTCAGTAGCTCTGTTTGTGCTTGCCCAGTCCCCTCTTGTGTCTCCGAAGCACCTGATCGTCCTCCAAATATGTAGAGCCGCGATTTGAACACTACCATCGAGTGTTCACCGCGGGGTGGAAACTCTGCGTGAAGCTTAAGCATCTTCCAGTGCTGGCCATCAGTGGAAGTCCACATGTCATTCAGGTATGCACGATACCCGCCACCACATGCGAACTCTTCACCCGACGGCCGCTTTCGAGCATTCTCTTCAATTCCGCAGTTTCCTAACTCGATGAGTGCGTAGCCGCCAGATAAGTACAAGGCGTCATTGAACACCGCCACTGCGTGAAATTCACGCGGCGACCACATATTGCATACGCAAAAACCTGTTGAGGTGGCCTCGTCGACTTGGCATGATGCGTCACCCTCACATTGGTCATCATCTTCACATTGCAATTCTGGTCGCGATGCTTTTCGAACTAGGGCACTTTGGGGATACGCACAACCGGGTGTTACGAGTTTCCAGGATGAACCAGCATCGCTGCTACGCCAAACATCATTTTTCAGCACCGCGAACTCGAGCCATCGGACATTGCGCGGAGCCATAGTCCCTGGTCCCGTGCCACCCCTTTGTTGTGATTGAGGGACCGGAAAATGTTCACGGGCTCGGCCACCAAACACAAACAACTCGTTCTGGAATGCAAGTGCGACGAAATTACGGCGAGGTGAGAACATGTTGTCAGCTAGATAGGCCCCAGGAGGCTGGGTTGGATCATCACACCCTGAGGGAGGATTGACTGCCCACGCTGCTGCAGCACAAGCTATCCAGTCAGAGTATGTGATTCCTCGTGGCGGACGCTTACCGTTATTAGTTTGTAACCACGTGACATTCGCTACAATCTGTGGCAGCGGATCTCCCCACTTTGTGGTTTTAAGGATATTTGTCTGCACGTTCCAAGTTGGCCCAGTCGTACTCCACACATCATTACGCATTGCACCACCACCAGGGTATGCTCGTAAGTCTTGAGAGCCCTGAACGTTTGAGTCTCCGCCTAGAACGAAAAGTCTTGCTCGCTGTCCGGTGGCACGCACATACTCGTCACTGAAGTCTAGCGCTGCGACTGCATGGCCGTGCCGATTTGTCCAGGGTGTTATCTCTCTCACTGCTGCGTTAGTGTGCTTTGCTCCACTGACCTGCGCCCAATTTGCAGCATCTACTGTGCGCAATAAAGCAAGTGTGATGCACAATATGAACCACTTTTCCCGAGGCACCCATCGACCCCAAGACATTTGCAGACTTGATGCTTGTCAAGTTTAAAGAACTGTGTTGTTTGCCCATAAATGCATGTATCCCCTGACTATTTCAAGAGCAACCTGCATGTGGCAGGCCATTTTTGTCTTCTGGAAAGCGTACTTCATGAGCCTAAATGGAGAGTGACGACGGAAACTGAAACCGTTGGCAAACTTCTTCAACAGTGCAAGACTTGAGCTTCAATGCACAGCTCAAACTGAAATGGTTCTTAGCGATGGCTTTCCAGAGTCTCGAGTTTGCATGTGTTGGATCCACGCAAAATATGGCACTTTTTTGCTGTTTAAATCCTCTCCACAATGTCGTGTTAGTGCGGTGACTTGAGTGTGCAATACAGCTCAACGATATTGGAATGATGCAATGTAACGATGTTTGTGTCGAAAGATGTCTCAAGAAATTATAGCGATCATATTAAAACCTCAAGAGCTGTACATTGTAGCACTCTCGTGAATGCAATGGCGCGAAGCATCTCGCAACAGATTATTAGCCGTTCCGGCTTACTCGTGAAGACGGTCTCGCTCTCCTCGTACTTTTGTAAGAATAATTCGGTGTGTTACAAAGAATCAAGTTACAACAAGCATTCAAACCATTTTACCGGCATTTTAGCACGGTTTAAAAGTGCATCACATGCAGAAACTGCATATCGTAGTGGTTTAGTTTCGTCCTGTAGAAGCGATCACGCCAGTTATTACCAAACCTAGACATTGGTATCCCAGCAGAACAGCTTTCAGATTCCACAAAACCATCATTTTTAATGTCTGTGCGGGACGACGAGTCCAAGGACCCAGAATGCCCACTGATCACTTGATAATAATCCAGAAAATCCGGCCGCACATTAATGCATAAACATTTTTTCGATATACTCGCTGCGCTGCAGCATATGCTGCGTTAATTTCTGCTGAACTGTGTTTTCGCCCTCATAGGCGAGTGATTTTAGTGATGTCGTCGGGGGGCATCTACCACTATGTTGTATCACTGCTTCCATGACAAAATTTGTGTTATCAGCACAGGAATCTTGAATATAGTCGGAGGCCATACTTCCTTTCATCGGCCCTGCCAGCCCAATCCACGTTGAGCTAGTATCGAGGCGACACTTTCTGTTCGCAATCGCACCACTCAACATCAGATTCCCAATAAATGTGTGACAATAATGGTATCGGCAATGGTGCTCTTCGTGCTTGTTTTACTTACAGCAAAAGTCCGGTCACACACTTTTTGCTGTAAGGTGTCATCCGTCCAAGAAGTGTTCACAGTGTTTAATTCAGCGTATTTGATCGTCAGGCAACAGGGAGCGTGGCCTGTTAAATTTCCTCAGTAGGAAGATAGCGAGTCTTG
Source organism: Phytophthora taxon juncus (assembly GCA_033558005.1). Lineage (NCBI taxonomy): Eukaryota > Oomycota > Peronosporomycetes > Peronosporales > Peronosporaceae > Phytophthora > Phytophthora taxon juncus. The sequence goes on from JAUCEE010000022.1 coordinate 1,412,900, forward strand.
GTTAGTTTGCTTCTCTGTGGCAACCCCCATTCCATGAATAAAGATGCACGGTCGTGGGGTCGATTTACACGCACATGCTGAATCTCCCCACGAAAAATCTATCTCAGTTTTTAGCCGTCTAGTTTCCTGTGCGGGAATAGGTCTTCCCGACAGCAGCGCCTTCCGATTCGATGCCACAATACTCGGTGCCGCAACGACTGGACATTTACGGGTTTCACTGGTAGTAACCTCTGGTGCAGTTATGTCGAAAGTTTTGTTCACATACTGTACAGTGATATCCACATCGTCGCTGTACATCGTAAATCCCGAAGGCACAAAACGAAGTTGATTTCATTCACTATAACCTTCAATCGAACTCCAGCAGCACACTTGAGATGACGCTCGATTTTAGGTGATTGTGGAAGAACCATTGCTGTGCTCAAGGCATTCGTGATTGCATTGATTGGTGGCAGGTTGTCAGTTTTCCCCTCGAGACAGCTCCCAGAAAAGTTGTATTACCACGATCGGAAGTTCTCTTAAAATAATAGCCGACGCCTTTAATTAGTACGTACTCATGTTGCATCGAACCATCCATAAAACTGGTTTTGGTGTCATACATTGCATTCGCGCCGTCCTCAGGAACAATTGGGTTAGCGTGCGTGACAAACTGCGACTGACCGTGGATTTTCATGGAGTTTCGTTTAACAGTAAAGTGTAGCCTAAGTGTTGGCCATTCTACTCCTGTAGCATTGTGGTAAGCAGAGATGACCTCACTGGACGCTACTACATGCACTTGTAGTTGTAGGAATAACAAGGTTGTGATGATTACAGCAAGAGCCTTCTCCGGTGGCATTTCTTTGTGGTGCTGCCGACGTCCAGATGCGCTGCCTGTGAGAATAGAAAAACTGAAATGAGCTGCTGGATCTGTTTGCGCTTCCTGATCGACTTTCCGGTTCGACATGCAAATGAAATGTGTATGCTTGTATTGCAAAACGTGAGGCTGTTCCCATTTCACCATCTTGTGAATAAAAATATTCCGGTGTTGTGCGCAAGATGCGGCTATTCAACTCCTTTCTGGCACCACGTTAATACGGTGATTAGTCTGTCTACGTAGTTCTAAATACTGCATCATTTTGTAAGGTATAATTTTGTCGGTTGGGCATGGACAGCTTTCCGTTGCCAATCAACGAAACCTTGTCAATTGGGCTGCGCACGATTAATCCGTAAAAACAAGAGAGGCATACGCAGATTTGATGCGAAGAAACGAGGACATGAGTTACATGAGATATTACAGGTAGAGCAGAGCACGCCCGTGACGCGGGTACCCATGGTTTTACCCCCACCCACCCGCAGGAGCGGTCTTTTGTGCTAGTACCAAACACATCTTCTGAGAAAAAATATTTGTATTATGCTTGTTTGTTTTAGCAGCTAGATTTTTTTTCGGGCTTAGATGCTGAACCATCAGAGGAGTTTGAGGTGCGTACGAAGCGTTTGGCCGAGGATAAAGAGGAGGATTGGTTATGATTCAGATCACTGATATCTACTGCCTAGATGTCTGTTTTTTTATTCATTTACATGAATTTCTGAGGACAGCCTACAACTCTCTTGCTAGCACCATTATATAATCTACATTATTTCTTCTGTAACCGGTAGCTTTTGATTTCATACAGCACAGTCAAGGGCTCTTACTAGCAATAGTAATCTGTAGAATCGACTTCTTCTCGAGTAACTTTTCTAGGTTTCGCTATTGACGTTTCTCCTTGTCAGATATCTTTGCTTAGTGGGTCATCTTCTTCTTGGCTCGTTCTCTCCGGCTTTATTTGTTTAGTAGCGTTATTTGCGCTTCCCCAGGACGTGGTACCCTCCGCAAACAGGTAGAACTGCAACCTAAACATCGAGTGTGTTCACCGCGGGTGAAATCTCGCATCGATTTGATCATTCTGTTTGAGCATTGCTTCTGTGAACGTGCTTAGTTTGCTCAAAGACAAATTCATCTGTACCAAAGGTATGTATGAAATTACGCTTTTAATTAAAGCTTTAAGAAGGCATTATCCCCTCGTTTCACGAAGTTCTCTGAAGAATGTATTCGTCATGCATGGAGCAAAGCGTAAGCCTTTCCCTCTCTCTACATCAGAGCACGCCAATGCCCTTTTACGGGTTACCCAATCCAACCGCAAAGATGAACCGGGTAACCGCACCCACACCGGAAAACAACTACATGAACAGCAAAAGAAATGCATTCCAACCAGTAGTCGCTTAAGTGCGAGTGCGAACTTATCGCGCGTTTTGTTTCCCTTCGGCCATACTGAAGACAAGTGGCACCATGGGCACGTATGTGGAGGACTACCTGGAGAGCATGTACATGCTGCCGTCGGAGATCAAGCGCAACTTCGACCTGATGCGCGAGCTGGACAAGGTGCGTGTGCGCTCGTGGTCTGCCGCCGCCCCCGCCCTCTAACGCGTGGCCGCAGACGTCCTACCCGCTCCTGGAGGAGCTGAAGACGGCGCAGAAGGCGTACTTAACGAGCGCGCGACAAAAGGTGCTCGCTAGGTGCGCAGACACGACAAAAGGTGAAGCTACCGAGCAGGAGCTGCGCGAGCTCATCGGCGCCGACGCCGCGCTGCAGACGCTGCAGGAGAAGCACGCGCGCGTAGTGCAGAAGCTGGACGAGAAGATCGCGATCGCCGCGCAGAGCTACGACATCGTGGACCACCACATCCGCCGCCTGGACCGCGATCTGGAGAGCTACGCGGCGCTGCTCAAGGCCAGCGGCGAGTACCAGGAGGACGCGCGGCCGCAGCGCAAGAAGCAGAAGCTGCAGACGACGGTGCATCAGGTGCACCACACGAGTCAGCAGAGCCACGTCACGCCACACGTGGCGCACGTCCGCAGCAAGCACAACACAGTGGCGGCGACAAGTGCTGCGGCGAGCAAAGCGGCGGCGCCGGTGGTGGCCAAAGCCTCCAGTGCAGGAACCTCGTCCACGAGGAAAAGGTCGGTGGCTGAGGCGGCGGCGCCTGCAACCACGCCCGGACCGGTGCTGCTGGCATCGGAAGACCTGCCCATCGACCCCAACGAACCTATTTATTGCAGTTGCCGACGAGTGTCGTTCGGGCAGATGGTGGGCTGCGACAACGACGACTGCAAGTACGAGTGGTTCCACTTCAGCTGCGTCGGACTCACAGACCAACCTGCAGGCAAGTGGTACTGCCAGGACTGCAAGGCGCAGCTTGGGATCAAGTGATGCGACGGACTGGTGGAGAGTTTTTCGTGCGGCAAAGAGAGTTAGCATGGATAATGTGTGAGCGCTGCATGCCCAGTTGAATTTGACGTTGCTGCCATTTTTTTCAATGGACGAAGTATTGCTTTGGTTGAGTGACGAGTTGTGTGCTGCTAGTTTGGCGTTGCATGGAACTCAGTTAGAACCCACGACCCTGCCAAACAGTTTCATTTGCAGCAGCGTTGTTTCGTAGCCCAGATCTAGCAGTTTGAATGGGATTGTAGGAAATTTCGGATACCTTTTTGCTGCAATGCGCGTTATTGCGTACCCCAATGACTTAGGAATTTGTTTTGGGTCTGAATAACCGGGTACAGTGGTGATATCGTCACCAGACTTTCCTTCGATTCTAGCAGATATTGGCATGGCCACACGGAACATCGCCAGCTCAAGCACGACGCGCGGAAGCGTTCGGTGAAAGCGGCCACGTCTCCCAGCAGCCCCTCAGCGTTGATCGGCGCCAGGTAGTTGCGCAGCTGTGTCTCGTCGGGGCAGTCCGAGCTCCAGCTGATCTGGTCCACAAGCTTATGCACGTGCTCCTTCAGCTCGCCGTCCGTCGTGACAGTGGCCACCTCGACGCCATCCTTGAACACCGCAAGACTCAACGTCTCTAGCTCGCTCGAATCGGCTTGGACCAGCGTCTGCAATACATCAGGTGTCAGGCAGCGCGCGTTTGAGCTTGCAGTCGGGCGGGCTCCTGCTGCAGCGAGAGAGCCCCTACGAGCTTGCTCTTGTTCTGCGTGGCGCACCTTGTCACGTTGGATGGTGGACACCAATGAGGACGATCCTCACATCTACCTTGACGAAGCCGGCCAGATTGACCTTGCACGCTTTTCCGCAGCTGATTTCGAAGCGTTCCTTCTTGAAAAGCGAACACCAGTCTGAGTAAACTCGATGAACACGTACTGAAGTGCAATAAAAGACTTTTATAGCGAAAATATATGGCTTTGCCATAGGCATACGAAAAGAGGATTGCGGCATTTTTTCTGGGCTAAAGCGATGAAGTGATGGCTAAGCAACGCTCGGATTTGGCCCCCAATACATCACCATGGATAAAACAAACTGGGGTTCTTCCTCATGTTTAGCTCAATAATCAATTGCTTGCAATGCAAACTTTCATTGACAAGATGCCACGAGTTCGAATGGAAGGGGCAGTGAGTTACTTGAGCAAAAGGGAGTTGCAGCAGGCAACATACTAAGGAACAGCTAGAAAAACGGTCTGAACGTGCCTGTACAGCACATTTCTCTCGCAGCTGCATGGTAGACTCACCAATTCTAACAAACACGACAGAAAGTAAGCCTGCCGATGTTTTCCGCGTAGAAGTTGCAAATTTGAGGCTGACAACTTCCACACGTAAGCGCCGGCTTGGCGAGCTTACAGTATCTACTATACTAAGGATTGGTGGAGTAGAAAATGCAAAGAAAACACTAGGACAAAGACAACAGAATCCAGCTCATCGCACTACCTAAATGCACAATCAAACCACGATTTGTTGTTCAGGGCAGACTGTTCAGCACCGTTATATCAGTACACCATTGCATTTTAGCCAATCAGATAGCGTTATAAATCGTAGCCTACGCTTTTGCTAACCTAGAGTCCACCGATAAAGCGCTGGATGTGGGCTGTCTTGACTTTGCGGCGCAAAGTCGTCGACTCGCCCCAATACGTAAGTGAAATAAATGTAGGATGAAGACTGTTTAGCGATGGAGATTCCTAACTGATCAAGTTGAAAATGATTTGTGGAGCTGAGCGTTGGAGCTAAAGTGAAATCGTGTTCATCAACGCACTAAGGCTGAGCGCCTATCGTGCTGTACGAATATTCCGCACGAAGATAATTCTCTAAAAGGTTGGATGAAACATTTTAATGCTATGCAATAGCTCATACATAAAATTCCTTAATTCCACCACATTATTTCAGTGGAAGCAGTATCGCCGCTTACCGAAAACGACGAACCTACTCCGTAGACGTCTTCGGAACCAACTTCACCAACCGCAAAAAGAAAATGACCAGCAGCACCACGAACAGCAAGTAGTTGTAGTCGTTCAGCGTGTCGGCGATGTACCACACTGACGATGAGGTTGCACCTCATGGGTATGACTTAAGGACATCAGCAAGTACGAGTTTGTATATTAAACAAGTTGTATTATTTGTGTTCCTAAACGAAAATGGCATTAAAATACCCCCGAATCTGGGATTGGAAACATATTAGGGCTAGCTGCAATACACTAGATCGGACTCGTTGTTATCGTCGCGGCTTGGGTGCGGTAAGGTAACTTTGGTCGGTCTTACAAATGGCTCTGCTAAAGCAAACGCGACGGTTCTCCTGACGCATTGTCGCTCTTTAGCGTTACGGCCATCTCGAACAGGAAATGGTCGTCTTGCACATCCATGAGTGACCTTTCCTGCTGATGTTCCTGCTGCCGGATAGCGTCGAGTTTCCGCGTGGCTACTCATGAAGAATCGCGAAGGGACGAAGCGTGTCGGTACGGCGAAGAGTACGTGTGCATGGCACTGTCGTCGTCGAGCAAGCTCGACACAGAGCAAGGTCGGCGCAGAAGGAGTTTCTCTTTGGTCCTGACGTACTGTCTTCGGCTGACCGCCTACTATTGTGCTCACAGAAGCTTTCACAAGCTGCTCAGTGTGTGTTCTACTACTCCTGCTCAATTTCAGCCATCTTGGACCCGCGTGTTTAGCTCACTGATCATCAACTTCATACATATTTTCCCTACCTTCTTCACCGGCGTGCTGGCTCAGACTTCAGTAACTGTACAATGATCCTGTGCCGCACCACCGGCATGTTCATGATGGTGCTGATGACGGTGTTGTTGTGCTTGCTCCGTCCATCATGTTCACCGCTCTCAACATGGATCACGTTCGGCGTGACGCTGGGCCCGCTGGTTTAGGTGATCGCGGCCGACCTGTTTCCGAAACTGGAGCGTCCCTCGGCTCATCGGCATCGGCGCCAACTGGTTGGACAACGCAAGATAGCGCAGGTCCCAAGTCCTTTGTTGAATGCCCTTACCTACCCCAGGTCCGCTAAAGAAAAAAAAAGACAGAACCACTTAAAACGTGCTCTTCAACGCAAAGTCCGTAAGATAAGGGTCGCCGAAAACTCAACAATGAGCCGACCGTATTGGGGCTACGCCCAATAAGTGATTAGGACGATGCAAGCAAGAAAACGAGAAATGCTTGACGCATTTAGCCGCTTGTTGTGCTTCAGTTGGTGCATTTTATTATAGTTGCTCTGCTCTCCTGACGCCTCTAGTGTATTCTAATTTTTTTCTCTCGATCTCCAATATTCGCACTCAATCTGCCAGCACAGGCTACACACATCACGACTAGAAGCCATTTCTAGAGCTGGCGACTTCATTTCGCGCGTTTGTTCGCTCAGGTTTAGGCCGGAACCAATCCCCACTGTAACGATTAATTTTAGTAGCGATGCTTCCTAATACTAAATTTTTTTGCAGCTTACGGAATGAGTGAAGTCGCTAGAACTTTCACTTCGGTTGCTGCAAGCACTTCAAAGTTCCTACGGAGTGGACTGAGGCGTCATTTACTACCTGTAGCAGTAGCTGTTTAAGAAATGCCTGCCTTTCGTCCTCGCGTTTCTTCAGAGTCTTAGTCATTGTAGGCACAACTGTTGCGAGAGTGATCCGATCTCGAAGATCCTCGTCGGATGGCATTTCCAGCTGGACGAAGTCTGAAGACGACAATGCATCCTAGCTGGTACTTGATATGGCGGCTAGGAATCACGCATTCCTTATGTCAAACTCGACTGCAGGATACTCAGTGTGTTGATCATCGCAAACCTCACTTTGAAATCTATCAGCAAGCCAACAAGCAGCCTCACTCAACCTTCGTGAGCCTTCGAGCTCTCCGGGCACCCCGACAATGACCAACGCCGCATCGCGACAGAAGGCCAACAATGCCAACTCCAACAGCAAGAGCGGCAAAAATACTGCCACGGCACCAGTGATGCAGACCAACACCAAGGCTTCGGCGTCTCAGTCGGCAAAAGTCACGACCACCATCGCAGCTACTCCAGTGTCCGCGGCAAGCAAGAACGCCAGCAAGAATGCACAAGCAAGCAACAAGGCTGCCAACGCAGCAAATGGTTCCAAACCGGACAAGAATACCAAGCAGTTCGCCTTAAGCGATGTGAACCCCTGGAGCGTGCAACGTGCGCGGCAGATTCGCAAGTCGGACTTCGAGAGGTTTGTGAAACTTCACAACTTCTTCACTGCCAACGACGATGCGATCGCAAAACCAATCAATGCCAAGGCCAACTCCAAGCGGGAGCAAGTTGACCAGTGGCTCCGCAATTCCGTAAACCCGAAAGTCTTGGCCTCGATTCAGGAAGTCCAGGAGACACAGCAAGCGCTTCTTTCGCTTCTCATTGTTTCGGCTGCAATCAGCAAGTACGGTGAGCAGGAACTCGTGCGAAGGAACAGCCTCGGTGAAATGGACAACATCATCGGTGCCCGCTTCGGAACCAGCGGATTGCGCTCGAAGCAGCAAATGCCCCACACTGTCGGTGCTAGCTATGTGCTGCGGTTAGTGCTTGGACTCGCACCGGAGAAGCGAGCTGCGTGCCAGACTCTGCGTGACATTCTTAATCACGAGAGCAATGCTCGCCTCGTGCTACAGCCGAATTCAAAGGGTTTGAAGCCAGCCTTTGGTACTGTTGGTGCGGACTCGGACGACTGGGCCAAGCTCAACCAGTACCAGCTCAAGCACATGGCGAAGCAGGCGCAGTCAGGCAAATTTCAGGACGCCATGCAGCAACTCGGCGGTGAGCACCTCTACGATGCAATCCGTACACAAGTGAAGCAGGCTGGAGGTGCTTCGTTCTGGGACGCCTCTAACGACAAGCCCGCACTGCGGCAGAAGAATATCCGTCCACGATCAGCATCTGCCGACAAAGGCCCTCAGCCCAAGAAGGAGGGCTCAAAGCAGCAATCTGGCAAGAAGAACGCTAACCAGAATGCGAAGAAACAACTGCCCGTAGAGACTAAAAAGTGGACTCAAGTTCCTCCGCCAGCACCCGTGAGTGTGAAGCCGGTCACCAATGCCCAGATCAAGAAAGCCACCGGCCAGGAGAAATCACAGGTGAAAAACTCTTATCCTGTGAAGAATGTATCGCCGGTGAAGAATGCCACACCAGTGAAAAATGTGGTGGCTGTAGGTGCTTGGGCTGGGCCTCTTCCGGCTTCGATATTGCAGAGCCGACCCATTGCTATCGTGAGCAGTGCACCTACACTGTCTGCGCGTGTTGGCAACCGAGGCCGTGCTATCCTCTCGAGAGCGCTATAATCTAACTGTGGCGAGGATCATGTAGGTGTTCGTGGTGTTGATGTTTCACGCGTATAATTTAGGTGTTCATGAGTATTACAAGTGGTTGATGTAGTAAATGGAAAGTGGTTTTCAGTGCTCTACCTAGTTTACTACAAAATGGAAACTGGTTTTCAGTGCTCTACCTAGTTTACACGGAGTTACGGTAATCCGGTCTCGACTTATCTAGCATTGCCAAACGAGTTAGTGATCTCCGCCCCCACGCTTGACGACCAGGCGAGGATGTCGAAAGGTATTCAAGAACTTCAAGATGTCCAAACTCCGCGGCGCAATCCGTCGCGGAGACCCCACTAACATGATGATAAAGGTTAGCGCCTTGTTGGGCTAAAACGTCAACAATATCCAGATGCCCCATTAGTGCAGCAAGCCATAGTGGAGTGGCTCCGTCGTCGTCCACAGCATCGAGCGAAAAGAGACTGGAGAGTTTGACCAACTCTTGGACGACAGGCAGCAATCCGAAGAATGCTGCGAGGTGGAGTGATGACGTCTTTCGAGGATCAAATGACCCTAGCACTGCATCGATTGCCCCGGATAGTGGTGGATGTGATGGGGACGAAGCGTATTGCGGACTTTCACAGCGAGCACCATGGCGTAGCAACAATTTTACAATTCTCGAGCGTCCGTGGCGAAGAGCTCTCAACAAGGGAGTATCACCCAGATCGTCACGCGCATGGATGTCAGCTCCTGCATCCAGCAGTGTCATTACACTCGACCTGTGGCCATTTTGTGCTGCCAAGTGGAGTGCTGTGGTACCATCTTCGTTGTCGTCTCCAACTGTAAGATCAACCTTGGCGCCATGTGCGATCAACAGCACAAGGCCGGCCTGCCAACCGCTAGATGCAGCAATGTGCAGAGCAGTCCACCCCGCGAACTCGTCAAGGACAGGTGATGACACACGGGAGTTCACCCAGACGTCCCCTTGTCCTTTCAAAATCTCGCGAAGACGCCGCAAGCTTCGGCACTTGCAAGCAGTATGAAGAGCAGATTCGTGGCGCTGGCTTAGTTCTCGAAACGAGCTCCCCGGTTCAGTGTCCCAAACGCTTGAGCTTCTCGAGAAGTGGTGTTTGCATTGAAGTTTTTTCTTGGATCGCTTCAATGATAGATCGGATGCATGCCGTGCCCAGAGCGGTGTCGAGAACGCAGTTTTAATCTTATGGAGCCACCAAGTTACCCCGCTGTATGCCCCATGGTCCACGAGTGTCTTGGCAACTAGGAAGTGTCCGCGCTGGAGCGCACACCGGATCGGTGTAGCCCAGTCATGCGTACGGCGAGCATCCAGCACCGCGCCAGCATTGACAAGTGCGTTCACTACTTCCACGTGAGCTGCATCGAACAGGTATTGTGGTGGAGAACGAGACCGGACTCGTGCCATTTCATCGTCGACAGTATTGGGGTAGTCGCATGCATGGTGCAGCGGTGTCATCCCGCGTGCGTCACGGGCATTGACATCCACATCAGTGCGTGCAACCAGGAACCGCACGACATCTGCACGACCAAGTCGAGCTGCTAAGTGCAGTGGCGTGATTCCTTGCGAGCCCCGCGTGTACTCGTCCGCATCGAGAGCCGCTGCCGTCATCAAGAACTTGAGGATCTGCACGTGACCACTTTCGGCTGCGAAGTGGACACAGGTGCCCAACTCGACTCCATGACCAAAGTCGTTCTCGAGAGGTGCCAACGCATCCGTTCGTGCACCATGTTGAAGCAGGACTTGAAGCACTTCCAGCTGGTTGTATCGAGCCGCCAACAGTAGCGGCGTGAAGCCCTGCGCGTTGCGGATCTCAGTATCGGCACCGTGTCGGAGTTGCATCCTGGCCGCATCGGCTCGACCACAGCGTGCGTACAGATGCAACGCTGTGTCCATCATCCAGTCGGGCGAATGCTCTCGGTCTACCGCTTGGACCATGACTGGAACGGACTCAACGCACTTGCTGTCTAGCTGTGCTGATAACTTGTGAAGGTCGTGGTAAGCGCCAAGTCGCTCGCCCGCAACCCATGAGCCCGTGGCTTGAAAAAATGCTCCCACGCAGACGCGACGGTCGCAGCTGAGAGCCACCGTGGCGCTGCCTCCTCACTCGCAGCGACTTATTCGCGACGTTGAGACCGTGCGAGGCAGAGACGACGATAGCGTTGATGTGCAATGCGTTCCCGCGAAGATGGACACCTCCTGGACACCTCGGACTCGACAATCGACTGGCGAATCTAGGCATCACTTTTTAACGCGCAGCACGGCACGAGCGTGGCGGCATTGAGCTCGCCGGTAGAGAGTGAGCTCGTTAAAGGCGATGACCTGCACGATGGAGACTTTTTCGTTTTCAATTTCTCGCTGCTGCCTGGGTATCGCATGCAAGGAGCGTTTCGCGACTCGAAACTGCTGATTCGGCAGCCGCGAGGTGAACAGTAGCAGTCGGGGGGATCTGCCGTGGACCTCAAGACAGGTGAGTTAAGAGTCATGGGAACGACGTAGATTTGACGAAGGAGAAGAATTTAAGGGTAATGTGGGCAGGAGTAACCTTGTGGTCACGAACTTTCAAACGAGCATAGGGACGCGATTCGTTTTTGTTGCTTGGTGTGGTACTGTCGGTGCAATTTTCCCAAACATTGGCATCGTGAATTTGGGGTTTCAGTAGAAGAGCTGCGTTTCATATCTCCAGATCGCTATTGCAGGGCTTTTGGTCGTGCCGTGGATGACAAACAGTTCAAGGAGCTGATCTAAAGCTTCCAAGCTTATAATGACACAGGAGACCCACGAACGTTTGCCATTCTCTGCCCGATTCGTAAGTCGCACTTGTAACATCATCACCGCGGCATAGATAGGAGTGTAAGGTCTACGTGGAATACTTCGACGAGGCTCCGCTAAGCAGAAACGTCGGTGGATCCAGGAACGTTGTGTATTCATTTGAAATGCGGCCAATTGTAAGGTTTAAATCTTCCTTATCTCATAACTACCTTCACACGTAAGGAAACACACTCAGCGCATTTCACATTGCTGCACTCTATTAAGATTGTTTGGCATTTGCGAAACCAACTCCTACCCATCCTGATCACCTCTACGCATCCTCCTCGATCAGCGTCTTGGCCAAATCCGTGACACTACGTAGATTTGTAGCTTGGGCACAGCGCAAGCACAACTGCGACTCCGTGGCGTCTACCTCAGGCGCGTACTTCCAGCAGCGCGGACACTTATGACCCTTGGCTGGCGTCAGTACAAGCTTCACGTCCAGAGGCGCAGCGTTAGGACCCATAGCCAACTGGCACTCTGCCTTGAATTGCTCCGCGCTCTCGATGTCCGTCTGAGAAGCAACGACTTCAACGTTAGAGCACAGAAGCACATCTTCCAGCTCCGACGAACTCTTAGTCAGTGGAGACAGAAGCTTTTCAACGCGCGGATCGGATTCGGACGCCACGATGTACACGTTGCACTCAAGTTGGCTGCCGACACGACCAGCTTGACGCATCTGCTCCACCACACGGTTCACCTCAAAACGAAGCTGGCGAATAGCAGTCCAATCGCGCGCAAGGTCATCATCCTTCCACTCTTTGGCACTAGGCATCCAACCTTGGTCAAGGAAAATACTTCCAGGCACATCGTCAAGCGGGATATCACCTTCCAGCTGAGAGACCCAGTGAAGTCGAATGTCTTCAGCCGTATGCGGGACCACAGGTGCCAACGCACGAGTAAGCGCTTGCAACGACAGCCACAGCACGGTCTGGGCCGAGCGACGAGTATCCGAGTCGGCTGCATCGCAGTACAGCCGGTCTTTCGTCGCCTCCATGTAAAATGCAGATAGATCAGTCGAAATGAAGTGGGACAGCGCGTGCTGCGCGCGGTTGAAGGCGAACGCATCATATGCTGCAGTTACTGACTGGGCCAGCGAATTGAGTTCGTGCAGCATGTAGCGGTCTACCGAAAACTGCATTTTATCGTGCGGAACAGCGTGCTGTGCCGGGTCGAAGTCTTGCAGGTTACCTAGCAAGAAGCGAGCCGTATTACGCACCTTGCGTAACGCGTCGCTGGCCTTCCCAACAACAGCAGGGCCAATGCTCACGTCGCCAGTGTAGTCAGTCGTGGCCACCCAGAAGCGAAGAACATCCGCGCCGTACGCTGGTACCTTCATCTGCTTCACCTTCGGGGCCTTTTGAGGCTTGTCACTGTTCTTCTTTGATTTCTTCTTGTTGTTTGAGCCCTTTTCAACGACGGGCACCGGCATGGTGCATCCGTTAATAAAATCGTTGGGAACAATCGTGTTGCCCAAAGACTTCGACATCTTGCTGCCGCGTTCATCAAGAGTAAAACCGTGGGTAATGACGTGTTTGTACGGAGCGGTGCCTTGCATAGCGAGCGATGTAAGCAGCGACGACTGGAACCAACCACGGTGCTGGTCCGAGCCTTCAAGGTAGACGTCCGCACGAATCTGTCCCTCCTCATTCGGCTCAAGTAGGCGAGGCAGTACTGCATGCCAACTACTGCCACTATCGAACCATACATCTAGCGTATCCGTGCCCTTTTCGTACTGGTCCGCTTGGTCCTGCAGCGATTCGGGAAGCAATTCACGGACAGACAGATCCCACCAGCAGTCAGCTCCTTCACGCTCGACCTCGCCGTCCTTGCCCTCAACGCGATACGACTTCACAATACCCTGAAGATGCTCGATTGTTTCCGCCGTGATCAATGGCTCGCCAGTAGTCTTGTGATAAAACACTGGAATAGGCAAGCCCCATGCTCGTTGACGCGAGATACACCACTCATGCCGACTCGACAGCGTAGCCTCTAGGCGGCGGCGCGCACTTGGTGGCACCATTTGAACCGAGTCCTCGAGCACTTTCTTGCCACGTGCGTGAAGCGCATCTAGACGCGCAAACCACTGCGCCGTAGCTCGAAGGATCACAGGTTTCTTCGTGCGCCAGTCGTATGGGTATCGGTGATGGTACTCGCTAATAGAAAGTAGGTTGCCGGAGTTCTTCAGCAGATCGATGACAGCAGTGTTACCCTCGTCCAGCACACACAGCCCCTCCAGCCCCTGTCCCGCCTCGGCAGTGAAGCAACCGTCAGCATCAACAGGGCACAAGATGTCTGGGTGCTCTCCAGGAACCGAGTGATGTGCCATCCAGGCGAAATAATCGTCCTGACCGTGTCCAGGTGCAGTGTGCACCACGCCGGTACCAGCATCCGTCGTGACGTGTTCACCCACAAGCACCACCGCGTCGCGGTTCACCAGCGGATGCGTGAAGTGTGCGCCTTCAAGACTTGCGCCCTTGAGCGAGTCCAGCACTTCCAGCTCCACTTCCGTCTCTGGGTCGCCTTGCAGCATGGCGGCGAAGCTTTCCTGCAGCGCGCTAGCAATAAGATAGCACGCGTCCGAGTCGGCGTGACGCGGCCGCACCACCACATAGTCCAAGTCGGCGTTGACGCACAGCGCCTGGTTGGACGGGATGGTCCATGGCGTCGTGGTCCAGACTACAGCCGAGAGTTTGTCTCCGTATTTCTGCAGCAGCTCGGCCGTGTCGCTGGATCCTGCTGAGGCGAAGCGGAACTTGACGTAGGCCGCTTGCGACACATGGTCGTCCTGGTACTCCAGCTCCGCCTCGGCCAGCGCCGTGCGCGAGCTGGGCGACCAGTACACGGGCTTGAAGCCGCGGAACACGAGGCCGTCGCTCACCATCTGCTTGAGCACGTCGTACTGCCGCGCCTCGTAGCGCGGGTCCATGGTCAGGTACACGTCGTCCCAGTCCGCCAGCACGCCCCAGCGCTGGAAGTCTTGTTGCTGCTCGGCCACGGCCTTGCGGGCCAGCTGGCGCGACAGCGCGCGCACCTGCGCGGGCGTCAGCGCGTCGGCCTCGAGCTGCAGCAGCGTCAGCGCCTTGTGCTCGATGGGCAGCCCGTGGCAGTCCCAGCCCGGCACGTAGCGCACGCGGCGGCCGCGCAGCAGCTGGTAGCGGTTCACCACGTCCTTGAGCGTCTTGTTGAGGAAGTGGCCCATGTGCAGGCTGCCGTTGGCGAACGGTGGCCCGTCGTGCAGCACGAAGGGCGCGCGCGCGGCGTCGCGCGCCTGCTGCGCGTAGGCCAGCGACACGCAGCGGCTCTGCAGCTCCGGCTCGCGCGCCGCCGCGTTGGCGCGCATCGGGAAGCGCGTGCGCGGCAGGTTGAGCGTCTGCCGCATGGCCGCCGCCAGCGCCTTCGCGTCCGCCGACATCGCTTCGGAGCCGCTCGTTCCAAGTGACCAGCGAACCGAACTTAGCGCTAGGTTCGGCTCGCCTACGACCCGTGTAATCGGATAGGATGAATGTGTTGGTACTATATTTAGTGTGGTGAACACTGGAGCAAACATGCGATCTGATTGGTTTAGGGAAGTTGCTTAGAAAATGATGATTGGTCAGAATGATCTCATATAGTTGGAGTACAATAATCGTCGCTTTTTGCTGATAGAACTACAGTCACTACACGCGCAATGACGGATGCCCACTCTTCTTCTCGCAGCACTTTCAAAATGTCAGTCACTGCCTGTCGTCGCCCATACACAGTATTATCTTTGTCGATTGCCGCGTCACCTGTACAGTCTGCCCGGACAAGACGTCCTACAATATCCCAAAACGCTTGCGCCGGCAATAAATGGACTTACATGCACCTCGCTCGCTTGCAGTAAACTCTTTTTTTGCTGGCTTAGAACCGCCATACCCGAACTCGTACTCATGCCTTAACTCGTACAAATCTCTGGGGCGCTTTGACAACCGAGCAACCTGTTGATGGCCACTCTGATTGCCACTTTGATCGCTGCACTCGCTTCTTGCTGGCACATTTTGGTTGGCTAAATTATTCGGCCTCGACCTTACAACAGGTTGAGCAGCAATGCGGCGAGTAACAGCTAGTAGTTTGGCATTCTCTCTTTGCATTTCGGTCCGAAGACGAAGAATCTCTTCAGTCATACCAGTTAGGTAGCGTTTTAACCCAAATAGCTGCATCTGGAGTGCCGCAACTTTTTTTCGAGAGGAGTCAGTAGCCATACACAACGATGCACCAGTCTGATGCATAGTAGCTGAATCTTCATTTCCGAGGAGTTCATTGGCAGCGCTGTCAACACGTTCGACTATGCCAATCATTTGCAGCTGGCACCATCACCCACGATATATACACCAACACGATTGACTGGATTAACCAAACGATCACCGCGTACTGCTGCACATTAATCGGTTTGAAATTAGCTCATAGTCAAATCCACCGGGCGGCGTAAGGGCTGCCCACAGCAATGGTAGAGCCAGTGTTTTTGCTACTTCACTACCAAGTACCTGCTTGGTTATGTAAGCGACTTTATCACTTAGAAACTCTGTTGACACACACTGGCACATCTTCACGAAGCAAATAAAAGCACGGTCCCAACGGACCTGTCAGACTGCCCGCTGCCACAGCATCAGGATATGGCTGGGTGTTGTCAATGCAGGTGTCCACAATGGCCTTTCGTGTACGCCACCGTCCACGTCAATTGATATAATCCTTCTGGACGCCACAACGGCTACTGTAAGTTGCTGCTCCTTTGCGCAGGCTGTGTGTACCTAAATTGCCACTGCGCTGTGCTTGAAAATCGTCGCTCCTGAAAAGATCCTGATGAAAGCGTCGAATCACACGGTGACCAGCCGCTGGGTTACCAAACACATACTCGGAGCCCGGCAATTGTGGTGAAATTTCCATATAAACAGCAAGATTGAGCAATGCACACACTCGCGGATCCAACTGCCTAACATCACTTGCTCTGGGGCGTCTCTTTCCTCTAATATGTTCTTGGGCCAGCGCATCTGGCACAGCAGTGTACTGGGGTGTTGAATATTTGTTGTCACATTCTCGAACTTAAGTTTCATCATGTCGTCAATACGACCGATCAAATGCCATGGAAGCGTCAAAACGCTACTCACTAGATGCCGTACTGAGTCTTTCTCGGTCTGGGATCGAACCAAAGTAAGCAGCCTTATGAGCTCATCATATTCGATTGGTCTCCGTGCACTTGACTGGACACCTTCACGACGCCCTTCAAACTTTTTGACCCGCTGGATCAGTGCATTCACAGCCTTGGAGCGCGTCGGGTTGCCCTCAGCGCGCACAGGATCCCAATGTACTGTTTTTCTCGGCATAAACGCCGATATTGCTTTCTTTGCGAACTCAAGTATTGCAGACCTTGCGTGTAGTGGCTTGTCATCGTCCGCCGGGCTCAGCTCGCCGAACGTTTTCATATTCATCCAGCGACAAATTGCCTCCGGCGTGATCCTCAGGAGGGAGCGCTCGCTGAACTCGGTGTCCTCGCTATACTTCTGCGTGTCGTTGAAGGACATGAACTCGACCAGGACCGCCTTATACCTCCGAGGAGCCATGACTCGAGCTCGACTGCTTCCGCTTGAAATGAGCAGTAGGGAGCCACGACCTTTCAGGAAATGCAACCGAGATCCAGCCCCCTCGTACAAGAAAGCACTTGATCTTTGTATGCACAGGGTTGCATTTTGAGCGAGAATTTGGAGCCAGAAACGCAATCCATGTTGCACGCGGCACGCCAGTTGCGAGTCACCGTTTCGGCCAACTTGCAGACAATACTGTGCTCACTTTGTGGCGTCAGCCAATGAGAGTTCGTGATGGCCGGTGAAACCGCGGAAATACAACCTCGGTTGCATTTGGTCGGTAATGGTGAGGTATGGCTACACAACCTACCCGCTACTCTTCAAATAAGACAAAGCGACAGCAGTAGCACACACACTGACTAAGGAGACATTGATGTTAGAGGTATTGTTGCCTTTCAAGTGAAGCTGCCGAAATATATAGCTATTACCGACCTCATTTTAGATTTTGCCAAGCTGCTTGGCTTGTACGAAGGTGTTCACGCAGCTCTCATCGCTAAGTGGCAACATCCTTACTCAAGTCTAGAAGCTAGAAATCTTATTTGACGTGTTGGCGCTAGTGACGACCCAGACGCTTCTACTCTTAATCGTTGTTCTAAACATTTCGTTGCTGTAAAGTCAAATGAATTTTAGAAATAAAGAAGCAGGTGGTCATCTTTGCACCAACAGCGCTCTTATCAGTGTCGATTTGTGTTACAACAGCAACGTTGTAGATCGTATCCCAAACGTTTTAGGTTTGGATGATGGTATGCCGCACGATGAGACTAGTTCCTTGCTGCAGCAGCTGCTTTTGCCGGTGTACCGGTACGAACTGCAGTTGCTGCTGTTGTCATCCTCGTCTGTAGTGTGAACGCGGTAGTTTCCGAAAGCTACGGGTTTCAAATTGATAAACCCTTGATAGGGTGGTTTGACGAATTTGGACCGTACGCAGTTGTGTTGGGGCCTTTGACGAAAAATGTGGGCGGTGAAGTTGTGTTCACCGAAATTACTTTATGGGTTGGATGTCTTACGGGGAGACCCCGAGCGTACGAAGGCCTGAATTTATGGAAGTACGGCTTTACTAGACGCACATTTGGCATACGACTAAAACAAGTACGCACTGAGCTACGTCGCTCTGGATTTCCGATGAACGAGCTTCACATGCTACTTAAGTGCTGTGTGGTTGGAATACCTCGAGAGAGCTAAGCCCTTAGAAGGTGAGCAAACTATACGTAATGGATTTTTGAATGACGACATCCGCCAGCAGCATTATGCACGGTGCCGTGTAGTGCCCCCGCGGTACCGAACTCGGCGCTCCGAGGTATTTGAGCTGCTGAGAGCGGACGAACTGGTACTGGTGTCCAATTCAATACTAAGGAGCACAGAAGAGCTGTTCATGTATTGGACAGCATCGCTGCTTTTGGAGCAAGTGCGGGCTGGTGCTACTAAGAGCTATTGAGTTAAGTAGAGACTGCATACAAGCAGCGCGACAATAAACGATGCAGGCAAATCGCTGATCGATGTCGAATGCTAACTGTTCATGCTGGTGGAGCTCCATGAGAGCGTTATACCCACGAATTGATCAGCTTCATCAGAAAACCTACGTTGCTCTTGATCTCTTGCTCTGACGAAATCCGTTCGTCTTTTTTCCTTGGCTATTTTGTTTGCCTAATTCTTACCCCGTGCAATCGGATAGAAAGTATCGTGTTCATGACACTATTATGGTGTACGTTACATAAGGAACCGTCACTCTTCAATCTGCGGCGTATCAGACAGAGGACATGGCGGCGGAGGACGCGGTGGCGCAGCTGCTGTGCGTGCACCTGGGGCTGGTGGACGAGCACGAGCTGGCGCCCGACGCCGTGCGCGACTTCCGCGACCTGTTCCGCCTGCCGCTGCGCTCGTTCGCGGACAAGTGCGCGCTGCTGGCGGCCGCCGAGGCCTCGGGCTGCGCCGGCGTCATCCTGGACGTGCTGCTGTTCGTGTCCGAGACGATGGCGCCCGCGCTGCTGCGCAAGCAGCTGGCGGCGCTGCCGCTGGCGCTGGGCCAATGGGTGCACTACCTGCTGGAGCAGTGCATGGTGTCCAACGAGACGGTGTCGCTGGGCGCGCTGCGCGGGCTGCTGGACCTGTACGCCGCCACGCAGCGCTACCGCGAACTGGCCGCCATGCTGCTGTCGCTGGTGTTCTACGACCGCGAGCTGGGGCGCTCGCTGCGCGCCACAGACGACGTGCTGGACATCGCCAAGTTCTACCGCCACCGCTTCCCGCCCTGGATCCTGCAGCTGCTGCACGAGTACGTGGCGCTGTCCAAGCTGCAGCTGCAGACGGAGCAGGAGGACGCCGGCACGGCGCCAGAGGTCTGCCGCATGGAGGCCTATCTGGACAAGCGCTCGCGCGGCGTCGGCAACCTGCAGGCCAACTGGCGCATGCGCTACGTGCAGCTCGAGGAGAAGGAGATCGTGTACTTTAAGCACGACGAGGGCAAGCTCGAGAAGTCCAAGAACCCCTTCCACGACAGGACGGGGCAGAGCAACAAGAAGGGCAGCTTGCCCCTTGCTAGGGGTATGCAGATTGAACCGCTGGACTACCGCGGCAAGTTCTCGCTGCGTCCGAACTGCGTCAAGATCTGTGACGCAGCAGGCTCGGAGGAACTGATCCTGGACGCTTTTACCCCCGAGGTGCAGCGCCAGTGGGTCGCGGCCATCACGGCCAATGTCAAGCGACTGGAGCTGGATCCGCGCTGGCTCGCGTTCCCGCGCAGAAGTGTGCATCGCATGACGGTGGGCGAGTTTCTGCGCTACGCAATGCTTTACCATGGTGACCCTAAGAAGTCGCACACACGTCACAGCTCGTGCCAACCAGGACCGCTGCGTGAGCAGTTCAATATTGACCCGAAACGTTATCTCTTCTCGGCGCTTGTGACGTGTGCTTTGGTGCGTGATTGGAAAACCATGGAGGCGCTTGTGCAGCCACGAAGTGCCAAGTCCACGATCATATCGTTGTTCCCAGGTGGAAACAGCGGGAGATTATCGACCTCCTCGGCACCCGCGTCATCCTCGGCGTGGAGCTCGACGCCGGCCCCTGCACCGTCACGTTATTCAGTCTGGTCCAACAACACGGATCCAGCACCATCCTCTAACCGGTCGTCTGCCTCCTCGTCGGCCACTGCTCCTGCACCAGTTTCTGCTGGTAACACTACAGTACAGGGAATGGTCGACGCAAGTGCCATCGGCTACGGCGCTATCCTTGATATTGCTGAGCAGCGGAACGCTCCACCAAATTTGTTGATGTTGTTGGAATCGCTACACGAAAAGAACGATGCCAAGCGTGGAAGCTCTGCAGGCTGGTCTTGTCGCCACGATGTGGATGCCAGCGACGCTTCGTCCATGAAAATTACCATTGCAATCCCAGAAAGCGTTCGTGTCGATACCAATTGGGAGTAATGAGATTAATTCAAATACTGCGTGAGTCTCGTACGCCTGTAAATAAAATCCTCCATTCCTTCGTGCGTTGGTCAGGTTGTGCCTCTCGATGGCATACCTATTGACGTTCGATTCTTAGTAGCGTTGCCCGCTATGATGCCACGGCTGGCATGGCTTTCCACGACGACCAATTGTTCGTCCGAGTTACAGAGATCAGGTCTTTTTCGTTGGTGGTGCTGTACCTGTTTCCGAAAGCTACCAACCGGACAGCTAGCATATTGCTGCTAACAAATTACCGCATCCAAGCCTGCGGTGCCTGCAACCAGTTAGCTTATGCTGCTTTTACCCAGGAGCGTAGCAAGGATCCAGAATCCAGGCATTATTGTTGTTGTTGTCTATGAATGATTATCTCAAATCACCACCAGTCAACCACACCAATACTCACCCCTGCCAGCTGGATAAACAAGCCCGGGACCATCGCCACTAGTATGTCCACTTTGACGTCGTCCCAGTGAAACTTACGCCTTCTCCAGCGGGTGCGGGCGCGTGATCACGTCGAAGCGGTCCGGACCAACGCCGATCCACTTGATGTGTGTGCCCAGGAGCTCCTCCACGCGCAGCACGTACTTCTGAGCAGCCTCCGGCAGCTCCTCGAACGTCTTGCACTTCGAAATGTCCTCGGACCAGCCGTCCATCTCCTCGTATTGCACCACCGACTCCTCCAACAACTGCAGGTTGGACGGCATGCCATCCAGCTTTTGGCCTCTGTACCAGTACGCGACTCCAATCTTGACCTTCTCCAGACCAGTCAGCACGTCCAGCTTCGTCAAGTTCAGCTCCGTGAAGCCGTTCACCATGTTCGAGTAGCGCATCTGCGGGATGTCCAGCCAGCCGCAACGACGAGGACGTCCGGTGTTAGTACCGAATTCAGCACCAACCGTGCCCAGGTGCTTGCCCACGTCGTCGTGAAGCTCCGTCGGGAACGGACCCTCACCCACGCGCGTGCAGTACGCCTTCACAATGCCGATGATGCCGTTCAGGCGGTTCGGCGAAATGCCGCCGCCAGTGCACACACTGCCGATGCTCGGGTTGCTCGACGTCACGTACGGGTACGTGCCGAAGTCGATGTCCAGCATGGTGGCGTTGGCGCCCTCCACCAGGATCTTCTTGCCCGACACGTACGCGTTGTTCAGGTACGCCACCGTGTCCACCGTGAACGACAGGATCTTGTCCTTGATCTCGCTGTACGCCTTGATCTCGGCCTCGGCGTCCGCCTCCAGCTCCGGGTAGTTGTCCTTGTAGAACTTGACCAGGTCGCGCATCTTCTCCGAGAAGTCATCGAAGTAGCGCAGGTCGCCCACGCGGACGCCGTTGCGCAGCATCTTGGACGAGTAGGCCGGACCAATGCCCTTCTTGGTCGTGCCGATCTTGTTGCGACCGCGACGCAGCTCGTTGAGTGCGTCAACCTCCTGGTGCAGGTCGAGCACCATGTGGGCACGGTCCGAGATGAGGATGCGGCCCTCGTAGTCAATGCCAACCTGCTTGAGCTCGTCGAGCTCCTGCAGCAGGCTGGGCAGGTGCACCACGACACCGTTGCCAATGATGCAGATGGCGTTCGGGTTTAGAATTCCTGACGGCACTAGACGGAACTTGTACTTCTTGCCCTCGTGCACGATGGTGTGGCCCGCGTTGGAGCCTCCAGCCACGCGCAAGATCACGTCGTACGACTGGGACAAGCTGTCCACCAGCTTGCCCTTGCCTTCGTCACCCCACTGAGCCCCCAGCACCACGTCCACGCCGGCGTTCAGGCCGTCGGTGTGGCGGTGCGGGTTGGCCACGGCGCTCTCGATGCGGTTGAGCTTGGCCACCACCTCCTTGAGCGTGGTCTGTGTGGCCGACTGCGCGTCCACCGGCTTCTCCTTGTGCGCGCAGCACTTGTTCTCCACCGGTTCATCCTTGTATCCGCAGTCGCAGTCGCACTTGGCGTCGTTGTCGACGCCGGCCGCTCCGGCCGCGCCCATGAGCGCCACGGCCGCAGCCACCGGCAGCAGGCGAGCATAGCGGCCGTTGCGCTGCTGGGCCTGGCCGGCCTCCACGGCCAGCGCGGCCCGCAGCGTGGCCGACGCGTGGGCCTCGCGGAGCTGCTGGCCCGCCGAGAAGCGCGCGGCCACGCGGACGGCCTTGGACACCACGTCGAGACGCATCTCCTTCGTGTCACCCCGTGAATCGAGATGTGAACTGGAGCGCGAAGATCTCGGCGCCGCGCTCGCCGCCACCCAAGCAGCGGCGAGCGGTGGCCACGTGCGTGTTCGACGAAGACAGCTTACTCATGTGTCCATTCTACGCAATGCTGCGTGTCCGTCGCGACTTGAGTGCCTTCCCCGACGAAGATGCGGTGATCGAGGCCGCCTCGCGTCCAGTAGATCGCGGCGGCCAGTCTGCGGACCCGTGGCGCAGCGCTAGAGCTGCATCACTGTGTTTTCCCTGTGGGCACAGCCATGGAACAACAGGAAGTAGCGCTGATGCCGTCGATTAGGTGGAGAGAGCGCATTGTCGTGCTGGGCCATGCATGACAGCAGCTTCTTCCACAGCCATTCAAGCCGCCTTTAAGTGGATTTGTGAGACAAATACAGCAATATGCCGCATTCAGTTGGTACTTGGAATGGGCAGCATTCAATTGGAAGTCTGTCTACATGTTGTCGCAATTTAGAGCAGCAGTACACGGACGCACAGTCGCTCTGATTGTGAAAAGAACGCACTCCTGGTTCAAGAAATGGCCTGTTCCTCGGCAAATTGACCTCACAGTGGGAACTGGGCTATATAGAAAACCACTAGCTGCCTTTCAAGAGGGCGGCGTAGTCTGCATTTCCTCCATCCGCCAGAACAGTTTCCTATCGTCGGTGCAGGCTTTCATAAATTCACAGATTATTGGAATATCAAGCTCTCAGTCCTTGAATGTGACGCATTCCGCAGAGAGCTCCTCCAACTCGTTCAGGGCACTTCCGTTTCAAGAAAGTGTTGGTAGAAATGTCGCCATCCACGTGCCAAATTCATGTGCTGTGGGTGGTTCAACCAAGCAGAACTACAGCTTCGACAAAGTTACCAGCATAGATGAAGCTCCAGCTCAAAAGCGGCGGAAACTGCTTCCTCTAGGGTCTGCCGCATATATTTCATTTGGGCAGCAACTGAATCTAACACTGGTCTGTCTCTTTGGGAAACCTACTGGATACTCCCGAGACATTCTTCAGCACAAACTTGTTCAAAAGCAAGTAGAAGTACATCCGACAGGAATATTAGGCTCTCCTTAATGTGATCAACCGTTAAGTGGCGTCGAAACCAAAGCTGCGCAGAATACTTGTGATCGGTAGTCCTGGGAGTAAGGAAAGTCGGTATCTGGGTTTTCATGTTTGCTTGTACTCGTGTGAGAAAAATAATCTAGCCTTTTGTCTTCTTAGAGGATAATAATCGACTACCTCCGTTGGAGCACTGCGCACAGCTACGATATACCTGTGGTGCTGCGTCCTGGAAAAACGTACAAGGACTTGTTGATGGCGACGAATCAAGGAAAAAGCTGGCTTTGGTTCTGTTCAGCACGCGCAATAAGTCCTATTTAAACGAATTTGTGAAAGAGAGGAGCTTTAACGTATATGAACTTATACAACCTCAAATTTTTGTTTTCATCATGTCATGCAAAGACTTCCACGATTTGAGAAAGCGTATCAATCAATAATGCTCCACATCCTGTCGACGAGTTAAAGCACCAGGCACGGCTGATCGAACAGAATCCATTGAATGAGAAACACTTGATCTTCAATTATTTGTCGGGATAAGGACACGCCCAGTCGTGCCTCTCTGATATTTTCAGCAGAACAGCAATTAATAGTCTCTTCAGACGACATTTACGATCGTTTTACTGCTATCGGGGTGACACAATACGTCTCGGGGATGTATCAAATTGACACGGCAAGAGATAGTTTCCGACGTGAGGCGGCTTCGAAAAGTTAAGATTTAGCACGTAGCATTTAAGAAGTTTGTCAATGTATTAATATTCTCTTCAGACGACATTTACGATCGTTTTACTGCTACCGGGGTGACACAATACGTCTCGGGGATGTATCAAATTGAAAACGGCAGGAGATAGTTTCCGACGTGAGGCTGCTTCGAAAAGTTAAGATTTAGCACGTAGCATTTAAGAAGTTTGTCAATGTTGCGCTGCTTTCGACATCAGTTTTTCAGACGTTGGAGCAACTTTCAGAGAACGATGGTCCAAGGATCGCAAATCAAATGGTCATAATTGCTAATCAAGCGTTAGTAGCCACGCATCACAATTCTTTTGCCAAGTACAGCATCAACTCGTCTACAAAAATATAAACGAGTGCGCACCTTGAGTTTCCATGTTCAGTTGCTGCTTGTCAACCAACACAAAGAAACATAATCACATAACGGAAGATGCTCGTGGATGCTTTCGTTGTACATGTAATAATACAAGTAGTCAGCCTCTGTTGCACGTGCTCTTCCAGACCACCAGCAACTTCGCCTACAGCTTTCCCATCTCTCAGGAAAACCGGTACTGTACCATAAAGAGCGGATTGAGCGGGAAAGCCATTTGATGATGGCATGATGGTGCCTTCCTCTCGGCGGTAATCCAACACGCAGACTTCATTGTCCTTTAATGTCCAGTGCCGCCAATTTGTGCTCATGCCAGCACTGGTACAAGCGGCGCCTTCTTGCCGAAGCAGCGATAGCTCGATGACGTCGGTAATCGTACTTTGCGGGGGGATTTCTGAACTTTGCCCATCCCGTGTTTGCGCACGGCCCTCCCGGTTAAAGGAGGGGCGACATCTCTGCCCATACTCTTCCATACCGGTAAAACTTAAACTTCCTATCAGTATGTACCGGGCCAAAGGCCGCGGCCTACGGGGCGTTCCGAAGGGCAGTCCCGTACTCGCGCGGCGCAATTGTGGCCACTGAGCTCAGTCCAAGGATCCTCGGCCGCAGGGAAGAGACCGGAGGAAGACCCGCCCGATGCGTCTCGACGTCGTGTCCAAGGCCGCACGCGCGGCCGCGCGCTTCTCGGCCACGTGCCAGGGCCAGCAGTTCCGCGCAGCCCACGCGTCGGCCACGCTGCGGGCCGCGCTGGCCGTCGAGGCCAGCCAGGCCGGCCAGCGCAACGGCCGCTTCGCCGGCCTGCTGCCCGTGGCCGCGGCCGCCGCCCTCCTGGGCGCGGCCGGCGTGGCCAGCACGCAGAACGACTCGGCCGCCCAGTGCGAGGGCGCGGCCAAGCCCGTGAGCCGCGAGGCCGTCACCCAGGCCATGCTCAAGGAGGTGGTGGCCAAGCTCAACCGCATCGAGAGCGCCGTGGCCAACCCGCACCGCCACACCGACGGCCTGAATGCCGGCGTGGACGTGGTGCTGGGGGCTCAGTGGGGTGACGAAGGCAAGGGCAAGCTGGTGGACAGCTTGTCACAGTCGTACGACGTCATCGTGCGCGTGGCCGGCGGCTCCAACGCGGGCCACACCATTGTGCACGAAGGCAAGAAGTACAAGTTCCACTTGGTGCCTTCGGGCATCTTGAACCCCAACGCCATCTGCATCATCGGCAACGGTGTTGTCGTGCACCTGCCGAGCTTCCTCGAGGAGCTCGAGGAGCTCAAGAAGATGGGCGTCGACTATGAAGGTCGCATCCTCATCTCGGACCGTGCTCACATGGTGCTCGACCTGCACCAGGAGGTTGACGCACTCAATGAGCTGCGTCGCGGCCGCAACAAGATCGGCACGACCAAGAAGGGCATTGGTCCGGCGTACTCGTCCAAGATGCTGCGCAACGGCGTCCGCGTGGGCGACCTGCGCTACTTCGATGACTTCTCGGAGAAGATGCGCGACCTGGTCAAGTTCTACAAGGATAACTACCCGGAGCTGGAGGCGGACGCCGAGGCCGAGATCAAGGCGTACAGCGAGATCAAGGACAAGATCCTGTCGTTCACGGTGGACACGGTGGCGTACCTGAACAACGCGTACGTGTCGGGCAAGAAGATCCTGGTGGAGGGCGCCAACGCCACCATGCTGGACATCGACTTCGGCACGTACCCGTACGTGACGTCGAGCAACCCGAGCATCGGCAGTGTGTGCACTGGCGGCGGCATTTCGCCGAACCGCCTGAACGGCATCATCGGCATTGTGAAGGCGTACTGCACGCGCGTGGGTGAGGGTCCGTTCCCGACGGAGCTTCACGACGACGTGGGCGAGCACCTGGGCACGGTTGGTGCTGAATTCGGTACGACCACGGGTCGGCCTCGTCGTTGCGGCTGGCTGGACATCCCGCAGATGCGCTACTCTAACATGGTGAACGGCTTTACGGAGCTGAACCTGACGAAGCTGGACGTGCTGACTGGTCTGGAGAAGGTCAAGCTCGGCGTTGCATACTGGCACAAGGGCAAGAAGCTTGATGGCATGCCGTCGAACCTTCAGCTGCTGCAGGACTCTGTTGTGGAGTACGAGGAGATGGACGGCTGGTCCGAGGACATTTCGAAGTGCAAGACGTTCGAGGAGCTGCCGGAGGCTGCTCAGAAGTACGTGCTGCGCGTGGAGGAGCTCCTTGGCACGCACATCAAGTGGATCGGCGTTGGTCCGGACCGCTTCGACGTGATCACGCGCCCGCACCCGCTGGAGAAGGCGTACATTTCGTCCAACTAGATTGTGAAGACCTGTTCAGCTTCTAAAGGCCTCAGAACCGGATGAAGCAGCAGGTAGGCAGCCATGCGGACAAACTCGCTAGAAAGATGTCTGATTTTTAGTAAGTAATACATGTCTGCTTGGGAAACGTAGCAGAGTTTGTCACTCTGCGATTTGGACTGAATTGTTTTAGTGTTCTAACAAGAAATATCTACATGGGTCTCCCCACCTTTCAAACGTGGAGACAGGTGGAGAGAGGTGGAGACGGAGAGAAGGATGGAAGGGGAAGAAGTCATAGTGCTAGCTGTGTGCGCTGCTGTCGCACAAGTCTCGACCCTTCTTGCGGAAGATGCCGAGGACACACCGCCAAACGCAAAGACTTAGCACAAACACAGCGAACGAGGCTGAGGGGGTCTGGCTCCATGCTGCCAGCGATATGCTCTCAGGTATGGGCCGGGCTGCAGCTGGATCGTGGTTGTTTGGTGTCGGCACGCCCTCGGCCGTTAAAGGCGCTGCGTCGGGTAGTTGATGCATGCAGAATGAGCCGTCTCCAGATTAACAAGGTGGCGCTGGAGACCGAGAAGGGACGAGCCACGTCTCCATCTCCAGTTGCCTAGTGAACAGGCTCTAAGAGACGGAGGACAGAGAAGCAGAGGCGTTTGTGATCTTTCAACTTACAGTGTATTAAGAAATACCAACAAGAATGGCAAGCTTCCTGATTACAAACGTTTGGTTTGCTTCAGCAGTAACATCAAGTCCGAATCGGAGGTGGCATCAAACTACTCCGAATGATCTTGAAGTCTGATTACACATGTACCGTAAACCGTACACGTACACCGTGTGTGCGTGACTTGGAGCGAGAGTCTCACAACATTGCGGCACGCGTAGAGCAATATGATGGGGACCGGCTGCAGCTCGGATGATTGGTATAGCACTTGAATGAACCAGGTGGTTTGTGGATGTATTTGTGCTGCACTTGGGATGGGAGGGCTCGACAGGACGAAAGCTATAGTTCGTAAACGCCAACAGCTATTACCGACTTGTGCTCTGCAGCGGAGATCATTGCTCAATTTGCTTCGCCTTCCTCAAATTCCATCAAGCTACAAGTCACGATGAAATTCCTTGTTCCTGCCACCATCGCCCTCGCTGCCGCGGCGTCGACCACCAGCGCTGCAGAGTTCTGCGGTACTAACTCTGACAGTGGGGTGAATGCTGGCGTGTACTCGGTGTACAACAACCACTGGGGCGAGGACACGGTATCCGCAACGCAATGCACGGAGGTGGACTCAAGTGAAGGCACCTCCATTGCGTGGCACACGCGCTACAATGCTACCGGTGGCAATCCTTCGCATTACAAGTCGTTTGCTGCTGCTGCACTAAATTTCAACTCGGTCCAGATCTCTTCGATCAAGTCTATCCCAACAACCATCAACTATAACTACACCTCTGACGGTGATATGGTTTCGAACGTAGCGTACGACATGTTCACGAGCTGGACGCCAGCAGGACACCCCAACAACGAGGTCATGGTGTGGTTGGCTGCTTACGGCGGTGCCACACCGAAATCGACTTCTGGCCAGCCGATCAAAACCGCTACTCTTAGCGGGGTCGAGTTTGACCTGTACCAAGGATACAACCAAAACTTTGTAGTGTATACTTACGTCGCGAAGCAGCCTGTTACAAGCTTCAAGGGAGACCTGAAGCCGTTCTTCAACGAGCTTCCGTCGAATGACCCTACGCAGTACTTGCAGGTGCTGCAGGCCGGCACGCAGGCGTTCCAGGGCACCAACGCGAAGTTGACGGTGTCAAACTTGAATTTGAACATTCTGTAACTACACAGCAGCACGATGGACCAGATTGATTAGTTCTAGTTCGGTGGTGTCGATAAAGTAGTTCCTAAAAAACGAACACTTTTCCGAATACAAAATACTGATACGGTAGACTTCAATGCAGACTACTTTCTTACTGTGTATTGCTGGTTAGAGTGGCCTGCAGTATGCACTTGATCCGAGACACATTGAATGCTAGGCAATACTACAATACAGTGCGGGCACTAATTATACTGCCACTCACAAAAAGGGGCAAATTTTAGCCAATCCGTCGAATTACATAGCAACATATTTGCCAATGGAAAGAGCCAAAAAAAACAATGCGATCACCTCGCAGCACCAGTTGGTCGCTACAGGGCAAAAAGGCAAGATGAAGTCACGCAAAATCAGAAAAAAGTATACTGCCACAACGAATTTTAGCATCTACGCGCTCTGTACGCCCCGCTAGTACTTGGTCTTGGATCCGCGAAGCTCGAGGACTGCAAGGCACCGCTTGGGCATCGACTTGAGCAAGTTGGCGATGAGATTTGGCCCAATATTGGCCCAGCTGGTGTGAATGGCCGATATGAGCTCCGTGCGAGTCGAAAATTGGCGTCCATTCGCGTACACTGCGCGCGCGAGTACGCCCCACATGTTCTCGATCGGGTCAAGTCTGGCGACTTCGCCGGCCAATCCATGAGATCGACTCCTTGCTGCCGGAGTAACTCCTTGGTGATGCTTGACGAGTAGATTGATGCATTGTCCTGTTGAAAAATGCAATCCCGACCGTACAAACGATCGATAAATGGCAAGAGGTGCTCGGACAGGGTGTGGATGTACCGCTCGCTGTCTTGCGTACCTTCCAAAATGACAAGCTCGCTCTTGCCGTGGGTGCAAAATGCACCCCACACCATCACACTGCCGCCACCGCTCTGGCGGTTCGAGAAAATCTATTTCTCGCTCCGCAAATCGTGCCAGTAGTATTGCAATCCGTCTGGGCCGTCCAGGTTGAACTCTTCTCATCAGAGAAGACACACGTTGCCTACTTGGCCTCGTCCCAGGTCACCTTGTCGCGCGCCCACTTGAGTCGGTCCTCTTGTGCTTCTTGGTGAGCACGGGCGACGTCTTGCGCTTCACATACGTCATGTGAGTACTCTCTTGGAGCAACTGCTTGACCCGTCGGACTCCAACAGGGAGCTCTAGCTGCTCCTGGAGGCCCCTCGCGCTCAATTCTCCCTTCGACGCCTCTCGCAAGAGGCGCCTTTTGGCGGCCGGAGTCAGCTTCGGCGGCCGACCTGGCCTCTTGTTGGTGTTGTAGCCCTCGGAGTCGCTTAGAAATGCATGCATAGCAGGCGCGAGCGTCTTAGGTCCTCTGCAATCGCTCGTTCACTCAATCCACGGCGGTGGAGAGCGATAATTGCAGCACGTTCGTCTTTGGACAGCGCAGTTCCTCTTGGCATGCTTCCAGACCTTAATTTTCACCAAAATAGACCACCAAAGACATGAGCATGTTCACGATTTCACCGCCAATACTACACAATCACGTTAAGCCAAATCAACGCCACGTACCAGGTAAGGAACGCGACGGCAGTATAGCTTCTTCCTGATCAAAATGAACGGGCGACCTTCTTCCCCACCTCCTCGAGCGACCAATTCTCGAAATGAGGTGCTGCGAGAGGTGATCGCATTGTTTTTTTGTGCTCTTTTCATTGACAAATATTTTGCTTTGTAATTAAAAAAATTTTTTTGCCCCTTTTTGTGAGTGGCAGTATAATTAGTGCCCGCACTGTAGTAGTAATACTTGCAATTAATCAAGGGCTCTGAAAACCTCACTTGCCGTCACTATTTGGAATAGTATCCTCAGAACAAACTCGTAAGTTTGTTCTGAGGATACTATCGGCCTTTGGAACATGATCTACGCAGGCTATGATCATACAAAACTGCCGGGAAGAAACGCACCAGTACAGGGAATGAAGATTATGCCAACCACGCCGACTACAGCAATGGCCAGGGTTTGATTGAAGCCTTACCAACTAGTGCGTTTGTCGCATCTGCAGAGAATGCAACCGTTTTGTTTGTGACACGATGATTTCAACCCTTAAGCGCCTCCCCTCATCTTGAACGTGGCAGCTTCTTAGTTGAGTCTACAAGACTATGGAACACCTAATCACTCTTCTTATTGTCAGCAGCATCGGGGAAGACGTCATTATTGCCAATCTTTGATCACAAGTATCCTCAGCTAAATTGTATTCGTTTTTTTCTCGTGTGGACCGATCAGCAGCTTACCCACAGCAGTCATGCGGAATTGACCTCTTTGGTAGAGCAGCGACCCTTAATTCATACAAACCGTGTTATCATGATAGACCAACTGCAGTACAATCACAGAGACTTTAAGTCTACCTTTTTTAAAGTTGCTCCGTCGTGGCTACCAGAAAATACTCGCTCTATCATCAGTGCGACACATGTGCTAGATGGTGGCGTTGGGAGTCTAGGTGAGCTCCAATCGTTTTGGACGTTCGGGGCAAAAAGATCTCGATTGGTTGACAAAATGGAGAAGCCAAACTTCACCC
Organism: Phytophthora taxon juncus; assembly: GCA_033558005.1. Taxonomy (NCBI): domain Eukaryota; phylum Oomycota; class Peronosporomycetes; order Peronosporales; family Peronosporaceae; genus Phytophthora; species Phytophthora taxon juncus. The sequence goes on from JAUCEE010000022.1 coordinate 1,444,338, forward strand.
AGCTGTTGATTCGCGAGTGCAATGAATATGTCGGTGGCTGCTCATTTCAGTTGACTGCGTGGTGCACATTTTCGTCAGAACGCCAACTATGTCAGACCGAATTGGCTTAATACCACTAATCTTACGATTGCCTTCAGACCGAATGGTTTAATATCACTTATCTACGATTGCCTTTAGCAAATTACACGATGCTTCGGTACTACGGAATCGGTAGTAATCACACGGAATCGATTAGCATAACGCTGCAGAGGTTTTGATGAAATACCTTGCTGCTGCGCCGAACGTTGTCCTGTTGGACTTTGAGCTAACCGATGAAGACAATCGTTACCGTACGACTTTGAAGAAAGATGGTATACTTGCGATCGGATAGTGCGATTTTCAGCGCCTTAGGCTGAAAAGTTCTGCATTAAGTGGCTTATTCCGAAGCGTGTAATTGCAAAGCCATCGTCGCTACATGAGATGATCACAAATGTTATTGGCTGCACGTTTGCATCTGCGCTACGACAGTCTGAGGTTGACCAGACTGGTTTTCCGAAGAAAGTTACTTCCAGCAACAATTCATGGGAGATCTTACTTCAAGCATCCTTCCAACGTGTGCGATTTGCCCTTAACCGCCACGCCTGTTCCCTTCATCAACAACCAGAGGCGATCCACCATCGAAGATCAATAGAGAAATCGAATTTGTATCGAGGAAGTCTACGTTGGGGAATTCAGCTGCGGTTGAATGGAGACAAAAACGTTAGGCACATAAATCGCTTCGCACCAAGAGGAAAGCTGCATTTGCAGTGACTGATTGTGCAGTCATGGGACGTTTCTTTGAAAAAAAAAGAAGGCGATGGTGTTCTTCCAACTGGGTGTTCTCAAAATTGCCTTTTTGGAAAGGATGAGAGACCTATGATATTGCTCTGAAAGAATAAGACGAGGCTTAACGTGATACGTAGCATCAAAGCATACAAGCGGTGAATTAAGGAGTCGACCGCTCTCAGTTTTTTCTCGCTGCAACCATATTTACAACAACGAGCTTTGAACTCTCTCCTGTCTTTTTTCAATACCACTTTCCATGTAGTACGAAGCAATGCGATCGTGGTGCACCTCAACTCTGTCCGGACGTACTACAAGACGAATAGCTTAAGACTTTTACAGGTTTGTCGTTTGCCGTTGCCTTTTGCGCTCCAACCTTGAGTGAGATTCTTGTCAAGGTGTCTTTCCTTGCTGTTTTGTGCCGAGTAAGTTTCTTACCATATTTGTGTGGTCTGCTTCATCTCAGCTTACCTCTTTCACTTCTCTCCGCAAAATGGAATGAGGCGGTGATTTACAGTTAGTTACCCATTAAGTATGGCTGCTCATGGCAAAAGCGCCACATTATCAGTAAGGGATTGGAAACAGCGTCGTCAAAACAACAACAACAAATGCCGACAGAAGACCTGAAATGTCCTCGACGGTGCGAGTACGTTGATTATCGGGTCCGATATAATTTGCACCTACGAGTTGCAAACTCGGTGCGATGGTGAAGGTAGTATTTAGCTAGCTGGAGCAGCTCAAAGATGTTAGCAACTATCCGATTTGCCGCTTCAAACGGCAAAAATGACTGGACCCCGTTCTATTTATGAGGTCGCTGCTGAACTTTCATATTGGCTCCGGTTCTACAATCTACAGTGATCTTTCGTTGACGAGCCGTGGCTCCACGCGTACAACATCCCCAATGTGCATGTTTCGGAGCTACTTGCCTACGATTCAGACAATTCGACGCTGGTATGCTCTTTTGCTAAGCGACGGAAGAGTCAATGTCCATGCAGCGCGTAAAGAGAAGCATACGAAGTGGCCGCCCGCTCTCCAGTCAGTATCTACATCAAGAACCTATTGCGCTCAACTTCAGAACGGTGTTTGCAAAAGGACTGGAGGGGTGTCAGCGTGCTAAAGCGGTATGCATGGCGACTCACTTCAGGAATCGGCGACTCCGATTTAGAAATTCTCAGTGGTGGCAAAACACCTGATTACGCGAAGGTGGCAGTACGAAATCGGACCCAAAACGGAGAGGCAAAAACTTTGCAAAGCACAATAAGTGATACATGTTATAAAGGGGTGTAGTTCAGTCCAGCGCAGTGGGCACATTGTCGCCGACACATCTCGTTACCCTAAAGGTACTTGAGCTATTCACCTGCACGTTGGAAGGAAAATAGCATGGACGAAGTCGGGAAAGAGTTAAAACTCGCTGCTGTGAATATGCTTGAAATCCTTTAATCACCGCCTTGCATGTTTTTATGACACGTGGCTATTAGGCGGGGAAGGATATTTAGCGGTTCCCGGAGAGGTCTGGTCTTACTTCAGTTCACATGCCCTGAAGCGAGACCCACCTCAACTATTTTGGTAGGTCATCTTTTAGGTCATTGGACGTTAGTAGCAATGCAAGGGAGTCTCCTTATTTTCTCAAGCTCGCTTTTAGAAATACAGAAGCAAGCTCGCACTACCCACGGCGTCTAAAGTCAATTACGAATCACGCATGATCTTGAATATTTTTCAAGTTTTTGTATTTATCATGTTGAAGTTGTAATATCTGAGAGCCCTGTCCCCCGAAGCCAACAGCGTTCCATCTTCGTGCCATCCAAACGTCTCCAGTTTTGTTCGCAAAATGATTTCTTAAGTGGTCTGAGGATAAAGCGTTTTAACTATTGTTACCAACTCACAGTCACACTACGAAACCTACGATACAGTGTTGGTTCGTCGCTCATCGTGTTGCACAGTTTGTAGTTGAACAATCTGTTGAAGCTTCAAACTGAAACTAAAGCGAGAACATAACTTATTCTAAGCATGTATGGCGGACGATCTACTGTTGTGTTGATCAGCTCGAAAGATTATGAGAACGACATCACATCATCGTTCAGGGCAGGAAGACATGGTCAGCCACTGACAAATGATAGCCTTAGCGCGGTTGTAATATGCATATTACGCAGTATGCTGGACGTAAAACACAATCCCTTTGTATTTGGTAGTAGTGCTCGTTTTGAACACTACTTTTTCTACGCCGATCAATCGATTCGGTCAGTCGTGTTGTCATAAAGTATTGCTACACTACAGCACGTACACATTGTAGTTCGACACCGTTAACTTCGCGTTGGTGCCCTGGAACGCCTGCGTGCCGGCCTGCAGCACCTGCAAGTACTGCGTAGGGTCATTCGTCGGAAGCTCGTTGAAGAACGGCTTCAGGTCTCCCTTGAAGCTTGTAACAGGCTGCTTCGCGACGTAAGTAAAACTCGGAGCTGCTGCCTCCTGAACCGAATGTTGTTGAAGTGCAGATTGCGCGACTCACACCAGTTGTGAGGATGATGTGTTTACATGTAAGGACCTTAATGGTGCACAAAGTTCGCAATTGTTGTTGACCGGGTTGTTCCAGTTCCCATTTCAGGGTAGAGAAATCCGACTTAACTGATGCTGTATTAGCAAACACGGTAGCTAAGCCACAGCAAACCTGTTGAAGATTTGTAAAGGAAGACGGCGCTGCAGTACGTTGCAGGGCATCGTAATCCTCGTTAAAGCTTGTGCCATAACTTTCGTTCATGAGAACAGCGCTGTCGGCCCCATTTAGTAGATTCGCCTGGAATGATTCTCGGTGTTCCCGCTCCACGTCTTCGATCTGAGCTTCGATCTCAACTGGTTTCGGCGCGGACCTAAAACGTCGCTGGCAAACTCTCGAAGAGGGATCTCCTCAAGTTGGGCCGGCATAGCGGGGGTAAACGGGGGTAAACGTGTAGCTGCAGCATCATTATTGCTGTCTCGCTCTGCTTCGACACGCTCCATACCCTCAATTACATGCACATTAAACGATCCTAACTCCTGCAGAGTAGTTTGGCGCTCGATATTACCCAGACTTCATTCAGTTGCTGATATTGTGCCTACTTCTTAGCGTGGCACGTGGTGTTAGACCTCTCATAATTCTGCGGTCGATTTGGAGGTCGGTAGAACTTCTCGTTTTGTGTGCGCTTTCGTTTATTGCTTGGTCATTCTTCCCTGCCGAAATACTGACAGAAACGGCACCGAACCGAGGTAACTACATCGTATTTGTCTCAGGCAACAATCGCTACACCATACTGAGCCTCGTGGGTGGACTGGAAGGGTATTTTGCGTGAGGAAGGCTTACAGGATACGCTTGGCTTGAGGTGATGCATCGTAGTTCGGTGAAAGCTAGAAATGATCTTGGATTCCAGTAAACAACCACCCTCTTAAGAGGTTGCTTAACAGTTTGTGAGATCTTGCATGTGTCCATTAACTGCTTTCATAGTGAACCATTGTGAAACTACCTTTGATGTTCACCTTTAAAGTGGCACTTGGAAAATCTCTAAAGTGGCACAGTGCCACTTCTAATTCGGAAATGCCACCTTAAAGGAGGTCTGCATTGTAGTGACGTCGTGGGCTTATCCCTGGTCTCCAATCTCCAATTCTGAATCGGAACTGCTGCTTCAGTTCCCGTCTGGTAGCACCAGAGCTGATTTCGCGACCAGTTGCGAAGATGGTGATAATGGTGAAGCAAAATAATCACTTGTAAACAATCGCTTGGGCTCTAGATCTGCACTTCGTGTTTAACTCAATGTAAATGGCACTACCGTTGGAGATGCTCTTGAGAGCTCGGAATTGGTGATTTTTATAGAAAACTACTTAAACACCCCAAAAAGCTTGAACCATAGATAATTTGAAACAAACCTCAGGCGCCCCCAGCTTGTTTTGCGGCAAAACTATCTGTAGGCGTCTGAGTAAAGTTTCAATCTTCTTTGGGTATCCAAGTATCCAACTTCTAAATACCATTTAAACATGGTATTTTACAAGACCACACGCTATTCTCCGTTTTCTAGGAATACTTAAAAGACCGCTTTTCCCATATTCTGTCGGCCCTAAATGAGCTCCAAAAATGATTTTTGGCAAGCTGGGTGTCAAAGTGCCATATAACGGAGTTAGTGGAGATATTGTGCCTTGCAAATATTTTGGCAAATCCGGTAGCATTTTGATCCGATACGACAGGCGATCAGCGTTGACTTCCTTGGTGTTAGAAGGGATATTCCAGACTAGCTACTGAGCAGTTTGTATAGAACTTCATAGAGGTTAGCTTTAAAGTGGCACAATGCCGCAAAACAGAATTTTTCAGGGCCACCTTAAACTAATTGAACAGTAGCGCTAAAGCGCACGAGGTCTTTCAGCTGATCAGGAAGGCAATGAATGACTTTGCAAGTTTGGTTTTGTTGCTGGTATCCACGTTGGCAGCCACCTGCAACTCGAGTCCGCTGTCCACACGGAGGCGCAGCACGAAGTCGCCCCAGCACTGTAGTGGCATGCTCACGCTCAGATCTCCAGCCGAGTGCCCACTAGCAACGCCGACGCACGCTCCAGCGCTGCGGACACTGTCTGCCTCGGCAGCATCTACACCTTTTCGTTCGCGAACACCGTCGATTGCATATTGAACGGACCAAACACTGGGTTGCATTCGCCGTTCCGTTCGTGGATCCGTCCATATCCGTGGCAGCCCAGGTAATACGAAGAGGACGGGTCACTTCAGCTGTCTTCATGGAGGCAATCTTGGGCTGGGAAGGCAACACCAGCAACCCGTTGCAACGATAACCTTTGGATCACCTCCAACGCAAGCGCATCATTTCCGTCGCCATCCACGACGAATAGATCATCAGGCGCTAGGCGACTGGAAATCAGCTCCACAAATTGACCGCCGCCTCGTACAGACACTTTCATCGGCACGACGAATAGAGCAGCACTTTTAATTGAAGCAAACAGCTCTACGCCTCGCAATCCCACCAAGACGGGCCAGTACTTGGACAACAACGGCGTCGCTGACCCGCCACTTGCCCAATATGTCCAGTTCGCCCATGGACACCAGCGCCGCCTTATCGCCGCCATCGGCCGCAGCATCGTTGACAACATCGACTTCACTCCCGCAGAGAGCCGAAGTGCACTTTTAAGTTAAAGCAAAGCGTGCAGCAGCCTCCAGCATCGCCAGTATGTCACGTCGTTCCCTTTATATTCTGGCTTGGATGTATCTACAGCCATAAATTAAGAAATAAGCAGTAAATTGACTAGCAAAACGCATCGCTGTATTATAATCTACATCTGCACGAGGCCCCTGCCAGTGCTGCCCTAGCTGCTTGACAAATAGCACGTGCATTGTATTTTGGTTTTGTAGGCAGGGTAATTGCGAATGTGCTGTACTTCTTCGGACAAATCGTCTCGCTTGGATGGCATGCTTGCGGTGTACCGGTAATCGCCTGGTGTTTACTTACGTTGCCAAGCAGCCTGTTACGAATTTCAAGGGAGATCCAAGCAGTTTTTCGACGAGATCCCGAGCAGCGACTCGATTCCTACTACGCAATTCTTGAGGTGGTGCGGGCCGGTACGCAGGCATTCCAGGGCAACAACGCGAAGTTGACTGTTTCGAAGCTCGATATGCGCGTGCTGTAGTTCGATTAGGCGGCACCAACCAACGGCGTCTCAAATTGGCCAACAATGTAGACCCAACAAAGAACTTTTTTTTCCAAATTTAAAAAACTGCAGTAGTCTTCATTTCATCAAATAATTAGATTCCAAAAGAAGATTGAAAGATTACTCAGACGCCTGCGCATAGTTTTGCCGGAAAAGAAACTATCGGCGGCGGTTGTTTCAAACTATCTAGGCGCTGCGCAAACTTTAAAGCTTCTTTAGACGTTTAAAAGCGCCCCAAAACGCTTGGGTAAACGTGGTTTTCTGCAATTAATAAAGCAAAGTGCGAGCTATTGCAAACGATCGCTGTGTTTACGAGTGCTTGCTTCGCTTCTCCATTATCAAAAAATCACCATTTTCGCAACTGGTTGTCCAATGAGTTCTGAAGGCAGCAGTTCCGATTCAGGTTTGAGACACCAGCGATAGCCTTATGATGTAACTGCAATGTGATGACTCCAGTGTCCAAACCGCCATAGGATATTGCAATTTACCGACTCGGCACTGGACGAGATCTGCAGCTGGCAATCGCCGGCAGTGATTGCGAGCTTTACCAATTGTCAACTTGCACTCGATTCCGGACACGCAATACTTAAGTGTGCTGTTGGCCGGCACGCAGGCGTTCCAGGGCACCAACTCGAAGCTGACTGTATCGAACCTTACCATGCGCGTGCTGTGATGCCGCACTACACGCCAATTCCCACCGAAAAAAAAAACACAACAAAAACACCAATACAAACTACTTCGTGTACATGTAGAACGCAGTTTGCTTTCTTCAAGTTTAGTTTACGTGCGGTACACCATTCCACCGGTACATACCGGTTTCCACCGCTAGCTTCCAGCCGTTGGCAGTCGCGAGCTGGACGAAGATGGCGGAGCGGCAGTTCAAGATCAAAGTGGGCACTCTGCGTCGGTGCGTGGATCTGCCTCTAATAGCAATACACACAGGTAATCCACTGACAGCCAGCTCCGCAGCGTGAAGAAGGACCTGGAGTACTACGCCAAGGAGCACCAGACGCAGCAGGCAAAGATCGAGCAGATGCGCGCCGACGGCAGGGACGAGCACGTCGTGCGCAAGCAGGAGGAGGTGCTGGTGGAGACGGAGACCATGCTGCCCGACTGCCAGGGCCGGCTGCGGGAGGCGGCGGCCGACATCTCCAGCTTCATCGACGCACACCGCGAGGAGGTGGAGCCGCTCGAGAGCTTCCAGGAGGCGCAGGAGCTGCTGGCGGCCGTGCCCGCGCTGCTGTAGTAGGCGGCGGCTGTTCTAGGAGCATGCAATCAATCTACACACACTGCTTCGTGTTGAATGTTCGGGTGGCACCTGCTACACTCGCGTGACGCCGAACGAGAGCTTGTCCGGGGAGCTTTTGCGCTCCGGGGAGCATCGGCTGGAAGGCTTCTCGGGAGACAGACTCGGCAAGCTCAGCTTGGCGAGCGACCCGTTGGATGGCGGGTGTAGATGGTAGTGGCTGCGTGGCGTCCCTGGGGCTGACGATGCTAGAGGCGGGTAGTCCACTGACGGTGGCAACGAATGCACGCTCGCGTCGTCTGGGCCACTTGTGTCGTCCGGTATCCGGGCTGCGGAGGGGCCGTCCGTCGTCTTCGTTTTGACAGGTGACGAGCGCCGTGAGTCTGAGTGCGAAGATGACGAGCGAGACGGCACGGTAGAGTCGCCGGCAAGCCATGGGTGCTCCAACACGTCCTTTATCGAAAACCGCTCGGTCGGATTCTCGCACAACATGCCTAACAGCGCGCTGCGCAGCTTTCCCGAATATTTCCATTCCGGACCATGACAGAAATCTCGAGTACGTGCTAATGCCTGCAATTTCGCTCTGTGAGTTCATATGGCTTTCTGTAGCAGGCTTTGAGCTAGGCATCACCTACCGCTTTGACACACTCTCCAAACATTTTGGGGTCTTTGAGTATTGAAATCTCATACATTGACATCCAGATCGATGAGAAGAGCGAATTTCCTAGGACTAGCTGGCTCACAACAACAATGAGAGCCAATCCTATAGAACTGAAACTCTTGCACAAAACATACCTCAAGCAGAATGCAGCCAATGCTCCAAACGTCCGCCTTGAATCCGTCGTAACTATCGTGCAGTAGCAGCTCAGGGGCAAAGAACCCAGGACTCCCACAAAAATCGTGGAGTGCCTGATCTTGATCTGTCATGGCTTTGGTGCACAGTCCAAAATCAATGAGCTTTACGAGATGTGGGGCATCTGGTGCGTAGAGGACATTCTCGCTATAAACCAACAAGTCAATATCATTTTGGAAAAGCTAAGCATCTAAGCGTATAAACGTACGGCTTCAGATCCCGATGGCAGTAATTGTTGCGATGGAGGACTTCCACAGCTTGCGCGAGCTGCAGCACCAATGGTCGAATTGTGTCCTCCGACAACCCGTCTAAATGGGCCCCGAAGAACTCAAACAGATCCTTGCCTCCACACTCTGTGACTAAGTAAACATGCTTCCGCGTATGAATGACATCCACCAACTCGAGAATACCAGCATGGCGAATTGCAGGATCGCTTAGCGAGGCGATTTCTGAGCTGATGCGATGCAGCGACACAAGATCAATGAGCTTCTGCTTGTCTATCGCCTTGATCGCTAGGTGAGGTCTCTCAGGCGTCCTTGAAGAGTACACCACCGCGTACTGACCGTAGCCTAGCACTTGTTCCAATGGATATTTACCGACTGCTGTAGGAGTCTCCGGCAATTGAGCGGTGAGTCGGGGTATAGCGCGAAGGCTTGGGTCCCGAGCAGGGAGGTACTCCCACATCAACTTCCGGTGATTTTCGGCTAGCTTGTCAAATTGAGCCTTCATTTCCCTAACATCGTCAAAGAACTGCTCTTGTTCCATCTCGAGGTGTTGTGCCTTCTGCATGGCATCTTGAGCCTTTGCCTTAAACGAATCGACCTGCTCGGTCAGTACTTTAATCTTCTTGCTTTTCCTGCCAATTTTCCGTAGCAGATGGCTAGTATCGCCAGATCCGTGGGCTTCAGTCGATAAAGTTTCCGTGGCGTTCAGGCGAGACGTGTCAGCGTTGCCAGAACGGGTTAAGCTCTGCTCGCTCCCGATAATAGCAGACAGAGAGTCCATGTCTAAGCGTTTCCTCGACACAATCTAGCCATCACAACAAGGTACGTAGTCATCAGTGCGTGAATTCACAGTCATTAAAACTCTAGGCATAACGCCGCACCATTTGATGGTGTTGAAGTTCTGCTGGAGGCTAACGAACAGCTCAACCAAGGTCATCAGTTAGCGCTCTCGTGGCAGCACTACAGAAGAAGAAGCAAGGGCTTACCGCAGGCAAACTTGAAAGAATCTCGATTGGAGTAGATGACGCTGACGTATCCACCGTGCACGCAAAGCGACACGTTTTGTTGAGTGAGTCCATGCTTGTCCAAATACGAAATGATAATGAAGCAGGATAAACGCACTTTCCAGAACACCTAAAACTGCATCAAACAGAGGGACAGCGCTGCCGCTTACAGCAAGCACGAGCACTTCCATTGCTCCACTTTCGCCTGCAATGGACGAACTTGCAGCGGGTTAAGACTCAGGTCGAGACACCGACAAAACGTTTCTGCCTCGTGCAGGTCGGCGGATTGCACTTGTTGGGCTATAGTTATCTACACCTGCTCAGTCAAGTACACGTACTGCTCCTCGCTATATTCACTTCTCGCAAGAAAAACTGACTTCGTCACTTTTGGTCCATATACAGCGAAAGACACGAGTTGACATCAGCACGGTGGTCAGCATATTTTCCATGGACTTACGCCATATATCGTCGGTCAAGGAGAAATGGTTCCATTGCCATCTCTTCTGCTATTCAATCTGATTTAAAAGCAATAAGAATGCAACCTCAACCTCCTACCTTTACTGTCGATGCAATGCTTGCTGCTGGTAGAATTCCTCCAGCTTCGTAAGAATATCCATCGTATTCTGCTTCAGAATCTTCCGGATGGCCATGACAATCTCCTTGCCCGTGAATTCGGTGTCTTCATCGAAAGCGTCCTGGAAGTGGAAATATATGTCGTTCATGAACTCTTTAAAGAGCTCACTGAGTGCTGCGTACTCTTGATCATTCCTCGCAGACTGAAGTTGAGTCATTTCTTGCTCCTTTGACGCTAGTAGTTCCTCTAAGTGTTGTGCTTCAGAGTGAAAACCTTCTGCCTGCTGTTTCAGCACCCTGGATTCACTCTCTAGCTGCTGAACACGAGCCATCAGCTCTTGAACGCGCGAGTTCTGAGCAGCTTGTGATTTGACTGTTTCGTCCTGTAGCTGCACCTGCTGGCTTTGCGCTTGACTCAGTCGGTTGTTCATCATTTCACGTTCGACGTCCCATTGCTTTTTCTGTGCAGTCAACTCGGCAACTTGCGCCTCCAGCGCGGCCTTCTCGGTTGCCATTCGCTTAATCGAGTCTTTCGACCCTTGTCGAACCTCGTCTTCAACCTGCCGTTGAAGTTGCTCCAACTGTTTGTGGGTATCTTCTTGCAATTTCGCCTTTTCCTTTGCGAGCTGTTCGTCTCGTGCGGCAAGCTCAGACCGAAGTTGGAAATTTTCTTCTTGGTACACCAGCATTTGTTCCTGTGTGTGACTAAGCTGCTGCTGAACACTTCTTAATTCCAGGCGGAACTTTTCTTGTTGCAAGTGATTGCCGTTTTGAAGCTTGTCGAGCAATGTTCTGTTCTCCATTTGAAGTGACTCATGCTGGCTTTGAAGATCTTCGACACTTGATTCTAGCTCACCATTAGCTTCCTGAAGACGAGCATTCACCTCCTGGAGCTGGTCACGTTGAGCAAGCGCCTTCTCCAAATTTTTTAGCAACATCGAGGAAGACGATGTCGATGAAGAAGAAGACGCGGGTGAGAAGGACGTTCCACCACCGTACTTGCTTGAGCTTGAAACAAACTTGGTCGATTTCATCGAGTTTTGCATGTTTAGAAGTCTGTCTATCTTCGACTGAAGATCCTGTAGCGTCGACTCCATAGATGTAGATGACCGCTGCAGACGAATGATACCGTTTTCGACATCAGGCGACGATCCCGACCCTGGAAACCCTGTGGTCGACGAGTATGACGGGAATGACCGGTTGGTGTATGGCGTCAATGACGATGAGAAAGTGCTGGGAGCCGGAGGACTGGATGAAGGCGGTTGCGAAGGAGGAGGGGCGAAGGCAGATGATGAGAAGGATGGAACGATATCCAGCTTTGGCGGTGTCCACCTGCTAGTAGCTGATGTGTAAGATGATGAAGTGCCAACCGGTGGCACACTAAGACCCACAAGTCCAAATGATGATGGCGTGAAGGATGAGACGGGCTTGTCTTGGCTCGGCTTAAACTCGGTTAAACTTGCGGAATGACCATTTTTCACTGTTGACGACCGCGGTGATCGAACCGACGATTCGCTTGAGCTAACGTCTTCGGAATTAAGTTTGCGCTTACTCTCTTCGAGTTCTTCGCGGAGGCGTGCCAAATCTGATTGCTCCTTCATCAAACGCTCCATATCGTTTGATAACGCTGTCAGCTTTGTGTCGCTCAGGGTATTTACTTCCGTTGGTTCAGACGAATGTTTCAACGGTTCAATCACTTTTGCTGCCAGCGACGACGGCTGAGAAGGAGAAGCTACTCCTGATTGCACCGCTGTTTGCACTTCATTCTGCACGTTACGGAACGACCCCGGCCTCTCGCCTGGCAGCTGGAGGCCAGCCAGCAGCACCGGAACATACCCTGCAGGAGGATCCGCTGACTGCTGTCCGAGGGAAGATGCGCGGTGCAACGACGTGTCAATCTCGGTACTGGGCTCCATTGACGAGCGGCTGTCCAGCTTCGTCTTGACGCTTGCAATAAGCCCCGAGCTTTGGCTGCCCATCCGAGACAAGCTCGCCATGCGCTTCACCAGCTCGTCGTGAACCCCCTGCGCCTGAGTATCCTCGCCGCCCGTGGCTTCTTCTGTCGTCGTTTTCTCCACACTGGCATTCGTCGGCGTGGCTCCCGCACTTGCCCGCGTGTTCTTCTTCACCTTAACAAGCTCCACCTCTGCAATGACCCACTCCTGGGTCTGCGGGAACACGACAGTCACAAGTCGCTTCGCCGTCTTCTGCATGCCCACAAGTGCCTCAGTAGCCAGCACACGGAGGAACGGGTCCGTCTCGCCCTCCACCTCCTGCACTAGTTTGATCCTCTTGACGTCTCCGTCGGCCGTCTGCTCCGTGGGCGTCTGGGTGGGGATCTCCAGCGGGTTGGCGGGGAAGAAGCTGTCGCGGTCTTGTGCCGTGCCCTGCCACTTGCGCAGCGTGACGCCGGCTACGTCGCCGAACGTGAGCGGCGCGGCGTCCTCCTTGCCGAGCGCCAGCTGGTCCAGCAGCACGGCGGGCTTGGCGCGCTCCCAGGCCTTTGCGGTCTGCACGAGCGTCTGCGCCTTGGCCAGCGCCACGGCGGCCAGGAAGCCGTCGACCGCCGCCGCGTCGCGGAAGCGCATGGCGTAGTGGCGCTGCGTCTGCGGCTCCAGGAAGTTGACGTACTGGTCCTTCTGCGCCACGAAGCGCGCGGAGGGCGAGAGCGCCAGCTGCAGCAGCGGCGCCTTGTGCGTGTCGTACAGCAGCAGCGAGAAGCCGGCGCCCGCCAGCAGCGCGCAGCCCACGGCCGCGTCCGTCTGCTGCGCGTACGAGCCGCTGGCGCCGTCGAACAGGTACAGGTACACGGCGCACGAGTGCAGCAGCGCGCCGTCCGCCATCGTCGCTCGAGGGGGTCTCTGCCTGCTCTATCGACGTATGACAGTTGAAGAGAGGGATTGCTGGCGGTGTGGTGCACGCTAGATATGGGATGTTGGAGGGAGAGGACGGCGTCATCAAATTGGGTAGAAGAGGGTATAGAGGACAAGGGAGATAGAAACAGGCAGGTGATGATGGCGTGGTGCACATTTCGCCACACGACTGTCACACCAAAGTATCCGATGCCGAATCAGGCGCAGACGCTGCCGTCCGACCAGAGCGAGCAGCTTCGCGGGGCAAGTGCTTGGAGGGAGCGGCGCGCTCGCCCCAAGCGTTTTTCTCACGGCGCCGCCACCTCGCTGGTACTGGGCGCTGGGGCTGATTTCCGCCTGGGACCGCGTGGTTGGTGCAGCGCGCGCCTCGGTGGAGATGGCGCCGGGGCTTCTGCCACGAATTCTCCCCGATGCCACTCTGGTCGAGTGTCTTTGCCATAGATGGGTACGGCAGCATGCGGCCAATTTGTTGGATTTTGCAGTTGCCACGAACGTCCATCCGCCATGGTATCACAGCGGCGGCCGGCCACTCTCGGTCTGGGTCGAGCACGTTCCTCACCTTGAGCCGCACGCGCTGTGCAGTGAAGGTCGATGGTGCCCCTCCAACGAGGTGCCCGTTCAAAGTGCCCGTCCACCCTTCGCAGCTCGTAAGCAACGTGGCCGATCGGGGCGCCATGTGCGACTCGGCCGGCCGCCAGGTCTTATCCAGCTGATCCGGGTGCAGACACACCGCGCGCGCTGCCTGGTCTCACGTTGCTTCGGCTCCAGAAGGAGGCAGGCAGCCTTCTGGTCAACTGGCACCGGTATTACGCGCGATGGCGGCCTGCATCCCACTGCAGTTTGCCGCGCAGAGGCTTCCGCTGAGAAACAGCCAGCGCCGCTGCAGCAGATCGGGATCCGCTTCGCGCATGGAGGCCGCGATCGGCTCGTGGCGCCTTCGCCTTCAGCGCAGTCTGCAGTCTGTAGAGGCTCTTGGGGCAAATCGTCCGTCATGCTTTTTTCGCTCTGACAGTACTTTGCGGCCAGTTCAGCGCAGCGCCGGGGCAGGCGCATACAAACTTCAAGACAGTGGGCGAGGGATTCTCCAGCGCGTAGGTAGCGGTGCTCGCCGCCAGCAGTTCCGCTCATCTAACAACGTGAAAGGGCGGAGGCACATCGCGCGACGGCACCGGCGCGATCGCACGCGCAACGAGGCAACAGCTCCGGGCAGTGGCGCTCTCTCTCGCTCGCGCGCAGGGGCGGAAGAACAGCTTATCGGTAGATACACTCGACCGGTCGACCGCCGGCGGGCACGTCGCATGCGGCGTGAACCCTGGCGGATCCCGAGCCGCGCGAGCTCACCACTCTCTCTTTTGTGTCTGCCGTGTCCAGAGGCGACAAGCAGGAGGGGCAGGCAGGCGGCAGCGGCGACCATGTTCAAGTCGCTCTTCCGCTGCATCCGCAGGCTCTTCAGCCGCATGAAGCCCAAGCACAAGCAGCAGCTGCAGCGCAGAACCGAGTACGGCGCCAACATCGACATTGAAGAAGCGCTGGCCGAGCAGATGGAGATCCAGCGCCGCAGCGGCCGCGTGCTCTCGTCCACGGCCAGCATCGCTGCGGCGCTGCGGCAGCGCCCGCGCGAAGACATCCCGGTCTTCTCCACGCACCTGGGCAACAACGAGCACCGCGAGCCGACGGACCCGGCCATCAAGGCGGCTGTTGAGGAGATGCAGAGCCTCACGCCCGGCTACATCGGCCAAACAGGCGAGAAGCCCGAGTCCCTGGTGAGCGCCAAGTCGCCCGTAGTGAGCAAGAGGGTGGTGTCCAGCAGTGCCTCCTCGAGCAGAGGCTCGATCAAGATCCCCGAGGCGGTGCCCGAGCACGGCGAGCCGGAGGTGGAGGAGTCAGAGACCAAGGGCAAGTCGCCGCCCGCAGTGGAGCGACCGTCCGAGGCGAAGCCGCGCCGCTCCTCCATCTTCGACATGCGGTCGGAGTGGATCTAGGCAGGAGAACGCAGGCAGATGTGGGAGATGACGACACGCACACATCAGAGCGGGCGAAGGAACGCGTCGACGGGCCGACGGAGACACTCATGCCCGGTCGTTTTTGTATATAGAGGGAGGCAGCACCCATTGCGAGCGGAAGCAAGTGCGGGGAGGCTAGAGCAACCATAGACGCCACTAGACCGGTCACGAGGCGGCGGACGGCGAGCGTGGAGAGGTAGGGAACTTATTATTTGCCCCTAACGTTATAATTGGCTCGACGGCAGGCTAATATGAGGTACCATAGCATGGCAATGTGTGTTGGCTTTCGCGCGTGCGTCTCGGCCTCGATAGAGAAGAAGGTAGCCGGCCAGGACGGCAGCCAGCTAGTCAGCTAGCCCCGCCGCAAGCAGCACCGCTCCGGAAAATAGCGAGGGCTGCACAAGTGCATTAAGTTAGCTAGGACACGGACGCCGCCGGAAGGATCTGCCTCCAGCCGGCGACTCAGCGCGGTGACACTCGCGGACACCAGCTCCGTCGTCATTGCAGGCAGCAGGCAGCCGTGGATCCATTATCTATAGTCAAATTAAGCGTAGAGAGTTTCATTTCCATCTCGTGTTGCCTAAAAGTTCAGCGTGCGTTGCCGCATCGCGCTGGCCTTTGATCATCTGCTGAGCGGCTCTGCTCGACAACCGACGCCCAGCACACGCACGTGTCGGACCAGACCGTTAAAAGGAACGCATTCATCCACAGCGCGGAGCTCCTTCCGGGCTGCGCTCTGTCCGTCGCGCGTCGCGTCGTCCGCCGTCAGCACAATCATCGTGCTTGCCCCGGCCGTCGCGTCGTCGCCTCACCGCTGGGAACGCCACGTGTGCCCGCTGTACAGCAGCAGCAGCAGCAGCAGCAGGCGTCCATGTACATGCTCGTCGGCGTGACGCCCTCGTTCCAGTGCCCCGTCACTCTCTTCATCTCAGTTGCCAAAATACCGGTACGACGTCGAACCCGCTATCTAAACCGGTAGTGCCAAAATACCGGTATATTCATAAACCGGTATCTAAACCGGTAGCTCTCCCGCTTGAACCGCTTTTGGCGGGAATCTTTGGCGCCTCAATTCAAGCGCCAAGTGCCCGCCAAGTGCCCATTCCGCCAGAGTCTCTGCAGTCGACGCCATGCTTGACCACCTGCTGCCGCTCATCTACCGCGAGCTCGAGTTCTCCGACGAGGCCAACAAGGAGAACTGGGGCTACGTCATCCGCCGCCGCGCGCGCCCCGCGTCTGCCGCAGCGTCTCCGCTGGCGCGCACGCCGCCGCGACCCCCGAGACGCAGCAGCCTTAGCCGCAAAATGCAGGGCGGCGTCCTGTCCAGTCGCAGCGCCAAACGACGACGAGAAGCCTCCGACGACGGCAGTGAAGAGCGCGGAGCCGCCAAGAAGCAGGAGACGAAGTCTGAAGAGAAGGAGGAGACGACAGCAGAGGAGACTCAAGAACAGAAGAGCGACATGACACGCAAGGCTAAACGCCAGCGAGAAGCGTCCGACGACGATGAAGAAAAAGGAAAATTTAAAAGGCAGGATACTAAGCAGATTGAAGAAAACGAGACTGAGACCGTGAAGGTGACGACAATTGAAGAGGTGACGAAGGCAGAGCAGAAACAAGAGGAACAGAAGGAGGAGCAGGAGGAGCAGGAACTGGTGACCCCTGTGAAGAAAACGCAGGAGCCGACGATCTCAGCGAAGAAGATCAAGAAAAGCAAGAAGAAAGCAAAGAGAAACACGAAGGTGACGGCAGACCAGCAGACCCAGAAAAAGACGGTGAAGGTGTCCAAGGCTGCAGCGCCGAAACGCATACCCCTGCAGGACATCACACACCTGTACGTGAACGAGCACGCGCGCTCGTACGAGTATCAGCAACGCGAGCGATTCGTGGCAGGACTCACGACTTCTGTCGCCATTCGCTTCTTCTAGGTACTGAGTTGTTTGAGACGGTTGTTAAGGGTGCGTGACTGACGTGTGTCTGTTATTCCCGCGCTGCCAAGACCGCAGCTTTACGACCTACCCTCGTTGATTACGTCCAGTACCTCTACATCTTCGTGTGCCCCGTGTCGTCAAGCGGAGCGTTAGAATAGCCTATTTAGCGCCTCACCAGCGCACCGCTCCTCTCTTTTTCGTACAAACTGAGATGGAACGGTAAATGGTGAGCCTCTCTACATTTTTTCAAGATGACTGCGTCAAGACCCAAGACTCTCTCTATCTCTGCTTGCATGTGGCTACTTGCATGTGGAAATAGCCCTCCCTTCAAGACATGGCTTTCGTGCATAAGCGCACCTCATTACGTGCGTATCTACGCGAGGCCTTTGAAGGTACAAGATAGCCGAGAAAATCTTCTTTGCGTCTGAGCCACATCCCATTTCATGTGCGCTCAGGTTGGAATTTCTCTCATGCTCGTCAAGATAATTACCAAGCCAAGACGTTGCGCCTTTTGCAAAGCGTACGAAGAATGAAGCCTATACAACCTCTCGCCAGCCCGCCTCGCTTCAGAAAGCTGCTTCTCATCACGCGCACAGAAGCTATTGGTTGACCCTGATGATGAGTTCGACGCTGCAGCGTGCTCGACGAAGCCTGTGAGCGCTGCACCTCATTTCGTGCTCGCTCAGGTGTCAGGCATCAAATGGACACCAGCCTTGCAGTCGGCTCTGCTATCTTGTCGATGGACATGGTTTGAAGCTGCACCTCATTACGTGCACGCTGTAACCATTGATGTCGATCGGGTGGTAGGTTCGATGTCCAAGTTGTCAACTCAATTGCCTAGTATCACGTATCCAATTTGCACCTCATTACGTGCGGATTGGACTCGGATCAACGGGCGAAAGAGCTGAAGGCCTGGCACGCAGGGCCGGGTTCGGATGATACGCCTCGTCATCGTTGGATGCGCTCGATATTCAGAACGTGGGTTCGCTAACAGCTTGTGCTTTAGTGTTTGTACAGCCCAGGTGTGCGTACCCCCAAGACCATTTTCAGATGCTTGAGTGGCACCTCATTACGTGCATGCTTAAGCGTTAGCCAACAGAATGGCCTCACCCACGAGTTCCTGTCACCCAGTCATTTCCTGTATTTATGATTCCGTGAAGCAAGTACTACTACAGATACTACAAGTAGTATCTGAATGTACCCAACCGCAGGTCGGGCAGTGTGCGTTCACTACCGCCGGAAACCTCAATTTTTTTTTTTTTTCTACCGACCCAGCCCAATGAACTTTAAGGAACTTGCACCCCATTTCGTGCAAAGCGTTTCAAGCGAGCTGAACATAATGAATACAACATATTGTTCAAGAACGTTTAGAAGTAGGTGTAGCTGTTGTACAGTGTGTCAGTCGAGTCATTTTTCCTGTATTGTACTAAGTAACATAATGTCATTTTCTTCTGCCAGACAAGATCGAAATCGTAGTTGGAGTAAGCAGGCAGAGAGGTAAAGATGCATTGTACTGAATTATTTGCTTTAGTACAGTTGAACACAACATCCATAGCTAGGTGCATTTACCCGCTCACGCTGCAGACTCGTGCGGCTGCGCTTTGGCTGGTGTGGCGCTCTTCAGGCCAAGCAGTACCATCCAGTTTCCAGAGGCCTTCGCTTCTTGCGCCCAAGCCAACCGCTGGGCTAGCATTTTGGAAGGGTTCGCCCATTCGCCCCAGAACACTGTCAGACCACCCGAGCCCTTCGCCTCCTGCTCAGCAAGAGCCTTGGTAATACGCTGTGCCAACAACTGTGATGGATACTCGACCAACCGGTATGATGCCGTGGCGAGCATGCAGAGCAGTCCAAACCGAGAAAACAGCCTGCAGTAGTAGTTCGGCTGGGAGCTGACGGTCTTGTTGTACAGTACAAAGCTGTGCAGCAGGTAAACCGAAAAACTAATCTTGCCCCAGTAACGCAGGAAGCTCCACTCAAACATTGACGAAAAAGGCGACGGGAGAAGCATCTCGCTGACAAAAACCGTTGTCACGAGCACACTGATGAACGGGAAGCCGGGCGTCTTCGGCGCCGTGTTCTCGTGGACCCAGATAAAAAAGAGTCCACGGAAAGCAATGCTAAGGAAGACCGCGAGCGCCGTGAACTCAATCGTGCGCAGGACGAGCTTGTGGATGAAGCGGAACTGGAACCCGCTGGCCTTGATCCACGAGTCGAGCTTCACGAAAATCACGGCAGCCATGGAACCCGCCAGGAAGGTCGGGATGTGCGGACGCATGACCGAGTGGCTCGTACGGTACTCGCTCCAGCCCTGAGTGATGACCCAGTAGTACGCCGGGACGAAGGGCACCCACCAGAACTTGCGCAGCATGAGCGTCCCGAGCACAAAAATCGGGATGAAGAAGTAGTACGAGATCTCGAGGGGCAGCGTCCAAAAGACGAAGTAGCGGTAGTCGAACTCGAAGGTGAGCGTCTTGTACAGGTCGTAGTTCTCAGGCTGCTTGATGAGGAAGTAGCGCTTCTTGTCCTCGTCGTCCATGCACCAGAGCGCGACGCACGTGAGCGCGAAGAGCGGGTAGACTCGGCAGAATCTCTTGGAGAAGTAGTCGGCCAGCGCAAAGACCCACTTGCGCAGCCCCGCGCCCTGGTTGAGCATGCGGATGCTCTTCTTCATGAAGAGCCACGTCAGCAGGAAGGACGACAGCACGAAGAACGAGTCCACCGCGACGGCGCCCAGGTTCAGGTCCTGCATGTACTCGTGCGAGTGCTGCGTGACCACGAGCATGGCGGCCAGGCCGCGCACGCCGTCCAGGAACAGGACTTTGGTGGGCGGCGCGGCGGCGGCGGCCGCCTTCTTGGCCTTCACGGGCTTCTTCTGGTCGTCCTTGTCCTGCTCGTCCTGCGCCAGCAGCGGCTGGTCCTCGGGCGCCGCCTGCACGTTGAGCGCCACGGTGTCGGCCTTGTCGGCCGGCGCGGCCTCTTGCTCCGATGGGGCGTGCGCGCGCAGCATCTTCCTCGGTCTTGATGCACCTGCTGCGCGGTAGTCGGTCCGTTACTGAACTGCCGCTTTGCTGTTCGGAGGTGGCTTCAGCGCGGGATTTGGCGTGTTTTGCCGCAACTTTCGCGTCTTTACCGGGTCGGGTTTGTGGGACCGTTTGGACGGGGAATCATTTCTTTGAGGTTCAAATCAAGTGCAATGTGAAGTGTACAACACAAGTGATACTATCGGGTTGGGAGGGGTATTACAAAGAGGCAGACAAGATGTCTTTCGCGGCGACATTGCTGCATCTGCCGCACAATCTGTGGCTCGCAGGGTTTGTGCGCCGCTCGCTCGATCCTGCGTGGATCGAGATTGCGGATCGGCAGGAAGTCTGAACTCGGTGCGCGGGGCTCGTTCAACGCACGCATGCAACACCTCATCAGGATGTTCGAGGGATACTCGGCGCCGTAGAGGTTTGCCGCCACTCAAACTGCAGTCGCTGTGACGGGAACGTTCTTGCCCGCGACAATTAGTCGATTTGGGCGGCTACTGATCATACATGTGTCATCCGCCTGTACAGCGAGCTCGTCAGGTCCATCTCCGCTCACGCTACGGGTGACTTGTTGAATTTCTCAGTTTTCTCGGTATATCTACACGCTGGATGAAGGCGCGTTAGGCCTGCACTCCTGAACTGAAAGCCTAGTAGAAGAATGCTCTAGTGGCTAGTAGCCATTGGCTACTCACGTGACCACAGCCAATTGTACACTACAGATACACTCACGCAGTTGACTCATGCTTGCTCTGGGCCAAGGACATTGACACGCTCCTCATCTTCAACACCGTCTTTACCACGCCCGAAGACTTGGCTTCTTGTGCCCAGGCCAATCGGTT
Organism: Phytophthora taxon juncus; assembly: GCA_033558005.1. NCBI lineage: Eukaryota > Oomycota > Peronosporomycetes > Peronosporales > Peronosporaceae > Phytophthora > Phytophthora taxon juncus. The sequence continues at coordinate 1,465,381 of JAUCEE010000022.1, forward strand.
TGCCAGCGCACGCGCTGGGTTGGTCCAGCCGCCGAGGAAAGCGGCCACGCCGCCGGAACCCGTCTTTTCTTGCTCTGCAAGCGCCTTGGTAATCCGCTGAGAGAGTAGCTGCGACGGATACTCGATCAAGTGGTACGAAATCGTCGATAGCAGCAGGATCAGCGCAAACCGAGAAAACACCTTGTCGTACCAATTAGGCTGATGGCCGATCACATACGCGTACAACACGAAGCTGTGTAGTAGATACACCGAGAAGCTTATCTTACCCCAATAGCGAAGCACACTCCACTCGAAGATACCGGACACGCAGGACGGCAAAATCATTTCAATCACGAAAAGCATCGTCAACGGGACGCTGACGAACGAGAAACCCTTGTCTTTTGGCGCCGGGTTCTCGTGCACCCAGTGGAAGAAGAGACCGTGAAACGTAATGCTGAGGAACACCGCAATCGTAATGTACTCGACCACTCGAATCAGGAACACGTGCCATTTGCGGAATTCAAATCCAGTCGTCTTGATCCACGTATCGATTTTTACAAAAATGACGGCAGCCATGGAACCCGCAACAAAAGTCGGAAAGTGAGGACGCAGCTCCATGTGGCTCGTTCGGAACTCGTACCAGCCCTCGTTGATGACCCAGTAGTACGCTGGAAAGAACGGGACGAACCAGAAGCGTCGCAGCGCGAGGACACCGAGCATAAACACCGGAATGAAGAAGTAATAGGTGATCTCGAGCGGCAGCGTCCAGAACACAAAGTAGCGGTAATCGAACTCAAACGTCAGCACCTTGTACAAGTCGAAGTCTTCGGGCTTCTGGATGAGATAGTAGCGCTTCTTCGCCTCAGCCGGCAGCAGCCAGATCACGGCGCTCGTCAGCGCGAACAGCGGGTACACTCGACAAAATCTCTTTGAGAAGTAATCCGCCAGAGTGAACATCCACTTTCTGATGCTGGCACGCTGTGCCAACAGCCGCATGCTCTTCTTCATAAACAACCACGTGAGCAGGAAGCTCGACAGCACGAAGAACGCGTCCACCGCGATTGCACCCAGGTCGATGTCGGCCATGTACTCCTTCGAGTGCGACGTGCAAACCATCAAGGCCGCCAAGCCGCGCACGCCATCCAGGAAAAAAACCTTCGTGGGCGGAGCTGCGTGGGTCTTGGCTGCAGCTTTAACCGCTGGCTTCTTGTCCTTCTTGTTGTCGTCATCGGGCTGAACCAGCGGCTGCGACTCTGCAACCGCGTGCATGTCAAGCGCCACGTCCCCGTTCGCTGGGGCGTCGACAGGTTTCGCGTTGCGCAGCATCTCGCGAGCTGTGCGAGGGAATTGGGATACTGGTCGCCACGCAGGACTCGACTAAGGACCTCTTGGTGTCCGGCGCAGCTCGCGGTTCCGAACATATCCACTGACTTGATTGGGATCATGTCGAGGTCACTATTTGCGTCACTGGAGCGGGGTGTAGCCAATGAGAGACGATCGTCACGGCTGAGATGGGCGCTCAGTGATGGACACCTTGGGCGAGTGTCCTCGCGTACGTCGGCGGCGATGGCGTTGCCATCTATTGCTCTCCTTGCGCCGCTAGCAATGTGTCATTACTCTACTTTGTCAAGACGCAGCAGTCGCTAGTCGTGCGGATGACAGCGAAGGAAACGCTGTTTTTGCTTGCTCGACTCGCGGGAGTCCACAGCGATGGTGTCTCCTTCCTCTCTACGCGCTGATGCCGTTAAGGGGGAGGCACTTCTGATTCATTTAATTGTCATTTTCGTTCGCGAAGTCTCGGTGAACACTGTCGGGCTGGGTATCCAGGTATGGTTATCGTTCTGTATGGCCGCTTGTCTGGCTTTTTGATGAAGAGCTCACAATGATTTAGTCGCTACCCGAGAGACTAAGGGAAACTGGTTTGAGGACTTCAGTTTTTCAAAGCAAACAAAACACCCCAATTGCTCAGCCATGACATCCACTGCCACGACGCTCGCTGTTTGAACGAAGTGCCAAGTTGCAACTACTGACATTGTGGGAATTCACGTCTTCGTTTCAGTGGAAGCAATTGTGACCCGGAGATTTATCTCTCACATTCGTGGGCATTGAATGCGACTTTGTTCGGTAGGTAGCAGGCATCAGGGTGGCTGAAGGGAATTTGCCATCGCTAAGGATATACTGAGCTCGGAGGATCTCACGTTGAAGTTGCCCTTCCGTGAAAAGAGTAGATCAAACACTTGTGATCACGACGACAAAACTTGCCGACAAGCTGAGCTCGGAGCACTACTATCAAGCCAGACTGCACGCGCGCACAAAACGCCAACTCACCCGAAACTGGTGCTGGATCCCTTCGTATCCGCAGTCCCATGCGTGCATGCAGGCAGAAGCAGCGTCGATCGAAAATAGTGCCGACCCTGCCAATCTGCTGTTTCGGATCCTCAGGACTGCTTCAACACCTTAGTCAACGGAACCCGGTGACGTGGGGGAACTGCTGTCGTGGTTTTGCCCGATCCTCGGCATCGCAGTTCGAGGCACTTGTCGAGGCAGGACTAGCCTTGGTGGCCGTGCTCTCCTGCTTCATCACTTCGCAATCAACCAGCAAGCCAACAAGCAACCACCCCAAGCTTTCGAGAGCCGCCGCGCTCCCCGAGCACCCCGAGAATGACGAACGCCGCACAGCGACAGAAGGCCAACAACGGCAAGGCCAACGGCAAGAACGCCGCCCCCGCCGCGAACGCCAACGCCAATGCCAACGCCAATGGCAATGCTAGCGCACCGGTAAAGCCGGCTAGCGCCAAGGCGACGGCGACGACGGTCCAGGCCGCCAAGGTCGCCGCCACCGTCGAGGCAGCTCCGACGCGCGAGGTGTCGTCGGCCGGCAAGAAGAACAACGCAAACGCCGCCAAGAACTTCAACAAGAACGCCAATGCTACGAGCGCCAAGCCGTTCGCGCTGACGGACGTGAGCCCGTCCAACGTGCAGCGGGCCCGCCAGATCCGCAAGACGGACTTCGAGAGGTTCGAGAAGCTGCACAACTTCTTCGTCGCCAATGACGAGACGACGGCGCGCGCCATCAACGGCAAGGCCAACGCCAAGCGCGAGCAGGTGGACCAGTGGGTGCGCGGCGCCGTGAACCCGAAGGCGCTGGCCTGCATCCAGGAGATCCAGGAGACGCAGCCCGCGCTGCTAGCGCTGCTCATCGTGTCGGCCGCGCTCACCAAGTACGGCGAGCAGGAGTTGGCTCGCCGAGATGGCCTCGGCGAGATGGACAACGTGATCGGCGCGCGATTCGGCACGAGCGGCCTGCGCTCGAAGCAGCACGTGCCGCATATGGTGGGCGTGAGCTTCGTGCTGCGGCTGGTGCTGGGCCTGGCTCCGGAGAAGCGCGCTGCGTGCCAGCTCCTGCGTGAGATCCTGAGCCACGAGGGCCACGGCCGCCTGGTGCTGACGCCCACGAGCAAGGGTCTGCAGCCGGCCTTCGGTGCTGCCGCCGCGGACTCGGACGACTGGGCGAAGCTGCACCAGAACCAGCTCCGGCAAATGGCGAGGCAGGCGCAGTCGGACAAGTTCCAGGAGGCCATGCAGCAGCTCGGCGGTGAGCACCTGTACGACGCGATCCGCACGCAGTTGAAGCAGGCTGGCGGCGCGGCCGTGTGGGAGGCCACGAAGGACAAGACTGCGCTGCAGGCGAAGAACCTGCGTGCTCGGTCGAAGTCGGCTGACCAGGGAGCGAAGTCACCGCGGCAGAAAGAGGCGGCGAAGAAGACCGGAGCTGCCGGCACCGGTGCTGCTCCGGCGAAGCCTCAGATCCAGAGTGTGAAGAAGCACTTGCCGGTTGAGGTGGAGAAGTGGTCTCAAGTTCCTCCCCCGGCGCCGGTGACCGTGAAGACGGCTCCGAACGTCCAGGTCAAGAAGGACGTGAAGAAGGACGTCGCTCCGAAGAAGGAGACCGCTCCGAAGAAGGAGGTGGCTCCGCAGAAGGAGGCTCAGACAAAGAAGGAGACGGCCGTACCGAAGAAGGAGGCTCAGACGAAGAAGGATGCGACTCCCTCGAAGCAAACTCAGACGAAGAATGCCACCGCGGACAAGAATGTGAAGAACGCGTCTCCGGTGAAGAATGCAACGCCTGTGAAGAACGCATCTCCGGTGAAGAACGCGTCGCCCGTGAAGACCGCGCCTGCTGCTGTCGCCCAGAGTCGTCCAGGAGCGATCGTGAGCAGCGCTCCGACGACCACCGCTCGTGGTGGGCGTGCGGTCCGAGGCGGTGCCGTGTAGACTAAGACTTGCAGCGAAGCATCTAGCAGACGATAAATTGCGCTAGTTGTCGGTGGACTTAAAGCCCTCGTGAGGCAGTCAATATAAAAAGTATTCCTCCACCTACTTCGAAATGAACACACATCCTTTTTTAATGAAGTGGTGTCCATTCTTCTTCTTATTTCAACGAACGGTGGCTCTAGGAATTGGCATACGCAGTTTTAGCGTTGCAATCAAGAATTCCAATCACAATACATTTTCTCGGAGCAACTCTTTTTTCTGTTACTCACCTGTCTTCCAGCGAGTAGCTTTATGCTAATCCATCACTACGCATCAAACTAAAGACAGCAGTTTACTATGGGTTATACTTCAACAGCCAGAGTCCCCAGTTCACAGCGAAATCGCTGGAAGCCTCCACGGAGCTCAACGGGTGTGAGTCCTTCGGATACCACAAAAGCTGCGTTGGAACGCCGTAGCTAGAAATGGTTGCACGGTACTCCAAGCCCTGGTTAGGTGGCACGCGCTTATCCTTTCCACCGAGTCCAAACAGAGAGGGAGTTGTAACCTTACTAAGGTCATTGCTCACTGGCGAGTGCTGCCACAGCTTGCTGAGGATAGCGAGGCGCGCCTCCGGAGTGAGGACCGAAAGTTCATCCTTGGAGTTTTGCAGCTTCTGCGATGTGTGGATCGACTCGAAGCGTTGAATTCCAGCGCATGCAAGACCCCAGTCTTGAATGTCTGACGTGTAGAACACACTAGACATGTTCGTCACTGGGTTACGTGTCACCATAGACTTGTAAAAACCAGGAAACTGCGCGATAAGGTGAGTCACCAAAAATCCGCCGTGGCTTCCGCCTGAGCAATGCACACGAGACTGGTCCAACGACAGACCCAATCTCGAACTTTCCTTCAGAAGGTAGCACAACGCGTAATGGCAGTCGTACACGTCCTGAGTGCCGACTTTCCCGATCAGCGACTCCAAAGCCTTGATGCCGAAGCCTGTGCTACCTCGGTAGTTCACAGTGACAATAGCAAAACCCAACGCCGCCCAGAAATCGCACATGTTGCGGTACACGACGGGTGAATTGCCGTGCGGTCCACCATGCAGCTCTAGGATAACAGGATATCCATCGGGAGGTGGGGCGCTACTCGGTAGCATCACAGTAGCCTCGAAGTCGCTCGAGCTCGATACGGACGGGATCAGCAGGTCCTTTAGAACGGCAGGCGTCTCCGGAAGCTTCTTCTCAGCTGCAGGGATATCGGACACGGACGCAGGAATGGAGTACACTTCCCAACGCTTCATATACTGCGTCGCACCCTTCTGATCCTCGATTGAAATGGGCGGGTTCACGTACGCACCAGTGGATGAATCAATGTGCACAAGGAAGACGCTGGCAGGACGCGTCGGGGACGACACCATCACCAAGAAGTAGTCGCCCTTGCGGTCGAGAACCGATTCAACAGCGACACCAGAACCCTCCACGTACTCTGGCGAAATCAAGCGCTTCGTCGCGACCTCAACGTATTTCCACACTACACGAGAACCCACTTGAGTTACCACGTAAATGAACTTGCCATCGGGCGACCAAGCTCTTTCACCCAGAGACCCGATAAACAACCCGTTGAATGCTTTGGTCACGTCGAGAGCAGACGCGTCGGGCTCGTCCTTGATGGGAATCACTGTCGACGTCTGCTTCGTGGCCCAGTCCGCCACGCACAAAAAGCTGCACGTTCCGTGAGTGGCGATGTCTCGCGTCGCGAGGAACGCCAGTTGCTTGCCATCGGGTGAGAACCGCGGGTTCCTCATGGTCCCAATCTCCTTGCTCTCTTCATCTTGAGGAATCAGTTCCAACTTCTTCACCACATTCGTCGATTGATCCTCCTTGTTCAGAACAACATGATAGAGCGCGATCGGTCGGTTGTAGCAGTAAATGATACCCAAGCGCTTCGGATTGTTCGTTTCGGTGGCAGCAAACACCAGCCCTTTGTCACCAGGCACGAACGCGACGTCCGCACACGTCAAATTCGCAGGAACGCCCTTCACCTCTTCGATTTTCCCCGTCGCCAACGTTGCCAAGAAAATCGACGCCGTCTTCTTCCCTTCATACTGCTCGCCCCAGTCCTCCTCGTACTCGAACTTGGCTCCCGGAAGTGGCGTCTGCGTCAACGTCTGCGTCTGCGTCTCGTCGCCGTCCTTCTTCTCTTTCTTGCTGTTCACGTTCTCCCAGAACGCAGGCGACTCCGCCACCTTCTTCTCCGCGACGTACGCGATGGTCTTTTCATCGTGAGACCAGGCGATGCCGCCTTCGCGCTCTCCGAGGTAAATGACCCCGTGCAGTGTCTTGGGGGCCTTAAACGACGACACCAGTTTGTTGTCCTCGAAAACTGTCGTAAGCACAGACGCGGAACAGCACGCATCAGACCCCGATCTGACAAAAGCAAAGCTCGACGATAACCTCTCTCCCAAAACCTCCAAAACCTACCACAGAACACTCCCTCGGGGACGTCGTCGCCCTCCTTTTTCTCCAGCTTGAGCGTCACCACGCGCTTGGCGGACGGCGACACACTCGTGAAGTCGGCGGTCCAGTTGGCGGGGAACCCCGTGGCGAGCACCCGTGGCTGCGTCTGCGAGAGGTCTCCGACGTGGTGCGTCACCTGGTACTTGTGCGTGGCGTTGTTGACCAGGTCGGTTTGACTCCAGACGAGTTGCACGGCGGCGGCGTTTGCGGCGGCGTCGACGGCGAGGAATCCGGCGACGAGGGCCTTGGAGCTATCCACGACCTGGGCGTACAGTTGGCTCACGCGCGAGTGTTCCGCGGCGGCAGGTGTCATGGCGGACAAGAAGAGCTTCTGGGGAGGTATCCGATACTGAAATGATGAGGGACCAATCACAAAGGGGGAATTGAGATACTTTACTAGGAATTTCTAGATGAGTCTTCATTTCGAAGTAGGTGGAGGAATACTTTTTATATTGACTGCCTCACGAGGGCTTTAAGTCCACCGACAACTAGCGCAATTTATCGTCTGCTAGATGCTTCGCTGCAAGTCTTAGTCTACACGGCACCGCCTCGGACCGCACGCCCACCACGAGCGGTGGTCGTCGGAGCGCTGCTCACGATCGCTCCTGGACGACTCTGGGCGACAGCAGCAGGCGCGGTCTTCACGGGCGACGCGTTCTTCACCGGAGATGCGTTCTTCACAGGCGTTGCATTCTTCACCGGAGACGCGTTCTTCACACTCTTGTCCGCGGTGGTATTCTTCGTCTGAGTTTGCTTCGAGGGAGTCGCATCCTTCTTCGTCTGAGCCTCCTTCTTCGGTACGGCCGTCTCCTTCTTTGTCTGAGCCTCCTTCTGCGGAGCCACCTCCTTCTTCGGAGCGGTCTCCTTCTTCGGAGCGACGTCCTTCTTCACGTCCTTCTTGACCTGGACGTTCGGAGCCGTCTTCACGGTCACCGGCGCCGGGGGAGGAACTTGAGACCACTTCTCCACCTCAACCGGCAAGTGCTTCTTCACACTCTGGATCTGAGGCTTCGCCGGAGCAGCACCGGTGCCGGCAGCTCCGGTCTTCTTCGCCGCCTCTTTCTGCCGCGGTGACTTCGCTCCCTGGTCAGCCGACTTCGACCGAGCACGCAGGTTCTTCGCCTGCAGCGCAGTCTTGTCCTTCGTGGCCTCCCACACGGCCGCGCCGCCAGCCTGCTTCAACTGCGTGCGGATCGCGTCGTACAGGTGCTCACCGCCGAGCTGCTGCATGGCCTCCTGGAACTTGTCCGACTGCGCCTGACTCGCCATTTGCCGGAGCTGGTTCTGGTGCAGCTTCGCCCAGTCGTCCGAGTCCGCGGCGGCAGCACCGAAGGCCGGCTGCAGACCCTTGCTCGTGGGCGTCAGCACCAGGCGGCCGTGGCCCTCGTGGCTCAGGATCTCACGCAGGAGCTGGCACGCAGCGCGCTTCTCCGGAGCCAGGCCCAGCACCAGCCGCAGCACGAAGCTCACGCCCACCATATGCGGCACGTGCTGCTTCGAGCGCAGGCCGCTCGTGCCGAATCGCGCGCCGATCACGTTGTCCATCTCGCCGAGGCCATCTCGGCGAGCCAACTCCTGCTCGCCGTACTTGGTGAGCGCGGCCGACACGATGAGCAGCGCTAGCAGCGCGGGCTGCGTCTCCTGGATCTCCTGGATGCAGGCCAGCGCCTTCGGGTTCACGGCGCCGCGCACCCACTGGTCCACCTGCTCGCGCTTGGCGTTGGCCTTGCCGTTGATGGCGCGCGCCGTCGTCTCGTCATTGGCGACGAAGAAGTTGTGCAGCTTCTCGAACCTCTCGAAGTCCGTCTTGCGGATCTGGCGGGCCCGCTGCACGTTGGACGGGCTCACGTCCGTCAGCGCGAACGGCTTGGCGCTCGTAGCATTGGCGTTCTTGTTGAAGTTCTTGGCGGCGTTTGCGTTGTTCTTCTTGCCGGCCGACGACACCTCGCGCGTCGGAGCTGCCTCGACGGTGGCGGCGACCTTGGCGGCCTGGACCGTCGTCGCCGTCGCCTTGGCGCTAGCCGGCTTTACCGGTGCGCTAGCATTGCCATTGGCGTTGGCATTGGCGTTGGCGTTCGCGGCGGGGGCGGCGTTCTTGCCGTTGGCCTTGCCGTTGTTGGCCTTCTGTCGCTGTGCGGCGTTCGTCATTCTCGGGGTGCTCGGGGAGCGCGGCGGCTCTCGAAAGCTTGGGGTGGTTGCTTGTTGGCTTGCTGGTTGATTGCGAAGTGATGAAGCAGGAGAGCACGGCCACCAAGGCTAGTCCTGCCTCGACAAGTGCCTCGAACTGCGATGCCGAGGATCGGGCAAAACCACGACAGCAGTTCCCCCACGTCACCGGGTTCCGTTGACTAAGGTGTTGAAGCAGTCCTGAGGATCCGAAACAGCAGATTGGCAGGGTCGGCACTATTTTCGATCGACGCTGCTTCTGCCTGCATGCACGCATGGGACTGCGGATACGAAGGAATCCAGCACCAGTTTCGGGTGAGTTGGCGTTTTGTGCGCGCGTTCAGTCTGGCTTGATAGTAGTGCTCCGAGCTCAGCTTGTCGGCAAGTTTTGTCGTCGTGATCACAAGTTTTGGCTCTACTCTATTCACGGAAGGGCAAGTTCAACGTGAGATCCTCCGGGCTCAGTATATCCTTAGCGATGGCAAATTCCCTTTAGCCACCCTGATGCCTGCTTCCTACCGAACTCAGTCGCACTCAATGCTGCACGAGTGTAAACCTCTGGTGATGACATCTCCGGGTGTTCCAATACCGTAACTTGATTATTTGTGAGTTTCGCTGGAGAGGTCATCGTGCTGAAATGGGAGTGAAATTCAACGTATAATTTTTGAACGTGTATTTCGCTACGAATACATGTACTGTACATGTAATGTAGGCCACACTTACCTGAATGCGCATTGCACAGCTTCAAATTAAATTCCTTGAAATGCACAATCACGTTGATGAGTCCTGCATCATGTCCGCTTCGATTGGCCATCTTATCAGCCTCCCAGCACCATCACCACACACATACAGCATCGGCACTTGAGTATGTGACCCATATCCACCATGGCGACACTTGACGACGCGGAACACTCGCGCGTGAGCCAACTCTACGCCCAGGTCGTGGACAGCTCCAAGGCCCTCGTCGCCGGATTCCTCGCCGTCGACGCCGCCGCAAACGCCGCCGCCGTGCAACTCGTCTGGAGTCAAACCGACCTGGTCAACAACGCCACGCACAAGTACCAGGTGACGCACCACGTCGGAGACCTCTCGCAGACGCAGCCACGGGTGCTCGCCACGGGGTTCCCCGCCAACTGGACCGCCGACTTCACGAGTGTGTCGCCGTCCGCCAAGCGCGTGGTGACGCTCAAGCTGGAGAAAAAGGAGGGCGACGACGTCCCCGAGGGAGTGTTCTGTGGTAGGTTTTGGAGGTTTTGGGAGAGAGGTTATCGTCGAGCTTTGCTTTTGTCAGATCGGGGTCTGATGCGTGCTGTTCCGCGTCTGTGCTTACGACAGTTTTCGAGGACAACAAACTGGTGTCGTCGTTTAAGGCCCCCAAGACACTGCACGGGGTCATTTACCTCGGAGAGCGCGAAGGCGGCATCGCCTGGTCTCACGATGAAAAGACCATCGCGTACGTCGCGGAGAAGAAGGTGGCGGAGTCGCCTGCGTTCTGGGAGAACGTGAACAGCAAGAAAGAGAAGAAGGACGGCGACGAGACGCAGACGCAGACGTTGACGCAGACGCCACTTCCGGGAGCCAAGTTCGAGTACGAGGAGAGCAGTATGAAGGGAAGAAGACGGCGTCGATTTTCTTGGCAACGTTGGCGACGGGGAAAATCGAAGAGGTGAAGGGCGTTCCTGCGAATTTGACGTGTGCGGACGTCGCGTTCGTGCCTGGTGACAAAGGGCTGGTGTTTGCTGCCACCGAAACGAACAATCCGAAGCGCTTGGGTATCATTTACTGCTACAACCGACCGATCGCGCTCTATCATGTTGTTCTGAACAAGGAGGATCAATCGACGAATGTGGTGAAGAAGTTGGAACTGATTCCTCAAGATGAAGAGAGCAAGGAGATTGGGACCATGAGGAACCCGCGGTTCTCACCCGATGGCAAGCAACTGGCGTTCCTCGCGACGCGAGACATCGCCACTCACGGAACGTGCAGCTTTTTGTGCGTGGCGGACTGGGCCACGAAGCAGACGTCGACAGTGATTCCCATCAAGGACGAGCCCGACGCGTCTGCTCTCGACGTGACCAAAGCATTCAACGGGTTGTTTATCGGGTCTCTGGGTGAAAGAGCTTGGTCGCCCGATGGCAAGTTCATTTACGTGGTAACTCAAGTGGGTTCTCGTGTAGTGTGGAAATACGTTGAGGTCGCGACGAAGCGCTTGATTTCGCCAGAGTACGTGGAGGGTTCTGGTGTCGCTGTTGAATCGGTTCTCGACCGCAAGGGCGACTACTTCTTGGTGATGGTGTCGTCCCCGACGCGTCCTGCCAGCGTCTTCCTTGTGCACATTGATTCATCCACTGGTGCGTACGTGAACCCGCCCATTTCAATCGAGGATCAGAAGGGTGCGACGCAGTATATGAAGCGTTGGGAAGTGTACTCCATTCCTGCGTCCGTGTCCGATATCCCTGCAGCTGAGAAGAAGCTTCCGGAGACGCCTGCCGTTCTAAAGGACCTGCTGATCCCGTCCGTATCGAGCTCGAGCGACTTCGAGGCTACTGTGATGCTACCGAGTAGCGCCCCACCTCCCGATGGATATCCTGTTATCCTAGAGCTGCATGGTGGACCGCACGGCAATTCACCCGTCATGTACCGCAACATGTGCGATTTCTGGGCGGCGTTGGGTTTTGCTATTGTCACTGTGAACTACCGAGGTAGCACAGGCTTCGGCATCAAGGCTTTGGAGTCGCTGATCGGGAAAGTCGGCACTCAGGACGTGTACGACAGCCATTACGCGTTGTGCTACCTTCTGAAGGAAAGTTCGAGATTGGGTCTGTCGTTGGACCAGTCTCGTGTGCATTGCTCAGGCGGAAGCCACGGCGGATTTTTGGTGACTCACCTTATCGCGCAGTTTCCTGGTTTTTACAAGTCTATGGTGACACGTAACCCAGTGACGAACATGTCTAGTGTGTTCTACACGTCAGACATTCAAGACTGGGGTCTTGCATGCGCTGGAATTCAACGCTTCGAGTCGATCCACACATCGCAGAAGCTGCAAAACTCCAAGGATGAACTTTCGGTCCTCACTCCGGAGGCGCGCCTCGCTATCCTCAGCAAGCTGTGGCAGCACTCGCCAGTGAGCAATGACCTTAGTAAGGTTAAACTCCCTCTCTGTTTGGACTCGGTGGAAAGGATAAGCGCGTGCCACCTAACCAGGGCTTGGAGTACCGTGCAACCATTTCTAGCTACGGCGTTCCAACGCAGCTTTTGTGGTATCCGAAGGACTCACACCCGTTGAGCTCCGTGGAGGCTTCCAGCGATTTCGCTGTGAACTGGGGACTCTGGCTGTTGAAGTATAACCCACAGTAAACTGTTTTCTTCGCTCAACTAGTCAACTGGTATTGAAGGTTTCAATTTGAAACTCTACTCACTTCGAATATTTCGCCTGTACGAACGAGAAAGCACCTTAAGATTTACTTTGTCTCCGTGTCTGCTTCCGTTGGTGGTGTCACAAGATCTGCTGCATCTGCGAACTTCTGCAAACAACAAGTATGAGCTTTGCTGCGCCAGCTTTAGACATTCTAGACACCGTACCTCGGCAAATCCAGCGAATCCTCCAGCCAGCACTCGAACATGCACCTTCACGCCACGCTCTTCCGCGCGTTCAATGAAGCGTAGGGCACAAGTTGGGCCTCGCGTGTTGCTGCGAACGCAGTGAAAAACGATCTCTTCGGTGCCGCTAAACTTTTCGACTAGAGCATCCACGGGAGCGTCTTCCGCAAAGTTCTCTTTTGGCAGGTGCTGGGCACCGACGATGTGGCCTTTTGTATCGTAGTCTTCGTCACGAACATCCACAATTACAGGTTTTGCAGCATCAGAGCGGAGTAGAGCTGCCAGTTCATCGGCCGAAATGCGCTCAATCGCTAGTAATTCTTCGGGGGTCGGCATCAGCGTGACGGGTACGGTGCGAATTGAAAAGTGAATAGTCCAGCGATTCCTCCCTCGCTATGAACCTCTATACTCTATGTGGGCAGACACCTGGCCCCAAATGTGCCACGTCAGCTGCCTGGACCTCCTTTTGCATTGCAACCTCATTGTCATGCTCCAGTACAGTATCCTCAAATGCTTGGTCTGACCAACAACTGTATCGCAATCCTCGATAATTTTAATTTATGGCCTCCAATAAAGCGGTTAGAGGCCATATCCGAGCAGGAAACAGATGATATTGTTGTAAGAAATTGGGGAATATCCTGGAATTAAAACTTTTTTTGCATTTTCTAATGAAATTCCACTGTTTTTTTAATTTTCACAAAGAAAAAGTTTTCTTTAGGAAATCTATATTTCAAAATAAAGTATAATTTAATATAGCTTTTCGCATTTCTTACGTCCTAAAAATAAAATCAATGCCAACTATCTACTACTTAAGTCCGGTCACGTCGTCCTGACCACATCGTCATCCCACTTCAGGACGACGTGACCGGACTTAAGTAGTAGATAGTTTAGAGCAGATTTGCGCGCTCACGCTCAAGCCATGGTTCGCGCGCGAACCCACCACACCTCACCCGGGGCGCCTCAACAAGTCTACGACTTGACAAGGCATCTCGGCTCCTAACCTACGAATGAACTGCTCGTTGCCCCCCCCTCCCCCCCCCACTGAAGATCCGGAAAGTAGAAGGAAAGTGACATTAAGTCTTGCCAAAGCCTCATTGAGGCTTGAATTTGGTTTTAGTTGCTCATGCGTGCGTGACACTACTACACATCAAACCTGAAGGATTACTTGTCAATGGGGTGAGTGGGGGGAGTCACGAGATCCGCAGCATCCGCAAATTTCTGAATTAAGCACAGTAAGTAAGAATCACAGGGCAGCACCAAGTGTATAGCGCGTAACGCACCTCGGCAAAGTCTGCAAAGCCTCCAGCAAGGACTCGGACGTGTGGCTTAACCCCAGCAGCTTCCGCCCGCTCAATGAAACGTAGCGCGCACGTTGGACCTCTAGTATTACTGTGGCCGCAGTGGAACACAATCTCTTTCTTGCTACCGAACTTCGCGACCAGAGTATCCACATCATTGTCCTCCTTGAAAGAGGCCGAAGGCAGATGCTCGGCGTCAACGATGTGGCCAAGAAGCTCGTAGTCCTCATTGCGAACGTCAACAACAACGGGGTGCTCCGTGTCAGAGCGCAGTGCTGTTGCCAAGTCTTCGGCTGAGATGCGTTCCACGGCCAGAAGTTCCTCGGGGGTCGGCATAATGGAGTTCGCAGTGGTGGTACTGGTCTACGCGGTTTGATGCCAATTTGGAAATGGGGGAGAGGAAAACGGTGGTCTTTATCTTGAAGTAAGCGTTTAACACATCGAGGGCCAGATGCATTCTCTGGACAGCAAGACGATCTGGACATATGAGCACCATTCTGACCTCAACAATCTGGTTTCCAGAATCAAAAACCAATCACAAGAGCAATTGACGTGTTCGTGTCAAAGGAAAGAGTTCTGGAGATCGGTACAGGCTCGTCCTTCCTGCAAGAGCACCTATCATGGCTTCGATTACGATCTGCGTGTCATGTGGAGAGCACGCAACCTACCAAAAATTGATGCTTCACGCACTAATAACGTACTACAGTTTCCTTTACCAGCTGGACTCAAGGGTGATAATTTCCTGTTGTCTGGATACGAGTGTTTTTGTAGTCGTCGTTGCCTGACGCAGCTAGGATTTATGCCAGGTACTCGCCATCATCACATTATTAGCATTGTCTATTGCTCTGCCCCAATAGTAATGGGAAAACATGACAGATCCTTCAAGTCTACCAGCACAATCGTCGATGTCTCCGAAAAGGATGGCACCGTAACTAGTCGCACTTGCTGGTCCTTGGCTCCTGTATAGTAAAACACAGCGTCAGCTCTTTCGCATCAATTCAAAAAGACCTAGTCCGCATACCTTTAACAAGACGGGTGCTGAAGCGTGGCTGATTTCCAGAAAAATACACGTGTGGGCAAGTTTCTAAGATGAACGGATCTTCGTTGGCCATCGGAAAGCACGCCAAAATATCTGGCGCAGTAGGTGCAGCGTGACGCCATTCAACACACCGTTGCAGATAGTCTAGTGCCCTTTCCTGCTCCTCGCTTTCCTTGTCCTGTTCTGTGCTCATGCTAACGTCACCGTCATCGTCATCCTCTCCGCTCGTTGGAAGAGTGCACTGCAGCATACTGTGCAACGGCTGCCCCGCGTCCCCAAAGAGTTGAACACCACCAATTTGCGCTTCATAAGGGTTCGTGACGCATCGGAATGACTTGAAATGCGAGCTCCGGGGGAACAAGCACGGATGGAAACTCTGCTGGGGCAGTGTGTAGTTGCTCGGGTCCGTCGGCCCGGGCATCACATCAACGCACATGGCCGAGGCCAACGTGGACACCAACTCGTCCGCATTTTTCAACGGCTCCCCCTCAAGTGCCAGCTGCTCCGCTGTCTTGCGCTTGATAGTCGGGACCTGCACCTCTCCGTCACGTGCCGCTTCAATCACATTGCCCACCACAACAGTGCGAACAATCTTGGACACGAACTCCTTCTCCTTGTCGTCTCCCAGTCGGCCGGCCAGATAGTCCATTAGCACGTGGTTCTTAAGCGGTTGACGGTCCGAGTTGCGGCCGATGCTCAGCCCCGACACCAAGGCCACGTACTCGCTCTCCTGTCTCTCAGGCAGCGGGTGCTGCGGCGGGAAGGACGGCAGATACACCTCCTCCACGTGGAACTGGCCGCCCGCGCCATCACGTGGCACACGGCCGCGCACTCCGAGCACGACGCCCGTGACGAGTCTGGCCACGTCGATGCCGCCCACGAGCTGCACGCGGCCGCTCTCGTCCTCGAGCAGCAGCTCGTCGTCCTTGGTGGCCAGCGGCCGCTGGATCTTCTCGATGGGCGTGACGCCGGCCTCGCTGGCCAGCGCGTCGAACAGGTCGGGCTTGGCCTCCAGCACCTTAAGCAGCGTGCCGATGAGCACGCACTCCTGTCCGTCGGCCTTGAGGTCGATGACCTTGGCCAGCACCGGCACGCGGCCGGCCGTGTGCTGCTGCACCTGCACACTCACCACATCTCGAAGCTGCTGCAGGCGACTCACGTAGATGTGCGAGAACTGCTGCGCGTACGACTTTTGCTTGAGCACAAAGCGCTGGTATGTTGGCGTGTACTCGACGGGGCGGCGCGGGGTCTGTGCACGTGACCACGGTTATAGAAATAAAGAGCGGAGAGTCAGCTATCGGGTCCACATGTGGCCGGCGAGTGGCCCGCAGCACGAACCGCGGGCCACGCTCGCGTAGCGGAGGATCTGGCCGGCCGCACGTACCATTTCGGTTGGCGCCATTTTGGCCGAATGGCGGGCAGTAGCGGGGACTCTCGCTTAGGTGCGATGGTAAAATTGAGGAAATGGTTACCGTTGGTAGTTTGGGGAATTATTCTGCAAAAAGAGTTGTGAAGTGATAATTCGGAGCAGATTGTCCAGATGCTGATTATTCAGAGAGCAGCATTTATGTCATGGTTTAATACATTCATGTTAGTTGCACGACTCGGAGTGTTCCTCCACTTCCTTGAGAAGCATTTGCTTGCGGCATTTCGTGCATCGAGCCATTACAACCGTTGGTCGGGATGACCGAAGGCTAAAACGCGGTGAGGCTTTTGGCGACGGTGCATCGGGGCGAACAGTCTGGTGAACCACAGCCTGCAAGATGTGCCAGTCGACACGGACGATATCCACGATCCGCAAATGCCACGGGATCATTGTTTGGTTCCTTGCTGCAGAATCGTAAAACCCCGCCACTTCCGCCACAGTAGATTGTTCCTCTTCTTCATCGAGCTCGTACATAGGGACAGCGTTACAACGCAACGCAATTTCCTGCCGCAGCCACTCAAAAGTTGACTGCTCTGTGAAGTACACACGAAGACGAAGGTCTTTGGTTGTACTTGGCGCTCCTGAAGCTGCATGCACCTCAACGAAACAATAGCGCGAGCGCTCAGTGAAGCTCTTCATCACAGGACGCAGTAACGAGTATTGACCAACTCGGTTCGAAGGCGGAGTTGATAACGCTGTCGATAAAGTCTTCCACAAATCAACAACGTTTTTGTCTTTTGTTTCGTTTTCTTTCAGAGGCGACATGGCGAGACCCAGTTTGTGGATTTTATCGTGAAGTTGCATTTTTTCGACGACATCTAATGCGTTAGTTGGTATGAGTTTGGCAGCTTCAATTAGCATCAGCCTCGCAGTAGGCATTTGTTGCGTCGCAAGACGATGCAAGTCGCCACAGCACGCCAAAGCCAACGATAGCTGCAATCGCAACGAATGTTCGCGTGCAATTTTAATTGCATGTTCTAATTGTGACTGTGCTAGCTTCGTCGAGCCTGGTACTGTTACCATTAATGCTCGTTGGAGGTTGATGAAGCCGCTAACCAGCCATGTGAGGGCGTACAAGTCGGGCTCGTCTAGTACTCGTGCCAGTTCCATAGCTGTGCCAAGCAAAAAGTGGCACTGCGAGTTGTCTAGTTCCACTTCGCTAGAGACCTGCAGGGCCAGTCGAATTCTGGTTTCCACAGCTTTGCGTAAAGCTTCTCGTCGAAACGCAAAATGTAGTGTAGGCTGGTCAGAGTTGATATAAGAGCTTGAAAGACCCTGTGAGGACGCTGCTTCGTGTTCAGTCTCTCCATACAGCGCCACGTCAAGGTCCTCGGCGTCTATCTCGAGAGCAAGCATGACCGCTAGGCGAGATGCTGCTCGCTGAAACTCAAATGCCATCCGTGGTGACACTTGTTGCCACGATGGCTCCGAGTCCTCATTTGATAGTGCTTCACTGGGTTTATCTGTTTGGTTGGGCTTCCCTTTGTCAGCATAGTCTAAGTCGAGCATCACATGCGGGGAGGAAGCCGCCATTAGTGCATCTAGGAATGCGCCGCGCCCTAAGTTGTGCTCAAATTCAATCCATAATCTACTGCCATCTTTTACCACCACCACTAAATCTTTTGTTCTAGCAGCCAGGCCACTGTTTTGACCAGAGTCGCCAGCCGTAGCCACAGTTTTGAAAGTCAGTTGCACTTGTGTGATGGAAGAATATTCGATTGCTGCCCACTGCTCATAATCATCGGATGAGTGCATGTGAGGACACTGAAATTCACCTGCAAGTCGTTGTTGCGTGCTACAATCCAAGGTGAGCTCTGGTGGCGACATGCATACACATGCTCGAGTCCGTTGCTGTCTTCTCCGAAGCGCAAAAAGATGGAGTTCTCCCAAAGCTAGTAACAGATCTTTGTCCGTTCTGTACGGTGCCGTTTTGTTTGTCTTAAAACATCCCTTGGTAAACTCTTCTTTCTCGGCCCATTCATCTTCTTCGACATACAAGCGAGCTAAAATGCCATAGTGGCAAATACATGGATCTGCCATGGATCAACTCGACCACAAAGTTCAGATGCGCCAAGAAGTCCGCGCAAGCTAAATTGACTCTTTTCAGCAACGCGACAACGTTCATCTAGAAATAGGTATGATCGGAACGCAGTGAAAGTGTGAGTGTCCATCAACAAACATTTCGCGCTTTTATTATTGTAATTCTCGGTGTTATTTCACAGTAGACATTCAAGAGCACTATCAGTCTCGCAGCGTTCTCTGATACCGGACATGGTGAAGGAGGAGCGCAGCTTGGATGTCTTCACTCGAGCTCAGAGCACAGGACATTCTTTTCAGATTTTCGTCCCCTGTTCTGAGTTACACCTGCTGACACTAATCAGCGCAAGCAAACGAGCAAGCCAGGACAAGTCAAAGTCACACGATAGTAGGGTGTCCAATTCAGCTCCAGTTAGATTGAAAAAGGATGGCACGCCAGAAAATGCGCTTTCGTGCGAACAAAGCACAGCAAAAGCGTTGAGTTGATGATTGAATCTCAACTGGGTGCATGTGACTTCGGTAGCAACAACAACAGGCAAACTTTGAGGAGGCTACGTACATGGATTGCCGGCCATGCAAACCCCCAGCGCCCCGTTGCCAACACAGCATCGGCAGCCGAGTAGCACGCCATGGCAACGGCGTTGCAGCCGGTTGGCAAACACCACACGCGATGATGCCGGCGTCGACTTCAGGGGCGGCAGCCAGCACCACCGCCACTAGCGTAGCAGCCGTCAGCTTCTTGAACATCTTGTTTCGGGTGACTTGGGCAGTAGAATGCCGAAAGGTGAATGACCCCGTCGGACTCCCTCCGCAGGGAAATATATCAATCAAGGCCATGATGCACATGGGAACCACGGTTCAAATGCTGAGTCCGCGTCCCTGAATGTGTGCGGTGCAAACACGATGTCGAAATTGTGCGTCTCCATCGCCGTCATTTGGTTCTTGACACGGCTTCATCATTGCGAGCTGATTGTCTGCGCAGTGAATTCCACCGGTTAACGGCACTCTTCGCTGTCTTGGTATCGATGTCGTTCGTAAAGTAACTTTACTGAAGCTACGATGGGTTGCTGTAACTCAAAGTTGCAAAACTACCAGCAACAAATTGTCGAGGGTGCTCTCACACAACTTCATCGCGTCGGATGAGGCGTAACAGGAGTAGCAGAGGTGACTTTGTCGATGATCCTCTTGTCGGTCCCTATCAACGTTCCAAGCGTTGGAATTATAGTTATTAGAAGCACGCGCGGATTACCATGCATGCTGAATCAATTCCTTGCACGATCCAGAAGTTGATATCAAGACGACCACCAACGTTCAAATCACAAAGGGCATCGTTGCGAAGAACACGACGGGCTGGCCAGCGTAGATGGTAGGGGGTGGACCATTTCCGTCACAATAAGTCGGCTTGTGCGATCGTCCGTACCATTGCTCCACGTTATTCGTCAGGTTGCATCGCATCGCCGCGCTCTCCACAACTGAGAGCCATCCGCTGGTGTATCGATAGCATTGACGCGCATTGTTGTTTGAATGCGGTATGTCGGTCGCGTAGTGCAAAATGAATTCAACGTTGCATCAAGTCAAAGCCATTCGTGACTCAAATTTCGAGTGAGCATCCCCAAGTGTCCGAGTTCGTCAACCGCTGCTGGTTTTGGCAAGATGGTACTCGAGATCTGCCGACAAGATTCAGGCAGCAGCGACCGTGACAGCCGT
The DNA here is from genome assembly GCA_033558005.1 of Phytophthora taxon juncus. NCBI lineage: Eukaryota > Oomycota > Peronosporomycetes > Peronosporales > Peronosporaceae > Phytophthora > Phytophthora taxon juncus. The sequence continues at coordinate 1,485,406 of JAUCEE010000022.1, forward strand.
GACGGCTCTATCCTCGGTTGGCACAAAAGAAACTTTGTCAAACGGCATCAATGCCAATGTCCCGTCGCGCGTGACTTCCGATGCATGGATGCATTCCTCCGACTTGATCCGTGCATCGGATCAAGTCAGAAGAACGTACGCTCCGCAAACAGGGATGGATAAACGGCTCGATCGGCGACAGCCTCTTTCGGCGGGGTTTCGCACGGCTCCGAGCTGGCGCTGCGACGGCATTAGTCGTGGCTTCAGGGACCGCTCTGCCCGCTCGTAGCGGACGAAAGTTTCTGCACGAACGTCCAGCCATTTGCTCGGCGGTTGTGGCGTGGCACGTTGAGGCACTGCGACTGACCGCCAGCTTGCTCGGCGATTGTGGAGTCCGCGAAAGCGTGTGGCGGGGTAATCGTGTGCGAGGCTGGCCAGCTGCATGCATGGTCAGATGCCAACATGGCAGGCGGATAGGCGGCGGGAGGGCTGCGATAAGACGCTAAACAGGTGGCGAAGTCCACTGAGGCGTGCTGTGGCGCTCAGTACGAAAGGCGCGCGCTGCGGCTCATTCGCCATCATGTCGGAGACGGTGAAGGTGATCGGCGACGACGAGGAGGCCTTCACGGGCATCCGGCCGGCGCTGCAGCGTCGTCACACCCTGGCCGGCAGTTCGTCTCCTGCCTCGGACTTGGCACACGCCCCGGTGGTGTGGAGAGCGGTGATGCCTACCGGACGGCGGTCCACGCTCGTATCTCGCTCTGACGACGTCAATGAGCTCCGGTCGACTATCGACGGGTCCATGCGGACGAAAAGGTCTATCAGCGATGCCACTAGTCTCAGTCACCACCGTTCCGGAGACAAGGCCGCATTTGCCCTTCACGACGTCGACGCCTACAGCGTACAACGGGCCAAGGTGCTGCGTCGCATCAGCGAGAAACGCTATGCACGGTTCCGCAACTTCTTCAAGAGCTACGAACCTGAAATGGCGAGAGAAATTCAAGCGAGAAGTGCGTTCTCTCGAGAGCACTTGAATGCGTGGGTGAACTACATCGTGAGCCCCAAGGTGCTGCGTTGCATCATCCGTAGTAAAGACACTCAGCAGGAGCTTCTGGACCTGCTCATGGTCTCAGCTGCGATTTCAAAGTATGGAGAGAGTGAATTGATGGCCAAGGACAGGAGGGGCGACCTGAGTGCCCTGCAGAATATAAAGCTTCACACTTACGATGAGTACTCGCCTAGTCGCCAGCCAAAGGAGCCTGCGTCTAGCGGCGGTAGCAATACCGTGGCTATGGAGTTTGTCGTACGAATTAACGAGCGGTTGTCGGAGGAGAGACGTGTGGGTGGCGTCGTGCTTCGTGAAATTTTAACCCACGCCAGCACCATGCAGGTCAGCGAAGATAAGTCTATTCAGATTAGCGGTCTGACTAAGGAGGAGGATCGGCTAAAGCAGATCGTGCTTCGAGTGCAATCGGACTGGTTCCAAGATGCTATACTCAAGGCTAATGGCCGGTACCTGTACGATGCCATCCGTCAAATCCTTAGCAACGTGGATTCCTCTTTGTGGGATGAAGCGAAGGATAAACATGAGCTGAGGCGTGTGAATGTTCGGAAAAGCGATCGGTTGGGTGCTGAGGTGAAGCAGATTGAGAAGAAGTCTGCTTCGGAGCGTCAAATTCGGCCAAGTATGCCTCCACCTCCTCTTCCACCACGTCCGGAAGTGGCGACAAGAGGCGCGTCCTCGACCAGCGATGCTCCTTTAGTCCCATCGCCGATCAATGCCTCGGCTAAAGTGAACTTTACAGTCTACAGTCGATCGTCGTCGATGCCTTCCGATGAAAATCAAGAGCGTGAAAGCACACTGGTTGTTGGGACGGATAAAACCCGTCGAAAACTTCTACCACTAGGAACAATTCCTCGTATTTCGCGCCCCCGTGGCCTTCCTCCCAGGAGACCTCAACGCAAGGAGAACGATCCAATCGTCCACGCACCTAGCGCGTTTATAGTCAAACCCCAAGAGCAAGAATGAACACAATGTGTCATATATGTCACATGTAGTCGCATTGCTTTGTTGATATCCACGGCAAATCAATGAGTGGCAAAGCAAAAATCCCCATTGGGAAGTTAACAGATCAGAGAGAGAAGCAACCAAACCAATTAATAAAGTGCGCTCTTTGTGTTCACATATTAGGCATTACTAGTACCTGGCGAGAGAAGAAAATCGACTACTGTTTTGGTGATCCTCTACCTTTTTGCTGTCTACTGTGTGGGCCATAAATGTTCTGCAAGCTCTTCCTTGCTACGATCCAATCCACAAGTACTTTAATCAAAGTCGTCACGAACCTTCGTGCCGTCGGCTGTATCCTTGCCTTTTGCTTGCACATACATCACTCTTGAAAGGTGATACGCACATTAGAGTCCACAATATCAGAGCCCTACCAGGTAGGAAGCCAACCAAAGTTCATACGGCGCTCTCAAGTACGTAGGAGCAACGAACGTGAGGGCGTGATGAGACTACGGTAGCCCCGTCGGACTAGCACTGGTGCTGCTGTTTTGAGTGGAGATGTTTTCTCTACGCGAAGAAATAGAAAAAAAAAGAAGACTGAGGCGCGCCCCTCGAATCACTCTTTTCTATCCAAATGCCACCTGTGTCTTTAATATTACCCAGCTTCGAAGGTAGGTGATTTTGAAACGATAAGGCATTTCAGGCGAAAAACACCATGTCATTTGAGGCAAAATCAATCACACGTCCGTTTTTCTATTTGAGAATTTGAACGGGGTGTATCAGATCAGCTCGATCGTCAATCATTCTCGAATATGCCTAACCGCAACGATGCAGAGCCCCCAGCTTCGTGACGCAACCCTGGCTTCCGACGCCTCGCCGCCACCCCTCCGCTCAGTAACGCGTTTTTCTCGGGAAGATGCCCCTGACCAAGTACCCTCTGCTTCCGGTGTAGAAGCTCCCTGCGAAGGAAGAGGTGGTCCTGTATCGGAAGAGAACGATGATCGCCTGCGCGACGCTATCGGTAGACCTGCGATCGCGGAGAGCGAGACTGGATCAAGCGAGGAGCGTGACGACAGTGATGACGAGGACTTTTCGCCTCAGTCAGAGAGCGAGGCCGACGAGGAAGAGGTGTTGACATCCGATAGCTGCCCAAGCGACGGCAATTCCGAGGAGGAGGACATAAGTAATTTCTTATTCGACACCGATCTCCACGTGCAAGTGACGGAGATAATTTGATTAAACGAGTGTGAGAATGATTACGCGCGTGGTAAAGCAAAAGAGTTTGAGATGCTGTTGTGCTCCCTCTCTCAGATGACGAAGCTAGAGAAGAATACGAGCATGTACACACTTTTGGCGGTTTGATGCAAGTACCAGTTGATCGTAAGCGTGGGAGCGGTGATCGCGAGCGATTTCACTACTATCTACCGTTTGTGGGAAAAGTGTGCCGTCCAATTTTCGCTCGCTGCTACGGGGTCGTTCCGATGCCACTCCAGCGCTATAAACGTCGAATTCGGAGGAAAATATGGCGATTAAGGACCACGGAAACAAACTCAAACAAAAAAACGTCTCGCAGATTGATCTCGTGTGGCTAGTTAAATGGTTTACTGAATCTGCTCAAGAGGTGGGTGAAGTTGTTCCAGTGCATGTGCGGATTCAGAAGAAAATAAACGGAACAACTCAGCGCTACCACAGTAACGAGGGATATACACTTCTTCCTGCTCACTTCGCGTGGGACGCGATCTGGGATGAAATGCACAAATTTGTTGAGTCTGGTTTAATGGTTCGCGAGCCTGCTCGAGCCACCATGCGCAAGTTGCTGACCCTACATTGCCCAACAATACGGATTCGCTCTCCGCGCAGCAATGTTTGTGATATATGTGCAATTCATTATACTAATCTACTTCGCGGGGTCACAGCTGACAAGACCGAGGAGCTCGGACGCCACACAGAATCTGCGAGACAGATGCGGTATGTTTTGTATTTGGCGATAAGTACCATTTTGATTTACTCTTGATATCTCACGTGGAATTTGGTAACATACTAAAAAAAAAATGGACAGGCGCGAGTACAAACGAGAAAAAGCCTCATGCTCCAGCGATCACGCTGTTATGGTTATGGACTACTCGCAGAACTTGATAGTTCCTAGTGTTGCCAACACGCCGTCACAATGGTACTTCTGCTCGCTACTCTCAGTAAGCTGCTTTGGTATTTTTTACGAGAACGAAGGTGCTCAAACGAACAACCTATATGACGAGAGCACAAGTGGCAAAGGAAGCGACCAGATAAATTCGATGTTGGCGCATTTTTTTAAGACGAACTTGGTGCCGTCAGGGAAAACGCGTCTGACTGTGTACGCTGACAATGGCTCTGGTCAAAAATAATTACGGGATTAAGTTCTTTCTCACGCTTGTAGACATGGGTATATTCGAGCACGTGGAGTACAAATTTTTCGTAAAGGGGCATACGAAAAACTCGTTTGATCGGGATTTTGGCCATATACGCAAGCCCATAGCAACGATGGAGTGTTGGACGATGGGCCACGTGGTAGAGGCAGTCAATTCGGCTGCAAAAAACTCTGCAACGGTACATATTCCGCGTGGCAGCGATATGTTTAAGTTGTACAAACCCGTGCTTACTGAGATCTACAAACGGCTTGAAGGTGTGCAGCAGTTCGAGATTTTCTCAATGGATAGTTCTAAGCCGGGATTGTTACATGCAAGAAAAAACCAGGGTTGGACGGAGAAGAAAAAGATTTAAGAAGGAAATTGACGGTATTTTTACCCTCGAAGGAGATAGTTTGGCGCATTTTGACCGACCACGTCGAAACCTTGTCACCGCCTCCTGTCCATGCTGAAAAACAGAGTCAAATGTATCATTCCATTCGTCCGTACGTTCCAGAAGAGTTCCAGAATGATCCTTTTGTACCCGAAGCCGAGCGAGCAAGAAGGAGCTACTGCTAAAGCCACTAAACAAGCTCGATTAGCCCATTGCGCCGCCATGGCGACTCCAGCTAACCTACACCAAGACCAACGAGGACTATCAGAGAAAGATGCAAAACATAAGAACGGGGCAGCCGTTCAAAAGAAAAGAATGGCAACACCAAACAAGGCCGAGTCAACTAAAAAACACAAATTGTCGGCAGCGGCAAACCAGCTTGATATAAAATTTTGCTTATCGACCAAATCTGAAAAATAGGAAAAAAATCAAAATATATACCCCTCGTGATTTGATGATGACTTCTAAAAATACATTTTTCTCCATGTTAGGCTTGGAATTAGGCAATTCTGAGACCATTAGCGGATTCTACGCTCAACTCTACCTTTAAAACACCAAAACAATTTTTTTCAGTTTTCGAGTTGCCGGAACTTCTTTTTTAAGTACTGTCATTTTCCTCCTTAATGAAAAAGCTTTACAACCTAATTAGCCGTTAAAAATGGAGACATATTTTTGACGGCCTCGGTCTCAGCTGTGCCTGGGTTAAATGGGACATGGGTGGGCTCAAACGATAGCTAAGACAGCTCTCTTTGCCATGGTATGCTTAAATCGCGATTCGTACTTTGGTCGATAAGTAATCTTTTGTCTGTTGCCGTCTCATATGAGATTCGCTGAGCCGTTTCCGGCAACTATTATATAAACCGTACCTCAGCAATTCCATGAACCAATTTAGCCAACACTCGAACGTGCATCTGCAGGTCACGCCAGTACAATCGAGTCACAATTTTGTGCCGTTAATGTTTTTGACGAGCGTCCACGTTAACATCTTGATGCGGCCTTTCATATTGCAGGCTTCATCATGAAGGCATCGGTATCATAAACAAGGTCCAGCTTGGCCGTTATAATGTAATCACCAATCACCGTATTCCGGGTCCTTAAATTTGACAAATCAATTTTTTGAAAGTCTCCCACTTTTCCATATCGACCCATCCAACTTGTTTAATGTTCGTTCGAATGCACCAAAGAATTCCCCCTTCTCACCTCGTTTCATCGACCAAACAAATCTTGCTGTTTGCACAAGAAATAGCCACACCTTGCTCTTTTTTTCTGGACGCTCACAGCCATTTAAGTCCCTATTTGTCGCTGCAAGCAACAGTGCAGTCGCCTTGGTGCTGATTGTTTTAGGGGTATAAGCAGATAGCATACTATTCGCATGGTGCAGAACTTTATGGAGCCATTTGCAAGAGGCACGCTCATGGACAATTGTCGAGTTTATCTTGAGTAATACTTCCAAACCAACTATACGCTTATGATCTAGATTGGCAGTATTTCCCGGCTGGATAACATTTCCGTATTGGGCACGCATAGCTGCAACCATCACTATCTCTTGGATTTCGGAGTCGGAGATATGCCTCCACTTTTCACCCAGAGCCTGAGAAACAAACTCTTCAGACTTTATCTTGCTCACTATCTCCTCATGCAACGTTTTACCCGCTAACTGCCGCAATGAGGCTGCTTCCGTAGGCTCCAATTTTGTATATAAGTCAACAATCTGGCCTGAAATGATGGATCGGTCCGTTAGTACTCGTAAGCATATTTCAGTTCTTCTACTCCAATAAACACTTTTCCAGAAGGATCCTTCCGTGCTGCTGTCCTTTTCTGGCGGTTGGCAGCCCTTCTGTTGCGGTCCAAATCTTCTGGTTTTTAACCCGACTTTGTCTTTTCCATCTTCCCATACTTCATCAACTTTCTGCTTTACCCTATGACGAAAGGTAGCATACAGCTCAGAGCAATTGCTGGCTAGAACATCATTTTGAAATCGGTCACCTTGAGCTTTTTTAACGATTTTTCCGATACGAAACCTACTTTATCTTCATGTTCCTTTTCATCTAACGCAATATCTTTTGCGAGCATCTTGTCAACATCTTCGTGAGAATAATTTGACGATTTAGACACCATCTCCAGATTATCTATGTGGTTAAGAATTCGGCTTATTGTTGCCGAACTTGCTCGGTGCTCAAAATTCAAGGCGCAAATAATTCCAAGCCCCACGAAGTGTGCTACCACTTTTTTAAAATTTGTTTCGTACCCTTGAACTTTTGCGAAACTGCTGTTGGACACACGAGCGACAGTCGAAGCTGTGTAGGGGAATGTCTTTGTACTCGTCCAGGATGCCACTTTTTGTCTTTTCCTGATAATCTTCGTCCGTGTATGTTGCCAAAGCGATTAAAACCATAAGTAGCTCTACGAGCTCCTTGCGCGTCCCGCATTTTTTGTTACCACTAAAGCATGTTAAAGTTGTTAATTGTTCCAAAACAGAAGCGCCCAAGTTTGTCTTTACCCAATCTCGAATGTAGCCTAGTTTTTTCTTCGGAAGAGAATTAAATTCTGCCGATTGCATTTGTTCATTTTTGTAGAGGTTCCGGTATTGGGTGAACTGATCATAATCCGTTTGGAAGAGAGAAAGAGCGAGCTGAATTTTTTCTTGACTCAATTTGATGCTCTAAAAGCACTCAAACGATGAAATCTTTGGTTCTCTCGTTTCAATTTGTTCATCGCACTGAACATCAGTATGGTACATGTTATCACCATCCTTCCAAAAGAGATTCCTGATTGCCGATACGAAATCTTCCTCTGAATCTGGCATCTTGTTTCGCCTCATCGCGTTGTCACGCTGGTATTGTAAACGCGGTCAGAGAGTGAGACTTCGTGTTTAAGTTGTAAATTAAAGACTGAAAGAGGTTCCAAGCCACCAGCAATGCGAAAACTGGAGGAAGAAACTCTAGCGAAATAAAGCCTAATAAAATAAACTCCTGGGGAAAACTCCTGCACGACAGAAATACCCATGTGCTTCGCTTCTGACCGAGGACGGCATCTAAAGCCAAAGTAGGTGTAAGCACGGTAGTTTACGGTGCAGCTTAGACTGGGTAGTAAAAGAGATGCCACGCAACGCCAGAACGGCGGAGAACAGCAGCGTAACGAACGGCGCCGTGCAACTTATAAGTTAAGGCTTATAGGAAGACAACTTCTACAATGGCGACGGAAACAAATAAATAAAATACTCATGCATGAAGAGATCTTTCTTAAAGGCAATGCATAGTCAAAGACGACGTAAGGTCTGAGCGAACCTCTCCACTTGCCACTGCTCGCCAAATGCAGCACCCTAGTGCTACAGCTGATCCGGCGTGATTGGATGCTTCAATGGTATGATCGATCTCTTATGGACGTCTCGTGGAAGTGCTTTCCTCATATCTGCACCAAAGCACACCAAGTGACGTTAGCCGTAGAATAACTTTTACCTTAACCACAAAGTCATACCGAATGCGTCCTCCCCATCGTCTGCACTCGAGTAATACCCGAGCACGCGCCTATACACCGAATAGCCGAACTTCTCGTACATCCCGATGGCCAGCGAGTTGGAGACACGCACGAACAGGTCCACAAAGTAGCCATCGTAGAGCTCTACCGACACGTTCTCCAGGTAATCCATGAGCTTCTTAGCCAGTCCGAGACGGCGGAACTCCGGGGCCACCGTCACCGCCGTCACGTGTCCGTGCCAGTTGGTTCCCTGGCCTTCAGCTTTGCCCATAACTGCAGGTAGAACAAGGTGGAACGACAAGAAAACGTTAGTAGAGGGGTAGTTTTGAGCCTACTACCGAGCTGCGAAAGCCTTAAGAGAGGCCCCTGGAAGAGAATCACGTACTGTAGCCCATAATGGTATTGTTAGGGTCCTCCTGCACCAGGAAGTAGTCCGGCCACTTGGACAGATACTGCAGGTAGAACGACATGTTGTACTGACGCAAGAATCGAGCATAACTCCGTCAATAAGCGGCCGTTGAAGCTGCAAAAGGCGGGAGAACGTAGCGTAGAGCCCTACCGTTTCCGTGAGCACGTCCAGGTTGACGTTGTTGAAGCGGAACAGGTCGTCGCAGCAGAACTTGCGCGTGGACGTCATGGCGCTCGGTCGATTTGGATCAAAAGACGGTGTGTTCTACCTTCCTCCTAAGTACGATCTACTTGTGCATTCGTATTTAGTTGAAAAAGAGCTCTTCGTGCGTGGCACAGTCTCTATCTGCCCCTTGCTCTACCCATGGAGGACGGCGTCGAAGTGCGCGAGTCCGGCATCCCAGGCGCCGGCAAAGGTTTGTTCGCCACGCGGAAGCTGCTGGAAGGTTCTACCATCTGCGAGTACACGGGGGTAGTGCTGCCCAACCAGGCGGCCTGGAAGCTGCAGGACAAGTCCTACCTCATGAAGCTGGGCGACGGCAAGTACGTGGACGCCCTCAACTGTCCCGAGGTGAAGGCCCGCTACATCAACGACTGCCGAGGCCGTCGCGGGGGATTCAACGTGCGCTTCGAGAAACGACCGCAGGAAGACAAGGCTGACGTGGTCGCGATGCGGGACATCGAGCCAGGAGAGGAGCTGTTCGTCGACTACGGCCGACTGTACTGGTTGGCCTACAACCTAATCCACAAGGACAACCCTGTGCGGTAGTGACTGGTAGCGTGGTGATAGCACTGGCTTACTGCACGTTCGAATGGGGTCCTGGTATGTTGAGATTCATTGATGGATGTGAGGGGCGTGCTTGACGCTAGTATTCGCGGAGAGAAGCCGAGATGGCAGCAGCTACATCTTCTTCACTGGTACTCCGCGGTTTCGTTGGCGTGCCGTCTTGGTGTCCAGTGCTGCTCATACTGCTCGACAGCGACAATTTCGCGCTCTGTTCAAGGAGAAAAATAAGAAAGCGCGGAACGGTAAGTTTGTTGAGTCGGTTGCGAGCAGCAGTCAATGCAAGAAAGGAAAGTGTCCTACCTGTCGAGCGAGCTCGTCGTCCGAGTCGTCTTTTTCGCTTGCTGCCGCTGCTTTCTCCTCCTCCTCAGCTTTGCGCATGGCAGCAATCTCGGCTTCTGCGATCTCCAAGAAGATGCGCTCGCGATTAAAGTCGTAGTCAAACACGTCCTTCAGGGGAGAATCCATACAACAAAGTCTTAGCATTAAGTAGCATTGCAATACTGCCGTAGACTCTCAATTCTCAATACCCTTTGCAGCAGGTTCTCGTTCAGCGCCGGCATCACAGGTGCCGTCGTGAACGTCGTGTTGAGCATGATCTTCGTGTGCTGCAGCAATGCAACATAACGAAATTCAGTCAGCTCTCTGGGGTTTAATTGCACAGCATTTTGCTCTTGAGTTTCAGCTGCGGACACCTTCAGAATGGCCGCCTGGCCGCTGGCATGCACAGGAGACGACGCCATAGCGAGAATCGGCTCGATTTTTTTGGTTCTTGGGCTCTGGAGATGACGCCGAGAAGCAGCAAAAGCGCAGACAATTGCACTCTCAAGGATGCAGCTGCAGGTCGGGCGGAGAGGGTCTGGGGGAGACAAGACTCGGCGCACGCGGACACTCGGGAGCTCTTCTTCCTGCTCTGGAGCGCTTGACACCTCGCAGAATTCAAAGTTGATCCCTGTCAGACACGCACGATCTATATGCTCAGGCACTGTAGCATTTAATATTTAACACCTGCGGTGGCGGTGGCAGCAGCGCTCTGGACGATGGCATCGCGGCTTCTATCTATGCAATGAGATGTCTGCATTCTTGTCTCCGGCTACTGGTTGGCAGCGAGATCCCAGCTTGCTCCTTGATCAGCGTCGCTTGATGCCTTCCAGGTCTAGCTTGTCTGTGCCCTTGCCGCTCTTCCAAGGCCAGCCCTTGCCCACGCGGCCCTTGACGTCCTCCTTGCCGTCTCCGTCGTCCTTGGCGTCTGTCGACGTGTCCATCCATGTGTCCGCCGCAGCGGCGGGTTGAGAGGCGGCCCAGTCGCCCTTCTTCCAGTCGCGCTCTGCCGCCCCGCGCTGCTGCGCCAGCGCCGTGTCCACCAGGTCGCTGACCATCTTGAGCTGGTCACGCGCCTGGCGCAGCAAGAGGCTCACGCGCCGTTCGTCCTGCTCGTGGCGACTGGCGTCGAAGCCCGCGCGGATCTGGCGCCGCACGTCCAGCCGCACGTCGGCGGCCAGCGGCTTGGTGGTGCGCAGGAACTCACGGTACTGGTTCAGCACCGCCGAGCGGTTCAGGAAGTACTGCAGAGACTTGACCTCGGGCGCCAGCGCCCGCCTCGTCACGCCCATGGCCCAGCAGCAAACTCCACCACAGCCGCACCTCCGGCTAATTGAGCTCCTGGCGCTAAATGTGAAACTGAGGAACCATTTTGTATACTTCACATGGATACATGTATTGTTTGGGATAAAGGAGCGACTTCGCCGGTTTTCACAAGTTAAAGGCGAATGTGCGGCTTTGGTATTGATTGATAATGCTTCGTGCCGACAGCACTAGGCCGTGATGACGCGAACGCCGACCGATGACACGCGCTCCACCGACACCATGTCGGGCTGCGTGATGAACATCAAGTTGGGAGGCACGTTCATCTTCTTCGACAGCCACTCGATCGTCGCAGGCTTAAACTCGCCTCGCACCGACACGAAGTCGATGCGGATCTTCGGATACATGCTGTCGAACAGCACCGCCAAGTTGCGGAACGCCTTCAGGACGGGGGCATCGATCTCTTCGTCCGAGAACACGTGCACGATGCGCAGGGTGTGCGTCTGCTCATTGCGGCGTACGTAGATGATGACCTTGTTGATGATCGTGAGGTCCGGCCGCTTGCAGAAGAAAATGATCGGTGCACTACGAATACTCACGATAGCGCGAGCGATCGTGCGGCCTCCTCGAGCGCCTGTGTGCTCCACCTCCGGTGTATCGCGCGACCGGAAGTAGTTAGCGGCGGTGTCTTTCGCGTACTGCGAAGGCACTGTCTTCTTCATGAGAGCGAGAATGCAGCGCAGAATCGTCACACGCTCGAACATGACAAACATCACGAAGGCCACCACGATGAAGTACAGCGCGAAGTACATCAGCACCGATGGATCGCCGAGCAGGTTCGCGAAGATCGCCACCACCACCATCACGAAGCCGAGTACTAGCACAGACCACGGAGCAGACACATCGCGTGGGATCTCAGGGCGTTTGGCCTTGAGCAGCATGCCGGCACTCGCAAAGAGCGCCATCAGTCCTAGGAAAGCGTACGTATATACACCGTTCATGATGGTGGATTTGGCATTCAGTATCAGCACGAGGCTGGACGACAGCAAGAAGTACGAGCCGATGATGTAGTGGTTTGTCCCACGCAGCTTGTTCGTCTTGGCCAAAAAGCTTGGCAGCACGCGGTCTGTTGACAGGCGACGCACCAACCCGCAAATGCCAACGTACGACGTCAGAACCGATCCAGACAGCACGATGAAGGCGTCCACGCTGACCCAGGTACTGAACCAGCTTCCCAGCGAGGCTTCAGCAGCTTTGGAGAGCAGAGCATCGGCGCTTGCGTAGATGCCGCCATCACCTTCGAGAGGTAGAACGGCGAGGATGCCAATTCCGAGAGACACGTTGAAAAAGGAGGCCAGGGCCCACATGTTGCGCAGCGTCTTGCGGAACACACCGGGGGCTTGCTCTTCCACATAGTTTGACGAGGACTCGAAACCCGTGATACCAAGCATGGCCGCGCCGAACCCAAAAAATACCGCTGTGAAGGCGTTGCCGTCCAGCATGGACCCGGCAAAGTCCACCTCCGGGAAATCCGTCTTCATGTTATCACGGAAAATGTGTGGGTTTTTGATTCCGTACACAGCACATGACACCACTAGCACGCTGAGCACAACGATGTGGTGGAGGAATATGACGAGCGCGACACGGGAGTTTTCAGCAATACCAACGAACGCCAGCAGGGCGAATGCAAGCAGCAGCGCAATGGTGCAGAGCACAATGGGGATATCCACTTGCGTGTCCAGATAGTGAACGCCTGACGTGGCTGAGACCACGCCCGTGGCCACGTAGGATAAGATACTCAGACAGGCAGCAATCGCAGCTGTACGCTTCGACGTGGTGTTGAGCAGGGCGTTGTAGGTGCCGCCGTTCATGGGAATGGCCGTGACTACCTCTTCATAGATGAACCGGAAAAAGTAGAGTACGGCGGCCACCATGAGGAGTGAGACGGGCATGAGCTTGCCAGCTTTGGCGACCACCGACGAAGCTGCGTAGAGCACGCTTCCCAAGATGTCGTTGCCGCTGATGGAAGTGGCAGGCCACTCTGACAGCAGCTTGCGGGGCTGGTCCAACTGGTGTTGGATGTCTGCCAGCTCCGCATCGGGCACGTGCACGTGTTGCGAGGTGCCAGAGCGGGGGAACTGCCAAGTGGGGCCCCGCAACGGACCGTCTTCTACTTCAATCTCGACCTTGCGGCGGCGAACGTTCACTCCGCTTGCCATGATTGGCATCGGCGATGAGACGTCGCGGAAGGCGTCCGCGGCTCTGGAGTCCATGCTTTCTTGGGGCTGGGCTGGTCTTGACTTGTATGCTTGACTTGAGATCGACTCCGCAAAATGAGGAATAGAGGTGCTTTGCGAACTGCTCGTTGGAACCCACAACTACTAGGCGTGTAGGCTATCTAGAGGAGGGAGCACTCGATAGGCAGGGCTCACCACAAGGATCATCCGGCGCATTCACCCCCTCTGCAGGGGGGGGGGGGGGGTGAATGGCCCGAGTCTACTGACAGGCTGGGTGACATTCTTTTGCAACTCTTTTGTCTCCCGTTTTCGCGGAAGGGATGCTGGTAGGTAAGAATGGGGGGGGGGGGTGACGGGCAAAACTCCCATCGGGCAACCGCTCAGAGCAAAGTTATCCCGGGAGCTTCCCCGTGGGAAGCAGGTGTCACTCCGTCTGCCCTAAAGAAGGCGCTGGGTGATGCGGTTGTACACGAATCGCGTCGAGTGCGCGTCCCGCATGATCATGGCAAGCCTCTGCACGGATGCAGCGGCTTAGTCGAGCTGGCCCCTCTTCTGCGGGTCAAATCCGCCACCAATATTTCCGTGCATGGGCTGTGCTTGTCGTCAAACAACGGTCTCCAGTCCACGAAAGCGGGCGTCGACGCAGGGCTGGTCCGGTCGACTGGATAGTGCGAAGTCGAGTTGCACTGCGAGTCCTGCTCGCTGACCAGGCCGGCAATTGCTCGCGGCCGGATGCAATCAGTGTGGCGCGCTGGATTCTCGCATGTGACGAGGCAGAGCCCCCTTTTCGGGCAACGGTTGTCAAATGAGATTGGACGAACCCATGTCGTCCGCTGGTGTGTCCGGGTGGCCACCGCGGCGCAAAGCACGAGTGGGCGGGCCGGCATCTGCACTGGGCCCATCCAGAAGCCCAGCATGCAGCGTCCGGACTGAAGCTCGCGAGCAAACGTGTGGTGAGGCGTTCAGCAGCTGTTCAGTCCCGTGATCCCTACAGTGCTTTAACATCGGGCCCGCCTCAAAGCGCTGAAGATTGCGGGAAATGCAAGGCGGGACAACCCGGCGAGACGACTCGCCCCAGATGAGCGCCTCTCCTGCTGCGGACGGGCTGGGCGACGTCGCCGCCTGTACATGGACATTGAAGTGACCATACAGACCTTCATACATCACGCGCGCGACTTAAGCGCGCTCAAGCGCACTTCAATTAAGCGCGGCAGTGGCTTCAACACGTACCCGTGACTTTCATTCTGCCTTTTGCCGCCTCGGACGCAAGTCGCCGTCCGTCCCAGTCCAATTGTCCCAGAGCCCATGGTCTCGAGCGCGGGAGAAGGCGGAAGCGCCGCCGCCAGCCTGCAGGTGCCGGCCTCGGCCTACATGGAGGTGACGACGCCGCGCGCCGGCAGCTCCGCCACCAGCTCGCGGGCCGTGAACCTGCGCCGCCGCAAGATCGAGATCGAGATCGTCGAGGGCGCGCGCAAGGGCCCGACGTGGCAGTTCCCGGGCTCCGGCTCCTCCGAGCACGTGCAGGTGCCTCAGGGAGAGCTCGTGGAGATCCAGAAGGAGCTCGAGCAGCCCAAGAAGCTGCTGAGCCAGCTGCCGGCCACCTCGATCTGTGGCAACGACATCCTGTCCAGCGTGCTCTACTCGGCGTCCTCGGTGGCCGCCAAGGCCGGCAAGCTCATGCCCATCCCCCTACTACTGGTGTCCATCGTGCTCTTCTTTTTCCGGTTCATCTACGAGGAGGTCGTCACCGCCATCCCTATGAACGGCGGCACCTACAACGCCTTGCTCAACACCACGTCCAAGCGCACGGCGGCGGTGGCCGCCTGTCTGAGTATCTTATCGTACGTGGCCACAGGCGTGGTGTCCGCCACGTCGGGTGTGCGCTACCTCAACATTCAGGTCGACGTGCCCATTGTCGGCGGCACCATCATCCTCTTGGGGGCCTTCGCCGTGCTGGCGTTCATTGGTATCTCCGAGAGCTCTCGCGTAGCATCTGTGATCTTTCTGCACCACATCGTGGTGCTCACCATCCTGTTCGTCTCCTGCGTCGTGTACGGCATCCAGCACCCGCATGTATTCCGCGACAACATGCACGTGGGCTTTCCCGAGGTGGACTTTGCCGGCTCCATGCTGGACGGCAACGTCTTCACCGCCATCTTCTTTGGCTTCGGCGCCTCTATGCTGGGTATTACCGGCTTCGAGTCGTCGTCCAACTACGTCGAAGAGCAGCAGCCCGGTGTGTTCCGCAAGACGCTTCGCAACATGTGGGCGCTGGTGACGTGCTTCAACGTGGGTCTTGGTGCCGGTATTCTTGCCGTACTGCCGCTAGAAGGCAAGGGTGGAATTTATGACAGCTCGGACGCCCTTCTGGCTAATGTCGGACGGGAGTCGATTGGCAGCTGGTTTGAAGCGTGGATCTGCGTGGATGCCTTCATCGTGCTGAGCGGTGCCGTTCTGACGTCTTACGTCGGCATTTGCGGTCTCGTGCGCCGTCTGTCAACCGACCGTGTGCTACCAGCTTTTCTCGCGAAGACAAACAAGCTTCGCGGCACAAACCACTACATCATTGGCATCTACTTTCTGCTGTCCTCTAGTCTGGTGCTCATTCTGAACGCCGATGCCACGACTGTGAACGGTGTTTACACGTACGCTTTCCTGGGTCTGATGGCGATGTTCTCGTGTGCGTGCATGTTGCTGAAGGGCAAGCGCTCGGAGATTCCTCGTGACATCCACGCCCCGTGGGTGTCGGTGATTATTGGTTTCCTGCTGGTTGTCGTTGCCATTTTCGCCAACCTGTTGGGTGATCCCTCCGTGCTGATGTACTTCGCCATCTACTTCATTGTTGTAATGACCGTGATGTTCGTGATGTTCGAGCGCGTGACCATCCTGCGCTTAACGCTCGTGTTGCTGAAGAGGATGGCCCCCTCACGCTATGGCAAAGCTGCCGCTGTTGGTCTATCAACCAGCTCGTCGGAGGTGGAGCACACTGGCGCTCGCGGAGGTCGCACTATCGCCCGGACCATCGTCAGCATTCGCGACGCCCCAATCGTCTTCTTCTGCAAGGTACCCGACCTCACGATCATCAACAAGGCCATCATCTACGTGCGACGTAACGAGCAGACTCACACCCTGCGCATCGTGCACGTGTTCGCGGACGAGGAGGCCGATGCTCCGGTGCTCGCGTCCTTCCGTGAGATGGCAGCACTGTTTGACAGCATGTACCCGAAGATCCGCGTGGACTTCGTGTCGGTGCACGGCGAGTTCGGTCCCGCGATGATCGAGTGGCTGTCCCGCACGATGAATGTGCCTCGCAACATGATGTTCATCACGCAGCCGGACTTGATTTCGGCGGAGCGGGTGTCGACGGCCGGTGTCCGCGTCATCACGGCATGATATCAGCACTACAATGTGAATACAAATAAGATTTCGCTCACTATTATTTGCTCGCCTACAGAGTTTGTAGAGTTGGTATCAATACTTTTTTTTTTCTTGGTTGGATCACTCGTGATAGCTCTCAGCGGGGGGAGCTTGCAACTTGCAATTATCAGCGACGTTCTCGTTTGTTTTGCCACAAGAAATGGCGGTCGTGAAAACGCCTTCGTGGTCTTCTTCTTATTGCCTCTCCATATTGTATTCGAGAGCACTTCGAGGAGCTGTATCCGCTCATGGGTGACTACTGACTCGGCAGTGTGCGCTTCTGCTGGCGACGAATGACCTCGGACGCCAGCTACTGTACGATGGCCCTAAGTAATGTAGGTTAACGTGCCCCCCCCCCCTTCTCACTGATTCTTGCATCGTCGACAGCGGTGCTTCACGCTGCCGTTGTCGGTGAGCAAACATACACACCGGGAGCTCGTGATTGCTGGACGGGAATGGCTGGTGGGGGGTGTCTGATGATGCAACGCTCGCTAGGGGTATTAGGCGACGCATATCCACCGCTCACCGCGTCGCGTCATGCAAAGCCTAAGCTCGGCCAGACGGATTCCCCGCCTCTGCTGTGTACTTCCACTTAACCTCGAGCTTTAACGTGGGTGAATAGCCCCGCCTCATCGACATGTGCAGAAACCTGCTTGTCACAAGGGCCAAAAAGTATCCGCATTCGAGAACGGTTTGATGCGAGCGACTGGGGATCAGTAGATGGCAGACCCCGACACAAAGGCAGAAGCCTCACTCAGTTCGAATTTTGCTGCGGCCGAGTCAAGTGCTTCCAGTTTGTGCGTCTCCAGTCCCCAGTCTCCATGGCAGCCGACGCCGAATCCGCCAGCGGACTGCAGGTCCCGACCACCAGCTACCAGGAGGTGTGCTCCCCGCGCCTTTCGAGCTCCGCCACCAACTCGCGCCCCGTGAACCTGCGTCGCCGCAAGATCGAGATCGAGATCGTCGAGGGCGAGCGCAAGGGCCCGACGTGGCAGTTCCCTGGTTCGGGCTCGTCTCAGCATGTCCAGGTCCCGCATGACGAGCTCGTGGAGATCCAGAAGGAGCTCGACCAACCGAGGAAGCTGCTTGGGGAGCTCCCGGCCACCGCCATCAGTGGCAACGACATCCTGTCCAGCGTGCTGTATACGGCGTCGTCCGTGGCCGCCAAATCGGGCAAACTCATGCCGATCCCTTTGTTCCTGGTGTCAGCTGTGCTCTATTTCTTCCGGTTCATCTATGAGGAGGTCGTCACGGCCATCCCTATGAACGGTGGTACCTACAACGCCCTGCTCAACACGACATCCAAGCGTACAGCTGCCTTGGCCGCCTGCCTGGGCATCTTGTCGTACCTGGCCACAGGCGTCGTATCTGCCACCAACAGTGTCCGCTACTTGAACAACCAAGTGAGCATTCCAATCGTTGGTTCGACGATCATTTTGCTCGGAGCTTTCGCGTTGTTGGCGGTGATGGGAATCTCCGACAGCTCGCGGGTTGCTGTGGTTATCTTCCTGCACCATATCGTGGTGCTGTGCATTTTGTTCGTGTCGAGCGTCGTGTACGGCATCCAGCATCCGCATGTGTTTCGGGACAATATGCACACGGAGTACCCTTCGGTGGACTTTGCTGGGTCAATGCTGGACGGTAATGTGCTGACGGCCATCTTCTTCGGCTTCGGTGCATCGATGCTTGGTATCACGGGTTTTGAGTCTTCCTCGAATTACGTGGAGGAGCAAGCTCCTGGTGTGTTCCGGAAGACGCTCCGCAACATGTGGGCGCTTGTGACGGTGTTTAACGTTGGTTTGGGCGCCAGTATCCTTGCCGTGTTGCCTCTTCGTGGTCCAAACGGCATCTACAAAAATGCTGACGCCTTGCTTGCGAAGGTTGGGCGGGAATCGCTTGGCCGTTGGTTCGAGTCCTGGATTTGTATCGACGCCTTTATTGTTTTGTGTGGTGCCGTGCTGACATCTTATGTCGGTATTTGCGGTCTTGTTCGCCGTCTATCTACCGATCGTGTATTACCAGCTTTCCTCGCGAAGACGAACAAAGCGCGAGGCACCAACCACTACATCATCGGCTATATTTTTTACTATCTTCAAGTCTCGTCCTCATCTTGAACGCGGATGCTACGACAGTGAACGGTGTCTACACGTACGCCTTCTTGGGTTTGATGGCGTTATTCTCATGCGCATGCATGCTGCTGAAGGGCAAACGTTCCGAAATCCCGACTGATATTCATGCACCATGGGTTGTTGTGATTATTGGATTCCTCCTGGTTGTCGTTGCCATTTTCGCTAATCTGTTGGGTGATCCCTCCGTGCTGATGTACTTCGCCATCTACTTCATTGTGGTCGCTTTCGTCATCTTTATCATGTTTGAACGCGTGACGATTCTGCGCTACACTCTGGTTATTCTGAAAAGGCTGGCGCCCTCACGATACGGCAAGGCGGCTGCAATTGGCCTGGCAACTAATCAGTCGACACAGGTGGAGCACACCGGTGCTCGTGGCGGCCATACCATCGCCCGCACGATTGTCAGCATTCGTAGTGCTCCAATTGTTTTCTTCTGCAAGACGCCGGACCTCACTATCCTGAACAAAGCTATCATCTACGTGCGACGTAATGAACAAACGCAGACGCTGCGTATCGTTCACGTGTTTGCAGACGAAGAGGAAGACGGGCCAGTATTTAATGCATTCCGCGAAATGGCTGCACTGTTCGACAGCATGTACCCGAAGATTCGCGTGGATTTTGTGTCAGTCCACGGCGAGTTTGGCCCCGCAATGATTGAATGGCTGTCAAGGAAGATGAATGTACCTCGCAACATGATGTTTATCACGCAGCCAGACTTCTTGTCGGCGGAGCGAGTGTCTACGGCAGGCGTGCGTGTGATTACAGCATGACCCTAACTAGTTTCCTGAAATAATAGCTTGTTCTAAGACAAACACGCATAACGTCAAGATTTTAATTGCTTGAGCCTTGCTTAAACTGTGTCGTGCTACCAAAGCCATAAAAAGCTTTGGACACTCCGGCACACTACCAGCGTTCCGTTAACGTTGCCCGTCTCAGGCGCGCAAGCTTTCTCGATCAAAAAGCATTTCGCTAACTGAGGACGAGACGGCGAGCAGGAACAAGCACATGCCAATGCCAGGTGGAAGTGTCTCCCTCTGCCCGACGGTGGGCTGGATTAGTAGCATGAGGCTACCTGCACGAAAACCTCACCGCTGGGACTCCTGCTGGTGATCGGTTCGCCTGCTGGACTGAGTGTAAAGATATTGGAAACCGAGCCGTGGGCGTTATATATCTTCGTCGCAGACCAGATTCGCACGAGCAAATGGCTGCTCTCAGCCAAGAGAGGGTCAACGGCTGCGGAGGACAGGCGATCCATAATTTTAACTTCCGAATCGAGTATCGGCATCCAAAGCCGTCATCGAGCTTCTCTACCAAAGCGTAGCTTATCTTTTGTAGAAGGCTCTAAGTCCGTTCGTCTGCTGAGCTCAGTCTTGCTTCTTCAGTCTCAAAACCAAGTCTCGGTCGATAGCTTTAAGTTCAAGGCCAATAACTAATGGAGACCAACCCTTCAGGAAAGCTCTTGGCACCCTCGCCGACGGCATTCTACAGGGAAGTATCTTCACCTCAGCTGATCAGCTCAGCGACCAGCTCCCGCGCGTTGAACCTTCGCCGCCGCAAGATCGAAATCGAGGTGGTGGATAGGGCCCCTAAAGGACCAATGTGGCAATTTCCTGGCTTCGGTACATCTGAGCACGTGCAAGTTCCTCCGAATGAGCTTTCCGATATCCAACTCGAGCTGAACAAGCCGCACACCTTACTTGGCGAGCTACCTGCGACGGCCATTTGCGGCAATGACATTTTGTCCAGTGTGCTGTACTCAGCGTCTTCGGTTGCTGCCAAGTCGGGCAAGTTGATGCTTATTCCGTTGGTGTTAGTGTCAGCTGTGCTGTTCTCGTTTCGGTTCATATACGAGGAGGTGGTCACCGCTATTCCTCTAAATGGCGGAACCTACAATGCTCTGCTTAACACGACTTCCAAGCGTACGGCAGCGGTGGCGGCATGTCTAAGTATCTTATCGTACGTGGCAACGGGTGTAGTGTCAGCTACCTCGGGTGTGCGCTACCTCAACAATCAAGTGGAGATCCCAATCGTCGGCTGCACAATTATTCTTCTTGGCGCCTTCGCTCTACTTTCAGCCATGGGTACTGCAGAAAGCTCACGCGTTGCTGTTGTCATCTTCGTGCACCACATTATTGTGCTCTCGATTTTATTCGTCTCGTGCATTATCTATGGTGTACAGCACCCCCATATTTTCAGCGAAAACATGCGCACTGAGTTACCCGAGGTCGAATTTGCGGGCTCCATGCTAGACGGGAATGTGTTTACATCCATTTTCTTTGGGTTCGGCGCGTCAATGCTGGGAATCACTGGATTCGAGTCATCATCTAACTATGTGGAGGAGCAAGCTCCCGGTGTCTTCCGCAAGACGCTCCGCAACATGTGGGCACTCGTCACATTTTTCAATCTCGGTTTAGGAGGAGGAATCCTTGCAGTTCTACCTCTTGGCGGAGATGATGGGATTTACGCTCATGGTGAAGCGCTACTTGCTCGTGTTGGTCACGTCGCGGTTGGAAGCTGGTTTGAGACGTGGGTCTGTGTCGACGCCTTCGTCGTGCTTTGCGGTGCCGTGCTGACGTCTTACGTCGGTATCTGTGGTCTTGTTCAACGCCTGGCGAGTGATCGCGTTCTCCCCGCTTTCCTGTCCAAGAAAAATAAGCTACGCGGAACTAACCACTACATCATTGGCATCTACTTCCTGCTCTCTTCCAGTCTCGTCCTTATCCTGAACGCCGATGCCACCACAGTTAATGGGGTCTATACGTACGC
The DNA here is from genome assembly GCA_033558005.1 of Phytophthora taxon juncus. Lineage (NCBI taxonomy): Eukaryota > Oomycota > Peronosporomycetes > Peronosporales > Peronosporaceae > Phytophthora > Phytophthora taxon juncus. The sequence continues at coordinate 1,506,967 of JAUCEE010000022.1, forward strand.
GTTCCTCGGGTTGATGGCGATGTTTTCGTGTGCGTGCATGCTGCTGAAGGGCAAGCGCTCAGAGATTCCTCGTGATGTCCATGCATCGTGGGCCATCGTGATCATCGGATTTATCCTTGTCGTCGTTGGAATCTTCGCCAACCTATTGGGCGACCCGGTAGTACTGATGTACTTCGCGATTTACTTTACCGTGGTGATGCTAGTCATGTTCGTCATGTTTGAGCGAGTGACGATTCTCCGTGTTATGCTCGTCTTCATGCAGAGCGTTGCTCCGTCACGAACGGGTAAGGAGGCTTTCATCGGGATGGCAGAGGATGGGACACCCGAAGTTGAGCACACCGGTGCTCGCGGTGGTCGCACCATCGCCCGAACCATCGTCAGCATTCGCGACGCTCCAATCGTCTTCTTCTGCAAGGTACCCGACCTCACGATCATCAACAAGGCCATCATCTACGTGCGACGTAACGAGCAGACTCACACCCTGCGCATCGTGCACGTGTTCGCGGACGAGGAGGTCGATGCTCCGGTGCTCGCGTCCTTCCGTGAGATGGCAGCACTGTTTGACAGCATGTACCCGAAGATCCGCGTGGACTTCGTGTCGGTGCACGGCGAGTTCGGTCCCGCGATGATCGAGTGGCTGTCCCGCACGATGAATGTGCCTCGCAACATGATGTTCATCACGCAGCCGGATATCCTGTCCGCCGAACGCGTCTCCACTGCTGGCGTGCGCGTCATCACAGCATAGAATACATCAAAACCGTAGACAAAATCACAACAAGCAATGCACTTCATTTGGTTCTTACAACTTCAAACAACATCTCAAAATTCGAAAGAGTGACGTGGGTGTCACTCTCCCGGTACAATAGTCGCAAATGAGTCTTGAGGCGCAAGTGGAGCGCTGCGCCGCCGCCTTCGCGGCCCCGGCAGCTCCAGTCCAGTTCCTCCTTCGTCTCCAACAGGTCGGCAGAGCGATAACCTAGAGACAGAGGAAAAAAAAACGCTGCAAAACAATTCAATATCTCGTATCTGTGGTCGATTTTGCAGGAATTCCGGCGTCGACGGCGCTATGAGTTGAGCTCGTGCGTCGTTGGGCTGCTGGGCGTCGCGCTGATGCTGGCGCAGAACGAGGTGGCGGAGCGCAGCGTCAAATTGTCAAGCGCCTCGCGGGCGGCGCTGTGGGTGCTCAAGAGCTGCGTGTCGGCGTCCACTTTACTGCTGGATGTGCTGCTGGTGCTGAGATATCGTTGCGACGGGCAGGTGCTGCAGCTGCAGAGCTCCGTGCCGTCCAGAAGGGCGAAGTCATCTTTGTGGAGACCTGTGTTGCTACTGCTGGAGCTACTGATCTGCAGCTTTCATGTGCCACCGGGCATCGATGGCAGCTTTGAGGTCGCGCAGCTGCACGGTTCTCCGAGTGTCGAGGATCCTTCAGTGTGTGAGCCTCTGCTGAGAGGGATCGAGAGTGTGAGGCGAGACGACGGATGCTACCTGGTGTATCGGTATCCGGTGGAGGTGCTGGGCGTCTTCATGGTGGTCAGATTGTATTTGTTGGCGCGGTTCGTGCGGAGCTCGTCGGCCTTGTACTCGCCGTGGATTTCACTGGTCGGGTCGTTAAACGGCGTGGACGCCATGAGGCCATTCTTCCACTTCAAAGCGATTTTTAAGCTCCACCCGCTGAACGTGTTGTTACCATTGACAGTGCTTAATACGTTGCTGACGGCTGCGATCGTACGAGTTTTGGAGCGACCAGTTCAAGCTGCATTCGACAATTACTGGAAGTCGGTTTGGTTTACAGTCGTGACGCTGGTGAGGCTATTGCTGAGCAGTCTTGTTAAAGAAGTCATAAAATAATGCTGACGATTGTGCTGTGCTGTCTAGTCAGGGACTGGATTGGGCGACTGCGTTCCTGTCACGTATCTAGGGCGGGCGTTTTCAGTGGCAGGTGGCATGTTCTGCGGGGTGCTGATCGTGGCGCTAATTCAGTCGCTTTTCTTCAATTTCCTTGATCTCTCACCAAGCGAGAAAAAGGTGCGCTACTTGATCGAGCTGGAGTGGTGGGAAAAATCAACTTGTCAAAATGCAGCAAGATTGATACAAGCTGCATGGCGAGCTGGACATTTGCGACCAAGCAGCAGCATAGGTGACCAACGCCATCTTTACTCATTAATGAGAATGGCGCGAAGTCTTCGGATGGAGAGGCCAGCACTAGAAATGTCGATCGAGGACCAGGTAGCCGAAATTGAGAGTGCTGTCTTAGCAGAAGTGGGGCGTTCGGAGGCGCAAAAGGTCGACATTCTGAAGCGAATCCAATCAAAAGTAGTGCAAGTTGCTACTCTGAAGGAGAAACTAGGGATGAAGCACAAGTTTCATGCTGCCGACTGAATCGTAGAGTACGAGTTTTGTCGTGATCAAAAGTTCTGGCGTCGTGTTAATGTACACAATAGTGAAAAGTTGGAGGAAGCAATGAAATCGCAACTCTGACGCACGAAAAACGTTCTCGTTAAATACAACGTCGACAACCGGCGTGATGCGCAGTGTGGGCTTACGCACGAGACAGAGGTCCGTGCTGAGTAAAAGCGCGTGGTGAAAAAAAGTGTCGCCTCAAGCCCACTCCGTGTCCGCTGACTGATAAAGCAAAGACTTCATCTCGATTCAGGCTATACTGTCTACCGTTCTAGCAAACTGTTAGCTGCCGTGCTTTTGTTGGACCTACGTCTACTCGCTCGAATTCATTCTGCACGGTGGACCACTTGAGCTGGTCTGTTCGCCGTTGGCGATTTTTCGGTGTGGTGTCGCTGATTCGAAGCCTCGGAATAGCACCGTGAAGCATTGTACGAGCCTGCTCAATGCTTGGGGTAGCTATCCAGCTACCTTTAGGGATTTTAGATTGTATTTCCATCATCACTCAGTGGTAATTCGATAGCGATTTGCGCTTCTTACTTGAAGAAAGGTCTTGCCACTGCAAAAAGCGATAAGGACCGATTTGCCCAGATGGATCGCCGCAACACCATTGCTCCCATGCACACATTAAAGACATGCCAGGTATATCAAAATCGGAGGGCACTTGGAAATCGTGAATCCCTCACATTAGGAGTTTGTGTCGGATCCTGCATATTGCTGCTGCGGTCTTCAGCCCGATGCGAATCATTAGATTGCACGTTTCACTGTATGTGTTGCGGTAGGTGGTTTCGAACGGATGTAACGAGATAAAATATTCTACAAACAAACGGGTCGACAATCGGATCCATCGGCTTTTCAAACAAAACTTGACTAAGTGCGACCAACTCGCTTAAGTGCAATCAAAGGAAACGCACACAAATTCTTGCAACAAACAAAATAAAATACTTGTTTTCTTTCTTGTGATGTGTTCCTTGGCGTCCTCGGGCTGCTTCAAAATCTTGTCGGCCGACGAAACAAACACTTCTGCTCCAATGCGTCCAGATGCCCTAGGATACTTGACAAAACACCTTCAGCATCGTCCTGGTTGCTAGACGTGTCCTGGACGAGGATTCGTGGTAAACGAGACTCGGCCTCCATGCGGACAGGAGTCCTGTCATCAATGGCTCAGCTACCATAATGCTGCACACCCGCGCAGAGATAGCTATTCCATCACTTTCCAATCAACCATCAAGCAAACAAGCAGTGACAAGCAAGCTTCGAGAGCCGCCGCGCGGCTCTAGAGCTCCGTTTTCTCCCAAAAAAGCAAAAATAAAAGTGCTCTCTTTTCTTACTGGACCGAATCAGACTCAGATGTATTGCACGTTGGAAACGCAAACAACACGACGTGTTCGCGCCAAAAATGCCTCGAAGCTCCGTTTTTTCGCGCGCATTGCGTTCGCCCCTTACATACAGTTTCCTAGTCACAGTATCTCGCAGTTCCGTTTTTCGAACAGTCTCTGCCTCATTTCAAAAGAAAGCCGTCATGGCTCACAACTACAACCTACTGCACCTTCACCGCTTTGACTTCGACGCTGTCATGGAGGCTACGACGGACGAGATCAAGTAACGCTCTCGAGCGTTGAGCCTCATCGGCTCAGCGCACTGCGGGCAGAGCATGATCTGCTCCAGCAGGCCCACATTCATCGCCCATGCGGCCGGAGAGGTTACTGTAGGTTACAGTAAGGCTACATATGGGTACATATAGGTTACTCTTAAAAATTGCTTTTTATAACGCAGAAAACGGAGCTCTGCTTGGGGAGCGCTCCCAACCATGACGACGCCGCTTCGCGTCAGAAGGCCACTAACGCCAACAGCGGCGGTAAGAATGGCAAGAACGTTAACACACTTAACTCGCCAGTCAAGCCGATGGAGGCAGCACCGCAGGCTGTCAAAGCCGCTGCTACTGTTGCGGCAACTCCGACGCGTGAGGTGTCATCCGCAGGCAAGAGTGCCAACACCGGCAAGAATGCGAATGCCAGCAAAGCTACGGGCGACAACAACACATTCGTCACCAAGGGTGCAAACTCAAACAATGTCAAAGCAGCCAACAAGAAAAAGACAACAATACCGCCAAGAATGCCAAGCCGTTCGCACTGAGCGATGTGACTGCATGGGGCGTGCAGCGAGCCCGGCAGATCCGCAAGACAGAGTTTGGCCGATACGAAAAGCTGCACAACTTCTTCGTCGCCAATGACGAGACGATGGCGCGCACCATCAACGGCAACGCCAACGCCAAGCGTGAGCAGGTGGATCAGTGGGTGCGCGGCGCCGTGAACCCGAAGGCGCTGGCCTGCATCCAGGAGACCCAGGAGACGCAGCCCGCGCTGCTAGCTCTGCTCATCGTGTCGGCCGCGCTCACCAAGTACGGCGAGCAGGAGTTGGCTCGCCGAGATGGCCTCGGCGAGATGGACAACGTGATCGGCGCGCGATTCGGCACGAGTGGCCTGCGCTCGAAGCAGCACGTGCCGCACATGGTGGGCGTGAGCTTCGTGCTGCGGCTGGTGCTAGGCCTGGCTCCGGAGAAGCGCGCTGCGTGCCAGCTCCTGCGTGAGATCCTGAGCCACGAGGGCCACGGCCGCCTGGTGCTGACGCCCACGAGCAAGGGTCTGCAGCCGGCCTTCGGTGCTGCCGCCGCGGACTCGGACGAGTGGGCGAAGCTGCACCAGAACCAGCTCCGGCAAATGGCGAGGCAGGCGCAGTCGGACAAGTTCCAGGAGGCCATGCAGCAGCTCGGCGGTGAGCACCTGTACGACGCGATCCGCACGCAGTTGAAGCAGGCTGGCGGCGCGGCCGTGTGGGAGGCCACGAAGGACAAGACTGCGCTGCAGGCGAAGAACCTGCGTGCTCGGTCGAAGTCGGCTGACCAGGGAGCGAAGTCACCGCGGCAGAAGGAGGCGGCGAAGAATACCGGAGCTGCCGGTGCCGGTGCTGCTGCGGCGAAGCCTCAGATCCAGAGTGTGAAGAAGCACTTGCCGGTTGAGGTGGAGAAGTGGTCTCAAGTTCCTCCCCCTGCACCGGTGACCGTGAAGACGGCTCCGAACGTCCAGGTCAAGAAGGACGTGAAGAAGGACGTCGCTCCGAAGGAGACCGCTCCGTAGAAGGAGGTGGCTCCGCAGAAGGAAGTTCAGACAAAGAAGGAGACGGCCGCACCGAAGAAGGAGGCTCAGACGAAGAAGGATGCGACTCCCGCGAAAAACAGGCTCAGCCGAAGAAAGAGACGGCTCAGACAAAGAATGCCACCACGGACAATAATATGAAGAACGCGTCTCCGGTGAAGAATGCAACGCCGGTGAAGAATTTGCCGGCGGGTGGTGCTTGGGGCGGGCAACTTCCAGCTTCTGTCGTGCAAAGTCGGCCTGGAGCTAGTGTGAGTAGTGCGCCCACAGTGGCCGAAGGATCCTCTCGAGGGTTCTTTAGGTTATCGTAGCTTTCACGCAGCTATAGAAGTTTTCGATGTCCGTGAGTGTGGATGTCTGTGAGCGTACTTTAGTGGTGTCTTGTATCCGACCGTGATGTAACTATAAAGTCAAATTCGTCACTTCTGTTGAAGTCGTACACAGCGTTATGTTGTCAACAGTAATCCAGCTTAAGACAACAATTGATGTTTCCTTTGATTCCGCTTTCCTCGTTCAGAACAAAGGTGTGCAGCACAGTTCCCCACAAATAGTCCTACCAAGATATGCCACTGCACCATTGTCTGCCAGCATTTAAAAGCCAACCTCGATCCACTTCCAGTCGTGCCAGCAGCTTTGGGCCAAAGCCTTTGGCGCGCGGCTTTTGCTGTTCGAATTCAAATTTGGCGCTTCAAGCAAGTCAGTTGTCCTCTCGCGAAGCGGGTAGGGCTGTATTGGCTTTTCGTCCAATCCGAGGGCGCGCTATCCACCGGTTCTGAGGCCGCTGGTGCCATTCCAGTCCCAGCCAAGAAGAGTCCCCACGCAGCAGCACCGCCGACACCTCCCAGCCAAGAAGTCCCAGGTCCTCCCCCCGCCGCCCCCAGGCCCCGCCTCCCGGCGTCATGTCGTCCGACTGGCTCTTCTCCTCGCACGAGCTGCAGCGCTCGCCGTCCCGAAGCGACGGCGTGTCGCTGGCCTCGGAGCTGGAGCGCCGCGCAGCCGCCTGCCGCCTCATCGCGCGGCTGGCGGCGGCGCTGCGCCTGTCGCTGGCCTCCCAGCGCTGCGCCTGCGTGTTCCTGCACCGCTTCTTCATGCGGCAGTCGCTGGCGCGGCGCGACGAGCGGCTGGCGGCGGCGGCCTGCGTGCTGCTGGCGTCCAAGGCCGAGAGCCACGAGACCGCGAGCGTCGACGCGCGGCGACTGGCGAGGCTGATGGGCAGGGAGTCGGAGCAAGGAGTCAGCGCGCTGCTTCAGCTGGAGGGGGATGTGCTGGTCACGCTCGGCTTCGAGCTTCAGGTGGACCACTCGTATGGCTACATTGCCGCCGAGGTGGACAAGGTGGCCGTCCTCGAGGACGCGAACGTCCACCTCCGCCAGAAGCTGCAGCAGACTGCATGGAGCTTCTTGAACGACAGCGCGATCACGTGGACGTGTCTCGCGGTGGACGCGCCGCTGGCCGCCAAGGCCGTGGTGTACGCCGCCGGACTGTTCCAAGGTTGCGTGTCGGACGAAACACTCACGAGTAAGGGACAGCCGTGGTGGACGGTGTTGGAGACGCCGCTGGACGTCTTGAAAGGTGCTGGAGCCTTTTGTGTATTTTTATATTTCCTCTTGAGATCGTGGACTCATGAGCTAGTTGCTGGTGTGAACTTTAGATGCCGCAAGACACGTGCTGTCGGCCTACACTGCCCCGTTTGTTGAGACTAGTGCGCTCCCAGCTGCGCTGGTCGAATTGGTGAACGTCTTCCACACGAAGGAGACGAACGAGTCCAGCGAGGTCTGCGTGCTTGAGCATGAAGTGCCCGAGATGGAGACCACGCGCTGTGGACCCCTGGACGACAACTTCAAGCAGGTCAGCATCGATGCAGAGATCCTGCTCCAGAATGTGGAGGAATCTCCTGTCAGCGACGAGGCTTTTGATGAGCACACGACGGCGTGGCTCGATGAGTACGTGGTGATAATGAAGGCCCAAGGAATGGGAACGCAGAGTCCGTCGAGTCCGTCCGACCCGTGTGCTGTCGAAAAAAGCATTCCTCTTTATTCCCCGCGAAACCGCACTATGGAGACCTGCGCAGAAGGATCACCTCTTTTGAAGCGCTCGATTACGTTAGCAGACAGTGGCCGCACCATCAAGAAGGCAAAGTTTGCGTTATGAGGATCGCCTGCACATGCTCGAGTGTAACAGCTTGAATGCGCAATCGTGGCGATGGAATGCAATTCCGCCCCAACATATAGGAAGAAAGAGCAGTGAAGAAACAAGCGCGAAAGCATTCCGACCTGCACATGAAGCGAGTGCTTCTGTATATTGTCAAAACTACATGGAACCATCGAGTAAACTAAAAAGTAAAAAAAAATCATGTCTGTCGTGGCAAGAACAGACCAGTCGTTGATTATAAGATTAACAACAATTGAGAGCAAGAAAAATACCACAAAAAACAGCAGCGTAGTGTAGTTTGTCTAATGCTGCACTCACTGGATCTACAGCACACACTCGAACCATTTTACTGGCATCTTCGCTTTATTGAAGAGTGCATCGCCATGACGGAACGCTGTGTCAGCGTGGTTGAGCTCTGTCACGTAGAAGCGATCATGATATCTGTTGCCGAATTTTGACTCCGGAAACCCGCCGGCGCAGCTATAAAACTCCACCATGCCGTCATTTTTGAAAGATTTGTGGTTCACTACCGTGCCAAGAACCCAATACGCCACTTGCCGGTTTGATGGTAGCCCGGAATATCCATTGGAGCATAACGAGGCATAAATATTTTTTCGGTACGCCACTTGAGCAGCTGCGTACGCGGCATTCAGCTCTGGAGTGCTGTAACTCTCGTTTTCGTACGCTAAAGACTTAATTCCATCATCGGCAGGACAGTAGCCCGTACGCTCGATGAGCTTTTCCATGATAAAGTTAGTATCATCCTTGCAAGAGTTCTGGAAGTAGTCTGAGGCCATACTTCCTCGCATAGGAGCCGCGGTTGCTACCCAGCTTGTGCTTTTAGCGAGGCTGCATTCCCCGTTTGCTATTGCTCCTGCTAGCAAAAGGCTACCCATGGAGTGTGTCACGATAATGGTGTCCGAAATGATAGATTTCTGATTAGCTTCATTCACTGCTAGCAAGTGGTCACAAACTTTTTGCTGCTGCGAAGCGTTCGCCCAGGAATTATTCACTGTGTTAAGAATCACATACTCCATCGACGAACAGCATGGAGCATGTTTTGTCAAGTTTCCCCAATAAGGATCTTCGGCAACATTTTCTTCTTTCTCCGTGAGGGCTCCTAAACCTTCAACGAAGACGCATGGCCGCGGCGTTGACTTACAGGAGCATGAATGGTCATCATGCAGGAGAAATCCTAAACCAAAGTCTGCCTCCAAGTGTCTTGGGCTCGAAGAAATTGCTGAGCCTGTGAGTAGTGACTTTCCGATCGAAGTGACCAAACTCGACAAAGCCACAGCGTTGCATTTATCCTCTGCTATCGGCATTTTAATTTCCACTTGTTCCTTTTCATACTCGACAAAGATATCCATATCATTTCCGTACATTTGCAACCCCGATGACCCTGAAAAGCATAAGGCAAACGCAATGCCATTCACTTCTGCCTTCAACAATTTACCACCATAGCACTCAATGGTCCTGCCGCTGCTTGTCGAAATGCTTGAAATGGGAGTGGCGTTGTTCAGAGCTGATACGATGAAGCTAATCGATGGTAAGATTTCTGAATCTGTGCACTGAGCTAGTGAGCTCATGTTATCTGGAGAGGTGAACGAAACGTATGAAATCCCACCAACCAAAGAATAGTTGTACGTCGTAGCGTCTTCCGTGAACGTCGCAAAAGCGTCGTACAGCACGCTGGTAGCATCAGTAGAGACAACGGGGCGCGCAAGAATAGTGAAATCTGACTGTCTGTGAACTTGCATCGAGCTGCGCTTGACGGTGAAGTTAAAGCGTAGTGAAGGCCAGTCTGTCGTCATATGTGTCTGAGCATTAGGCCGAGTTGGTTCAGTCGCTTGCGTTAAAAATGCAAACAACACCGTGACCACTGCTGCTAAGGCAAGCAAGTAGGTCGTCATAGCCTTATCAGCACTTGAGTGAACGGCTCCGACGAGCAAAATGAGCAATAGCTGTTCATGGGTGCCGGATAACTGAACAAGGTGAGCGAGCAGCTGCAGTATGTGCGATGGAACATCTCCAACATCGGATGTTTGGCCGCGCACATCCAACACTTTAAAGCTGCATCAGCCCGCTGAAAACTGGATGTCTGCAGCACTATACTTTCGACAAGTGTTGGAGTTCGGTTCGACCATTGCGGATTGTTTCTACAACAACTGATCTTGGGCTTTGCCTCGTCGACAGTCTTTAAGTGATTCTGATCCTGTCCAGCTCGAGCAGGGCGTCCTTAACTCAAAACGGCGCAAGGCTCAGCGCGCTCAGCATTAGCCAGAGACATCAATCGTCATCATTGAGGAATTCAAATGACGTGGAAGAGCAAATTCTTGACTGAAATAATGAGCAGGAATCTGACAGTTTCTTGCTAAGCTGCCTTCATTGCTGAAGTAGTATGCACTTCATGCACATACTTGCTTTTACAATTCTAGTCTATCAATTTCGAGCGAACTATTCTATAGCAGACACTCAAACCACTTCAACGGCATCTTTGCTTTGTCCAGAAGCGCATCACCTGACTTAAAAGCCACATCATAGTGGTTGAGCTTTGTCACGTAGAAGCGGTCGTGGTAGTCGTTTCCAAATTTTGAAGCTACAATGCCACCAGCGCAACTATGAAACTCAACCATGCCATCATTTTTGCGGGATTTGTGTGACACAACACTGCCTAGCACCCAGAAGCCCACTTGATAAGTCGAGAGGATACCAGAATACGAATTGCTGCACATGAGGGCGTCAACATTATCTCGATACGCTTTTTGTGCAGCCTGGTATGCCTCATCCAGCTCAGGAGTGCTGTAACTTTCGCGTTGGTAAGCGAGAGACTTGATTCCTTCGTCTGCGGGACAATAGCCCGTTGTTTCAACATAGTTTTCCATGAACAGGTTTGTTTCATCCTTACACGACTCCTGAAAGTAGTCCGAGGCCATACTCCCCGACATAGGCGATCCAGTACTTACCCAAGTCGTGCTTGGGGCAAGGCTACATTTTTTATTTGCGATCGCGCCTGCTACCATGAGTCCACCCATAGAGTGCGAGACAATAATGGTATCAGAAATTGTGGTACCCTTGCTTGTATCACTTACTGCAAGGATGTGATCACAAACTTTTTGCTGTTGAATACTGTCAGTCCAGGAATTATTTACGGTGTTCAAAATTGCGAATTTCGTCTCTGTGCAGCACGGAGTATGACCTGTCATGTTGCCCCAGTAGCTGTCTGAATCAGCATTCTCCTCCTCTTCGGTCAGAACTCCTAGCCCATGAATGAAGATGCATGGACGCGGTGTTGACTTACAAGAGCAAGATTCCTCCAACGAAAAATCAAACTCGGCCTCCAATTTCCTCGCATCGCCAGGAAAAATTAGCTCACCTGTCAAAAAGGATCTACCAATTGATGATACTGAAGTCGGTGAAGCTATAATCTCACAGCCGTTTCTAGCATTGTCAGCCAGTTTCGGCATCTGAATGTCGATCGCATTTTTTAAGTACTCCACCTCGATATCCATGTCGCTTCCGAACATTTTGAAACCCAACGAACCGGAAAAGCAAATTCCAAAGTCGATATCGTTCACTGATGCCCTGAACGAGCCACCAGGCAAACACGGAACAACGCTTCCATTATTTGTCAAAATGTGAGATACAGGCGTAGCAATGTTCACTCCTGATACGATTGCGTTCACTGGCGGAAGGATATTTGCGTCAACACAAGTTACCGCCGGGGCATTGCTGCCGTTGAAATAGCTCCCAGAAACGTATGCGGTCCCATTTACCAGAGTGTAATTGTAGATAATATCGTCATCCAAAAAAGCAGCGAAGGTATCATAAAGAACGCTGCTTCCGACGTCTGTGAACGAGACGATGGGGTTAGCAAGTACTGAGAAATCAGACTGGCCGTGAACTTCCATTGCATCGCGTTTAATCTTGAACCGAAAATGAAGTGGAGGTAAACTTGTTAGCGTTCCGTTCAGCTCAGTCGCTTGAGTCAGACATACGAGAAAAGCTGTCAAGACAGCAACGAGGATCGCCTTTGTGGCGGCTGGTAGCATCGCTCCCTTGTCCTCAATAGAACACAGATCGATTTCTTTCGAAGGGCAAATCAAGCAATGAGGTAGAGCACAACCAAACGCGCATCGTTGCCGGGGATGCGCGTCAAGTGAAAGTCCCCACTTACGCAATGGAAGACGTCGCCCATCCAACCAAGGGCATGCTTGATGCTTGAAACCTGACGAGTATTCGGTTTATTCGGGATCAGGTGGTTTATCTTAGGCTTTGACTGGCATCACGTCTTCAACGATGTTTCTCCTGAACGTCGAAGATGAGTGGCACTAAACGACGGCAATACGTCCTGGCAGGATAAAATGTTTACGGGTCCTATTTGTTAGTGTTCCTACAACAAGCACTCGAACCACTTCACGGGCATCTTCGCTTCATCAAACAGCGCGTCCCCACTCTTGAAAGCTAGATCAAAGTGGTTGAGTTTCGTGGCGTAGAAGCGATCGAGATAGTGATTGCCGAACTTAGATTCTGGGATTCCTCCAGCACAACTGTGCAATTCAACCATGCCGTCATTTTGATGAGATTTGTGAGGCACCACGCTTCCCAGCAACCAAACCTGCCACTGGTAGTTTGACACCAGGCCGGTATACTTGTAGCTGCACATTGCCGCTTGCACGTGAGTCTGATAGGCTGTTTGCGCCGCCTTGTACGCTTTGTTTAGCTTCGAAGAGCTAAACTTTTCGTACTCGTACGCAAGAGACCGAATAGCAGCACTAACGGGACATCTTCCAGTGACATTTGCTAACCTCTCCACGATCATATTGGTGTCACCGTCGCAAGAGCTTTGAAGGTAATCAGAGCCCATGCTTCCTCTCATTGGAGCCCCCGTACTAGTGCCCCCGTACTAATCCACGTTGTGCTTGCGGCAATATTACACTTTTCCGTAGCGATTGCGCACCCAGCAGCAGAGCACCCATCGAATGCGTAATGATGATGGTGTCTGAGACTGTCGATTTCTTGCTGGTCTTGCTCACTGCAAGGGCTCGATCACACACCTTCTGCTGCAGCGAGTCGTCGACCCAGGAATGGTTTATCGTGTTCAGCATGGCGTACTTCAATGTCGTACAGCACGGGGCATGGTCTGTCAAGTTGCCCCATACTTAGAGAACGAGTCTTGGTTTTTTGGCATTTCGATTTTTTTTCCTTGTCCGTGGATGAAGAAAGATACATGGACGCGGTGTTGACTTGCACGAACAAGAAGGCGACGTATCCAACGAAAATCAAATGCTGCTTTCAACTTTCGTGAGTTAACAGGTACTGCCGCTCCTGTAAGCAACGATCTGGCGCTTGGTGTCACTAAGCTCGATGAAACCATCTTCTCTGAACATTCGACTTGGTTGCTGTCTAGTGCTGGAGCCACGATATCCCCTTGACTCTTTAGTTATTCCAACCAGATATCCATGTAACGCCCATGCATCGATAGACCTACAGAGCCCGAAAAACACAATCCGAAGTCGATGTCATTCACAGAAACCTTGAATAAGTTGCCATTCGAGCACGCAATAGAGCTGCCATTGTCTGGCGAAACAGGTATAGCGTCACTTAATGCAGATACAATCGAATTAATCGGCGGTAGGATATCCATATCGGTACACTCCATTAACGGATCAAGGCCATCATGAGAGGTTCGCGAAAAGAATGGACCCCGTCTACCAGAGTGTAGTTGTATTGTGTTGCGTCCTCAGTGAACGTTGTAAATGTATCATACAACACCTTGGTGTCATCATCCACCTCAACACGGTTGGCGAGTATGGAGAATTTTGATTGCCCGTGGATCTGCATTGAGCTGCGCTTGATCGTAAAATCGAAACGCAACGATGGCCAACCCAATATCGTACCATTTGAAAGCGCTCGTTGCTCGCGTGTCTGCTTCAGTAGCTGCTCAACCAAAGCCCCTTGTGGAGCTGTACTTGCTTGTGTCGCGAGTAAAAGCACGATCACAAGGCTAACTATTGCTCCCATAACAAACCTTGGTACCTTGCCGCGCTTTTCCTGTTACGCCGGGAATTGGGTGATTCGTGGTAAGATGAGTACTGGCATGCATTGCCCTAACGTTATTCGTACTGGTGGCTTTGGAATGGCGACGTAACGTCCCATCCACAGGGAAGGAGCGGGAGCGCCAAGTTGAATTCGGGCATGAACTATTCGGTGCAGGTTGTTTTTTGCTAATCGATCGCGTATCTCCAGCTTTGAAGCATTCCTTTATACACTGTACTGTCAGTACAGAGAGGGAAATGTGTCGGCTCTACTTACCTGTCATGATTCGCGGTGTCAGACGCACTCCTGCTTGCCAAATGAGACTTGATGCCACTGCATTAAGCATAAATACAACTTGACAACTGCTGCAGCCAAAGCCAATGCTTTTTTTACTTAAACTGATCCTGAGATGAAATACGAAGAAAATCTATTTTCCTTATATCCTAACTGCTACAGCAAACACTCTAACCACTTTACAGGCATCTTTGCTTTATTCAATAGTGCGTCGCCATTCCGAAACGCTGTGTCAGCATGGTTGAGTTTGGTCACGTAAAACTTATCGGTGTAGGAATTCCCAAAGCTTGACGTAGGCAACCCACCGGCACAGCTGTAGAACTCCACTATGCCATCATTCTTAGAAGATTTATGAGGAACCACAATGCCTAGCACCCAATACCACCATTGTCGCTCGGATCGCAGCCCCCAAAATCCATTGCTGCACATCAGTGCTGTCACGTTACTTCGATATGCTTTTTGTGCAGCAGCGTATGCTGCATCAAGCTCTGGTGAGCTGTAGCTCTCACCTTCGTATGCTAATGATATGATGCCGTCGTCCGCAGGACAATACCCGGTTTTTGCTGCCATGTCTTCAGCTAGAAAGTTAGTATCGTTTTTGCAGGAATCCTGAAAGTAGTTAGAGGCCATGCTTCCACGCATTGGCCCTGACAAGCCCACCCAGGATACGCTTGAATCGAGACTGCACATACCCTTAGCAATGGCACCAGCCAGCATCAGATTGCCCATCGAATGCGTAATGATAATGGTATCTGTGATAGTACTGCCTTGACTTGTCTCGCTAACGGCAAGAGCCCGATCACAAACTTTCTGCTGCTGCTCGTCGCTGGTCCACGAGTTGTTCACAGTGTTCAGCATGGCATACTTCATAGATGTACAGCATGGGGCATCGTCTTGTGTTAAATTGCCCCAGTACCTGGTGGGGAAAATATCCAAGTTCTCTGGTTCCTCTTTCTTAACCCCTAAACCATGAATGAAGATGCATGGCCGTGGAGTGGACTTGCATGAACATGCTTCATCTCCAAACGAGAAATCCAGATTAAATAATGCTGCTCTTAACCTTCTTGCATCGCGTGAATTTATTGGCTCCCCGGTAAGGAACGACTTACCGATTGCAGTCACTAATGTTGCCGCTTCCACCTTATTGCATACACCTCCATCAATTGTAGGCATCTCAATTCTTTCCGTATACTTCACCGTGATATCCAAGTCGCTGCCATGCAACGTGAATCCAGACGAACCCATGAAGCATAACCCAAAATCAATTCCATTGACCGACACTTTGAAGGTGTCCCCACTCCGGCAATCGATAGTACCTGAGCTGCTAGACGAAATACTCGAAACGGGTATGGCCTCATTAATAGCTGACACGATGGAGTTTATCGGTGGTAACATATCTTGTTCCGCGCATTCCACTGATGGTGCGACATTGCCGTTCCTTTTGTTGGAGCTAGTAGTAACGAATGCCATGCCGTCTACGAGCGTGTAGTTGTAAAGTGTTGACTCGTCCGAGAACGTGGCAAAGGTGTCGTACAGGACGCTACCATTGTTATCGTCGTTAGCAAGGCCAACTGGGGTGGCGAGCACATCGAAGTCAGATTGGCCGTGAACCTGCATGGCTCTGCGCTTGATCGTAAAGTGAAAACGCAGTGACGGCCAGCCCGCGGTCCCATTCTCGAGCTGATGAAGTACACTTGCGTTGCCCACCACTGCTTGAGCGGTGGACGCAAGCAATACTCCGAGCATCGTTGCCGTGATGAGAGCGCGCGACGCCATTGTCGACGCAGTGTGCGCCACCGTGAAACTATTCGAATGAGCACTCACACTCGGTCCAAGATGGAGAAATATGCTGTGAGATTTGACATCTACCTACAGTGTGTGCATTAGTATGGACGCACCGGTAATCTTTGCACAGGCACATCCCATGATGCTACCGCACGGTGCAGCGAAGAGATTGAGAGCAGGAGTGCTATCGTCAACAGAACCAGTGTTTGTGCACCCGGGCACAAATCTGCACAACGTGCATTTATGCGTTGTAGTACGCTGTGCGTTTACGTACGCATTTGGAGTGTACTACGGAGCGTACCATATTCCAACAACAACGCTCTGCTCTTGTTTAAAACATAGACTGACCGGGTCAAAAGCGGACCGTTTATCGTAACAATCCGCAAACCAACCTCATCAATACAAGTACAATTTGCTCAGTGCCCGTTACAATCTATCGTTTATTCCATTAGAATTAAAGTGAGCAGGGTCGTAGCTGGCACCAGCGCGATGGCTAGCGTGAGCTGCCATTTCACGGCCAGGAGGCCAACTTGTGCAGCTCAAAATTGGACTGTCTGTCTCCAATGTTTCTGGCGATATTGTGCGCCATTGAGAAAATCTGATTGCATGCACGTTTAGTATATTGCTGGAACTAGCCTGGCGTATACGCATGGGTCTGTGCGCGCCTGTACTAGTCCAGTAGGGCTTCGTGAAAACAGCGTCCTTTTGGAGAAATGGTCCAAACAGCAACTTGACCCTCCAGTTGTCGTCCTATTGTTGCGGCGATGGGTTACGCACATGAGCAAGGTTACATCTCAGCGGTGGTCCACCTCTCGGCGCCCGCCGTGCTTGGGTTTGAGGACGGCTCTCGCTTCCCTTCCAGTCGACGTCCTTTGCTGCGAGCCGCGGGCGATAACAACCCAGTTGGTCTCTTATCGATTACAGGAAACTGCGTTCCCTCGATGCCTAAGGTTACTGAGGTTACACCTTGCGATCGAACGAAATCCTTCCATGACCTTCTATCGAACGTACAAAGGAATAGCGCTGCAGGCAAAGCTGGAGGGAGACACCAGACCAACCAGAGCGAACACTGCAGCTACAATATCTTGATCTTCATTTTGACCTAGACGACAAGACCGACGCCACTTTAAACAGTTTACGTAGGGCTTTCAATATATTTAAAGTTTGTCAAAATCCAAGTAATATTGACGAACTTACTTTTGAGCCCTGTTACGAAAATGGGCAAATCCGGTCCGCTTGACCCTGTTAAAATTAAAATGCTTGCCAAGTCAGTTTTCTTTTCCATTACTAGTAGTATTTCTATTTGCAGTAGATTTAGTCAGTGATAACACGCACACCCAAGGCTGACACACGATGAATATTCTCGTTTGCGGGCTGGCGCATGAACATCATGTTGGTTGGGACCTCCATGGACATGGACAGCCACTGCACCATGGCTGGATCGAACGCTCCTGTCACTGCAACAAAATCAATTTTGATCGACGGGTAGATGTGGTCGAACAGGTTTACCACGTGCTCAAACTCACGCGGAACAGGAGCACTTGGCTCGCATACGTGAACCAGACGCAAGCAGTACGTGTGCTCGTTACGCATCACATACGACACTGCCTCATTGATCTTTGGTAGGTTCGCTGCTTTGCAGAAGAAGACCACTGGAGTATTCTTAATCGTTTCGATAGTCTTGGCAATCATCACGCTTCCCACGAACGCTTGTCCACGCGCTGATAACTGCTGTGCTGACACCGTGTCGCCTTGGAAATACGTCAAGAGTTTTCCCGAAACAAAGAGTAGCGCCTTAAGCAAACTCACTCGCGCCAACATCAAGAACACTACTATAAAAAACACCGCGAAGTAAATGAAGAAGTACGACAAAGCTTTCACATCAGAAAACGCGTTTGCCAGAATACCCAGTGAGATCATGCACAAGCAAAACGTTGTGTTGATCCAGGACGTAGTCCTCTTTCGTGGAATCTCCTCACGTCCTAACTTCAGCAATACACATGCGATCGAAAATGAGAGCAGTACGCACAGGAAAGCCAAAGCGAACACACCAGATAGCACTGTCACCTCGGCATCCAAGATAAATACCAGACTCGCCGACACGATAAAAAATGCCAGGATGATGAAATGGTTCGTGCCGCGACAAGAGTTCACCTTCAGTAAGAAGCTAGGCAGCACACGGTCAACAGCCAAACGTTGGAACAATCCATTGATGCCGACGTAAGCTGTAAGCACAGCGCCAGCCAGCACACCAAAAGCGTCAATGGCCACCAGGATTTCCAGCCATCGCCCACCACTTAAACGACCCATGTATGAAAGCAGAGTTGACTGGTTCGAAATAATCGTATCGAGCGGAACGACAGCTAATGCCAAGAAGGAGTACGCCACGTTGAACGTACTTGAGAGAGCCCACATATTGCGCAGCGTTTTCGGGAACATACCTGGCGCTTGTTCTTCAACGTATTGTGAAGAACTCTCAAAACCTGTAACACCCAACATTGCGGTTCCAAAACCTAGAAACAACGCTGAAGCAACATTGCTGGCGTCTGCAGCTCCTCCCAGAATTTTTACGTCAGGCAATGCTGTATGCATATTATCCGTAAAAATGGATGGGTGTTGAGCCACGTAAACAATGCTGAATATGCCAAGCAGCGTAAGGGTGAATGTGTGGAAGACAAAGAAAACCAATGCAACGAACGCGCTCTCCGCGATTCCCATAAGACACAGCAGGGCGAAAACGGCTAGCAGTCCGATCGTGCACACCATGACAGGGATCTCCACAAGCGATTCGTTCACATAGTTCATCGCCGAGACTCCATTCACCACAGCCGTCGACAAATACGACAACATGCTGAACACCGCACAAACGGCAGCAACCTTTTTCGGCGCCGAATTCAGCATGGCCGTGTAAAAGCCTCCATTCAACGGGACCGCGCTCATAACCTCCTCGAACACCCAACGGAGACAGTAGACCACCGTCACCACGAAGAATTGCGTGACCGGGGCCAACTTGCCGGCTTTGGCGATCGTCTGGCCTGCTGAGAACAACACGCTCGATAGAATAGCGTTGCCACTAATGGACGTGGCCGTCCACTCTCCGAGTTTGTTTTTCTTCTCGTTGGCCTGCAGCTCCTCGTTGATGGCGGCGATCTCGTCCGTCCGCCCCTGCACGAATTGCGCCTCGCCGCCGATGTTGGGGTGCATCCACGAGGGCTCCTTGAACCTGCGGTCTGTGACTTGAATCTGGATGAAGCGCTGGCGCAGCTGACTCGGCGTCTCGGCGCGCATGAAGTTCATCTCGCTCACCCAGCCCAGGTTGTCCGTGGGCAGGTGCACCGACAGCGACGAAATTCCGCTGTAGTGCGTGTAGTCGCCGGCGGGCGACGCCGGCGTGCTGGGCGGCAGCAGGTCGAGCCGCAGCTCTCGGTGGTCGGACTTGGGCATTGAGGCGATCGATGCGTGTCACGGCGAATTGTCAACTGCCGGCCGCCAAGTCGGACGCGTCGGCAGAGGTGCTCCGGTGGCCTGCCGTTTTGTAGTCAGACGGAGCTGAACGTGACCACGACAGAGCACGGCCACGCGCGGCGCGACACCAGCTGCGGCGCCGTCGTAGCCATCGATGCCGCGGCGGCGGGAAATCAGGAACCGGCGACGCGCCGGAGTCTTCTTGTCCGACGCGGCGCCGAGCGAGAAGCCGCCAACTCGGCAGAGGCTGGCAATCTCTGCCTCATGCTGCTTGGATCGCGCTGAAGTTCAGCCTTGATATGCTCAGCTCTGATCAATCCTCCGTCGCGTTGAAGTAACCGAGGTGGAAAGGCTGCAGATGAAAAGGGCAGAGATTGCAGTGATAGACGACGAGCGAATTAATTTACGGCGTCCAATGTCAATGTGTACTACGAGTGTGTGCTACGAGCTTGCTGCATCAGTCGATTCGTTCGTGTTCGAGCGAAGACGCACCCTTCAAGTTGGCATGCGTTTGCACTTATCGCCTACCCTACTCGGCTACTCCGTGACGACGCGTACGCCCAACATTGACACGTGGTGCACATTCTTGCTCGAGGGCTGCCCCATGAGCATCATGTTCGTGGGGATGTCCATCGACCTGGACAGCCACTGCACCATGGCCGGGTCGAACGCCCCCGTCACCGCGATGAAGTCGATCTTGATCGACGGGTAGATGTGGTCAAAGAGGTTCACCACGTCCTCGAACTCGCGCGGGACCGGAGCGTCTGGTTCGCACACGTGCACCAGCCGAAGACAGTAAGTATGTTCATTTCGCATCACGTACGACACGGCCTTGTTGATCTTCGGCAGATTCGCTGCCTTGCAGAAGAAGACCACCGGTGTGTTCTTGATGGTCTCAACCGTTTTTGCAATTGCGACGCTGCCAACGAAAGTGTGGTCTCTAGCAAAGCTTTGCTGTACTGAACCACTCTCACTTTGCTCTCCGCGGTAATACAGCAAGACTTTGCGGGACAGGTAGAGTAGCGCTTTCAAAAGACTCACTCGCGTCAGCATTAAAAACACGACCAAGAAAAACACCGCGAAGTAAATAAAGAAGTACGACAACGCCTTCAGATCGGAGAATGCGTTTGCCAAGATACCCAGCGTGACCGTGCAAAAGCAAAAAATTGTGTTGATCCATGACGTAGTTCTCTTTCGTGGAATTTGATCACGGCACAGTTTCAGCAGCAAGCACGCGATGATGAAGCACATCAGCACACACAAGAAGGCAAGAGCGAACACACCAGATAGCACCGTCACCTCGGCATCCAAGATAAATACCAGACTCGCCGACACGATAAAAAATGCCAGGATGATGAAATGGTTCGTGCCGCGACAAGAGTTCACCTTCAGCAAAAAGCTAGGCAGCACACGGTCAATAGCCAAACGTTGGAACAATCCATTGATGCCGACGTAAGCTGTAAGCACAGCGCCAGCCAGCACACCAAAAGCGTCAATGGCCACAAGAATTTCCAGCCATCGCCCACCACTTAAACGACCCATATAAGCCAGTAGAGTTGACTGGTTCGAAATAATCGTATCGACCGGAACGGCTGCTAATGCCAAGAAGGAGTACGCCACGTTGAAGGTACTCGAGAGAGCCCACATATTGCGCAGCGTTTTCGGGAACATACCTGGTGCTTGCTCTTCCACATATTGAGAAGATGTCTCGAACCCAGTAACGCTCAGCATCGCTGTGCCATAGCCAAGAAACAAAGCCGACAAGAAGTTGCTATTTTGTATAGCTTCGCCGAACATTGTCACGTCGGGAAAAGATGTTCCCATGTTATCCACGAAAATCGATGGGTGCTTCACAATGTAAACGATGCTAAAAACGCCAAGAAGAATGAGCGTGAACATGTGAAAAGAGAAAAGAAGCAATGCAACGAATGCGCTTTCTGCGATTCCCATCAAGCATAGCGCAGCGAATACAGCCAATAGTCCAACTGAGCAAACCATCACAGGCAGCTCCACCAGCGATTCGTTCACATAATTCATCGCGGACACTCCGTTCACGACTCCTGTCGCCAAATACGATAGAATGCTAAACACTGCGCAGATCGCGCCCACTTTCTTTGGAGACGAGTTCAGCATGGCAGTGTAAAATCCTCCGTTCAGCGGGACAGCACTCATGACTTCTTCAAAGACCCAGCGCAAGCAATAAATCACGATCGCCACAAGCAACTGAGCCACTGGAGCCAATTTTCCTGCCTTGGCGATGGTCTGGCCTGTAGAGAACAAGACACTGGACATGATGTCGTTGCCTCCGATGGAGGTGGCTGTCCATTCTCCGAGTTTGTTCTCCGTCTCATGGAGCAGTATCTCCTCTCTAATAGTGTCAATTTCCTCGACTTTACCTTGCACATATTGAGCCTCACCGCCAATGTTCGGGTGCATCCACGACGGTTCCTTGAACCTCTGGTCCGTGACTTGGATCTGGATGAACCTCTGGCGCAGTTGGCTGGGCGTCTCGGCCTGCATAAAGTTCATCTCGCTCACCCAGCCAGAAGCCTCTAGGTCGGGAGGCTGGTGTACGGACAGCGGCGATCTAGGCGTCAGCAGCTCGAGCCGCACGTCGTGATCTTTGTGTTTGGTCATCGCGGCTGATGTGGCTGCCACGCGGAGAATTCTTAACTGGCGTGTGCGCTCATCGTCAGCGGGACGGGAAGGGACGGTAGACTATTTCAGCCCAAAGCTGTCGGCCTGATCTAGCAGAAACGGCTTGTCAAGACGAGCCGTTGAGTGATGGTGCAAATCGCCTAGGCAGAGAATTGTGATCACCACTGGCACCACCAGCTGCGTGCGGCTGAAAGCACAAAGAGTAAAAGAAGCTGTCTACGCGTGGGTGAATGTTATGGAAGTTGCTCAGATATCGCAGTCACGACGCAAGTACATTCATGCTGTTACAGCTACCTACCACTCGTATTCACGAGGACTGGATGAGTGATACTGTCAGCCGATTTCGTCGGCCGACAAGGTTTTGAAGGATGTGCATCACAAGAAGGATTAGCAGTGGAGTAGTACGACCTAACGTCTGCGTTTTAAATGCTATGGAGCACAGGGATGCGACTTCATTGCTTCCCCGACTCTTCATTATTATGTACATTTCTTCCTTTAAGCATGGCTATGACATTAGATCTTTTTTGATCTCGACAAAACTCGTACTCTACAATTCAGACAGCAGCATGAATCCCTAGTTTCTCCTTCAGAGTTGCACTGCACTACTTTTGACTGGATTCGCTTCAGAATGTCGACCTTTTGCGCCTCCAGGCGCCCCACTTCTGCTAGCACAGCACCATCAACTTTGGCTCCTTGACTGACAGTTCCTTCTTGTCCGAAGACGCCATGCCATTCTCATAAAGTAGAAAACAAGGTCAAGATGTGTATTGTTGAGGAATCGGTTGTGATCTTGTTTTGGGCCTTGTTCTTCGTAAGCGAGAAATGTAGAATTATATAGCATTAGAATACGAGAGGAGGGGCATCTTCGTCTTCATCTCCCAGTTCCTTGTGGCTTGAGAAAGTTTTTGTCGTGAGAGGTGTCATCCCCAGCCGTCTGTGTGGGGCATTATTATCTTCGTCACCATCTTTCTTGACGAGCCCTCGCATATCCACGGCGCCACCACAGTGCTGGCCGGGAGGAGCACTCTTGGCAGCTTCTAGCAGCTAAGAAAGTGAGGCATAAGCAAGTCAGACACCCTGGTTAAAAGTCATCTGAGATCTGCGATTCTTACCTCATCCGAAATCTTAGATCGCCGTGTGGTGACTCTGACCGTCTTGCTCGGCGTGTTGTTTTTCTTCCTTTTAAGTTTTTTCTCCTGCTCTTCACGATAAAGCTGTGCTCGCAATTGCTGCGCCGGGGTAACATGCGCCTTTGGAAGCGTCAAGCGAAGCGTACCAGTAATCTTCGATCTCTCTGCTTTTCCCGCGTCAGAATGCACAAGCTCTGGAAACTTGAGGCGTAGAATCTTGTTCTTTGCCACAATCGAGACGTACGAAGGGTGGACATCTACATCGACGAGGGACGTGTCCAAAAATCGAGGCAAATCCACCTCTAACACAATATCGAGGATCTTATCTGTCAAGCGGAACTCCCACTTGCCTTGGTTGCATTGCCGAATGGATCCGTCCTCTCGTTCTTCGTCGCGTCGAGCCATCCGCAGCGTCTCCTCGTGCTCGGCCTCAGTGTTTCGTTCCCTCGGCTGGTTTTCGCGTCTTCGAGCTTCCTCCTCTTCTTTCTGCTCTGCCATCTCCAAATACATTTCACGACGCGTGTGCGGTGTGTACGGCACCTTCTCCGTTGACGCCATCACGCTTTTCTTCTTCTTCTTCTTCAGAACCTTCTCTTCTCGATCGTCCGAAATGTCGGTTGCTTCACCGCCAACTATTTCAATGACTGCTTCGTCTTCCGCAGGGTTCTCTGCATCTCTTTTCTCCAGCGCCTTCTTAGCCATCACCTGCAAAGCCTCTCTTCGAACGTACGCCTGCCTATCTCGAAAGACCTGTAGCGCTTTAATGCGATCACTCTTGGTGATTTCTTTTCCGTCGAGAATCTCTAGCTGAGGCAACGACGCGATCACATACTCTCTGAACCCGGTCTCCCAGTTGGACTGGCACGGATTGCCGAGCATGTAGAGCTCTCTAAGGTGTTTCAGACCCTTCAGGTGGTCGACACTTTCTTCGAGGGTATCGAAGTCCACGAAGTTGACAGTGAGGTCCAATTTGTTAAGGAACTCGCAGCTCTGTAGTCCTTCGATCTTGCTGATGTTGTTCAACGCCAGGTTCAGGTACCGCAGCTCCTTCATGTGCGTCAGGTCCTCTATCTTCTCGATGATGTTGTTCTGCAGGTACAGGATGCGCAGCTTGCGGCACAAAGTGCCGATCACCTCAATCTTCTCCAGCTCTTCCTGGTGCAGAGAAATCTCCTCGAGGGTGGATACGATGCCTTCATTGTGCTCGGCCCGCTTGCGCAGCAGTTCCACCGTGATACGAGGCATGGCTCCTCTTGGAAAATGGATACAAATGTATCTTTCGGAGCACGACGGTTCATCGCTTCGTACTTAGTTAAGTTCAATCATAGCAGGGTTAGGGCTAGTAAAATAAGGGGTTTTGTGAGAAGGTTGAATTAGCTTTGTATCGCCTATTTAGTGCTCTAATTCCTACTCTCGTTCTGCACAATTTGGTGCATTACAAATCGTGAATAATAGCCGCTGCCAGCATATATAGCGGCATGAATCACGGGGATGGAACAACACATAATACGCTGCCCTTGCGACCACGGATTATTATCCTGGGTCCTGTCCAAGACACGCCCAGGATATGTCCAGGACGAAAGATACAAAAAGTTTTAGTTTCCCCTCTCCCTAACACAGATTGAACCACAAAACAGCAGTTCGACAGCGCTACTGTTCCCCTTGGTCTGGAAGCATTCGCTTACACTATCGTGTGGGGAGCGTTGATAATGCTCCTAAGATTGACATTGACTCTTTTGCCTTTCATGTTGGATCCCACGTTCCTCTTCATAATTGATTGAAGTTTACAGCAGAACAGGGTGACTAGCATCTGCTTCGTCTTCGGAGATGGTAATGGCATATGGAGAAGCTACGCACGGTAGTGAAGGAAAAATAGATATAAAGTCCTGGACCGGGTTGAGGCTGACGCAGTCGGCTCCGGACGTGCCGGTAGCGCACGAGCCGTGTGGGTAACCTGGTCCACATGAGGTCCCTCAAACCATAACGGATAAGCATGGCGCCAAATGCGCATCCTGTGTGGGTAACCAAGTTCACACGGTGCGGGTAACAGAGTCTGCGCCTACGCATGCGACTCAGGGATCGCATGGGCTCAAAGGTTCAAGTGGTGAGGCCAGGGTGGTCTCACTTGACGTGGGTAACAGAGTTCCACGTCACGTCACGCAGACGGAAACTGCTGACGGTCTGGTGGTGTACCAGATCAGGATCGCAGGGCGATCAGAAGCTGCCAGCTCCCTAACCGTTGGAGTTGGCCGGTGACAAGGACGTCACCACTCACGATGGACAGGCAGGTGAGGATTCACTGCCAGCAAAGTTAGCATCACTACTCCTTCAAGAAGTTGGTCGTTTGGGATACGACAACTGGTGCCGGCTTCGGCAGTACCAAGACGCACATGGGTGCTGTCGAAGGGCTGTTAGTACAGCGCGTCAGTCTGACTGACAGACCAAAGGGCGTATTGCTACCTTGGTCACACCTTTAGCTATGCGCTGGGTGGCGAATGTCGCGTCTGCAGAGCGACCACGGTCGCTCCAGTGTATTTGCCCGGACGGAATGTCCAAGCCGCGCACACGTCCTAACGATTTGGACGGTGCCCGCGGATTAAGGGTAAAGTGTGGGGCGGGTGTGGTTCCCCCCTCGAGCCTCGTGGTGACAAGGCTCGCAGGAAGGAAAAAAGCAGTGTTCCCATTTTCAACTTAAAGTGCAGCGAGTAGTGCTGTTTGATGTGGCTGTTGTACTGTTCAACCGGATTGTTACTTGTTGCATAAACCAGAAGTCCAAAAAAACTGTCACGCACAGTAGCGTGGGTTAGCCACTCTTTCTTGAAATATGTAGAAAATGCTGCCCCTCCTGACATGGCTCTCCAGCGAGCCAAGGCCATGTTAGCTATTGCAATTAATTCATTGTGATTGGCAGCAAAATGCATGTTGTAGATGTCACGTCTTATAGTAGATCCACAGTGATCTCCATCACATTCAGCCATTTGTTCACATTTAGCAAAACATGAAGAGAAAAAAGCATATTAAAAATGTGTAATTAAAAGTTGCCCCAAAGACATTATTGTGAATTGTGCGTCGTCGGCATCACTCATAATGTATGACACGTGCATTCGACGTCCTATGACTGCAGTGTACACATGGTTCAATGACGCAAGCGCCGCCGTCAGCACCTCCTCAATTGTTTGGAAGACCATTACAAGAGCCACAAGGTGAAACGTGCGGCATCTATCGGAAACTGCAATCACCAGCACAGAGCATCCAGCTTGAGTCAATTTGTAAGTTGCATCTACATGTAGAATGTAGCTGGTAGGCTCACGGATTAGAAGAGAAAACAATTGATTAGTTGTGACTCCAACAAAAAGGGGCTCTCGTCCGTTCCATTCCCCACCACAGGTTTGCCGTCTGCATCGCTCAGCGGGGTGAAAGTCAACGCTGCGTCCTCATCAGTCTGTTGCTGCACGTTGGATCTCCTACGCACTATGCTGCAAATGTCTTCTACATGGTCGTGATTTCCCAACTTCGATTTCGAGTAGTTGTTGACAAAACTATGTACTTTAGACAGCTACGGCATTTCTGTCGAAGGCATCTGGAACTTTTGACGCAGTCCATTCTGAATACGAAGTGGCTTTAGGCCTTCCGCAGCCATTTCTCTGCAGTATTGCGTGTGTTGTGCGCTGCCTTCAGTGACTTACCTGGCGGATCAAACGATGGTGAAAGATGTCCACCAAATTCCAGGACAGATGCGATCTGTGCATGTTCACACTCTAGCACCTTACTTTTCCACCGACAGTCATGTCCAGTTAAGTTGTCGAACAAGCCTCGGAGCGCCAGGTCAACAGCTTGTAACGCATTGAATGCGGGATTGCATTTGAATACAACGTGCGGGTCGTGTCGTGACTTTTGTCAACCCTGCCATGCTTCTTCTGAATCTCCATATAGGTGTCTGCATCTATTAATGATAGCGTCGGCTCCAAGTCCCGCCACACCATTCTTGGTTCCATCCTGAAATGCTGATTTCGTTCCCCACACTTAGTCCTAAACAAACAAACCCAGCTCCCCCCTCAGCGCATACAAAAGACATTGCTAGTGCCATTGCACGCCATCGGTGCTTATCAGGCGGTCTGCTGCTCTACTCCATGCCTCACCGACTCACTCCGCAGCTGATTCCACCCGAAGCGTCCTTCGTACAGCTTCTCACGACATCCTTCCCACACAACGGAGTCTGTCCTACGGGCCCAACCATCTTCCCAACAGGCACACCTGCGCGCTCGACGTCGTCACTAGGTCACCAGACCAGACCAGGCCAGGCTAATCCATACCATACGGTGATTTTGTAAGCGTGCGTATATGAGACCTTTGCTTGTTGAAAACCGCTGCCACCTGTCGGTAATAGCGGCGGTCCGTCTGTTCCCGGCGCGGAGCAACGCCTGCTGGACTAGCGTTGTGACCCCTTTGTGTGTGAAATCATCACATCGTTGCACGCCGTACTTTGCTGGCTGACTTCTTGTGCGTCGTGCGTGGGCCTGCTGGGTCCAGTTGAACAGCGGCGGTGACTCAATAGGGCGTGCAGACCCGGTGCAGCGGGTCTCAATGTCGGTGTGCTTTTGGGTGTGCTGCGTGTGTTGGAGTGGCTGCGGCGACGTGTGGTTGGTGTGGGAGCGATGTGGAGCGGCAAGGAGCGGCGGGATGCGTGGATGGAGGGTGGTAGAGTGGCGTGTGAAGCAGCAGTGCGCGCGCAAGATTGTGTGTGAGCAGGGTGTTGTTTGTGGTCGAGTGTCGGTGTCGTCTAGTGGTTAGGACGTGAGCTTAACACGCTCAAGATCGAGGGTTCGATCCCCTCCTCCGATATCTTCTTGTCCTTTTGCCTCTGCGTGCACATTTTAGTTCCTGCTGTTCTGACACTTGGCCACGGTTTACACCGTTTTCTTCTGGTTCACTTGGATGTACGGGCCCGTGGCCACGCGCTAGTGGCGTTCTCTAGCTCAGCACGCTTTGTGCAGCTTCTGAATTGCATGCCGATGCGAAAAGCGTGCACGGGGTCGAAGAAAGGCAGCGCAAAGATAGAGGGATGTGAACGGCAGTGCTGCGAGGAAGTGGGCATTGCAGGCGGTCACCGGGGTGAGGAACGGTGTGGTGTGGTGTGTGGTGGTGGACGTTGCGTGTGGCGTGCGTTAGGGGGAATGCGTCGAGAGGGTGAATTTTGTATAAATTTCAGCGACAGCTTGGCCGAGTGGTTAAGGCGATAGACTAGAAATCTATTGGGGTAACCCGCGTGAGTTCAAATCTCACAGCTGTCGGACCCATTTTGCCTTTTAATTTCACGCATTGTATCTACTGCCATTGCACGCCATCGGTGCTTATCAGGCGGTCTGCTGCCCCACTCCATGCCTCACCGACTCACTCCGCAGCTGATTCCACCCGAAGCGTCCTTCGTACAGCTTCTCAAGACATCCTTCCCACACAACGGAGTCTTTCCTACGGGCCCAACCATCTTCCCAACAGGCACACCTGCGCGCTCGACGTCGTCACTAGGTCACCAGACCAGACCAGGCCAGGCTAATCCATACCATACGGTGATTTTGTAAGCGTGCGTATATGAGACCTTTGCTTGTTGAAAACCGCTGCCACCTGTCGGTAATAGCGGCGGTCCGTCTGTTCCCGGCGCGGAGCAACGCCTGCTGGACTAGCGTTGTGACCCCTTTGTGTGTGAAATCATCACATCGTTGCACGCCGTAGTTTGTTGGCTGACTTCTTGTGCGTCGTGCGTGGGCCTGCTGGGTCCAGTTGAACAGCGGCGGTGACTCAATAGGGCGTGCAGACCCGGTGCAGCGGGTCTCAATGTCGGTGTGCTTTTGGGTGTGCTGCGTGTGTTGGAGTGGCTGCGGCGACGTGTGGTTGGTGTGGGAGCGATGTGGAGCGGCAAGGAGCGGCGGGATGCGTGGATGGAGGGTGGTAGAGTGGCGTGTGAAGCAGCAGTGCGCGCGCAAGATGGTGTGTGAGCAGGGTGTTGTTTGTGGTCGAGTGTCGGTGTCGTCTAGTGGTTAGGACGTGAGCTTAACACGCTCAAGATCGAGGGTTCGATCCCCTCCTCCGATATCTTCTTGTCCTTTTGCCTCTGCGTGCACATTTTAGTTCCCTGCTGTTCTGACACTTGGCCACGGTTTACACCGTTTTCTTCTGGTTCACTTGGATGTACGGGCCCGTGGCCACGCGCTAGTGGCGTTCTCTAGCTCAGCACGCTTTGTGCAGCTTCTGAATTGCATGCCGATGCGAAAAGCGTGCACGGGGTCGAAGAAAGGCAGCGCAAAGATAGAGGGATGTGAACGGCAGTGCTGCGAGGAAGTGGGCATTGCAGGCGGTCACCGGGGTGAGGAACGGTGTGGTGTGGTGTGTGGTGGTGGACGTTGCGTGTGGCGTGCGTTAGGGGGAATGCGTCGAGAGGGTGAATTTTGTATAAATTTCAGCGACAGCTTGGCCGAGTGGTTAAGGCGATAGACTAGAAATCTATTGGGGTAACCCGCGTGAGTTCAAATCTCACAGCTGTCGGACCCATTTTGCCTTTTAATTTCACGCATTGTATCTACTGCCATTGCACGCCATCGGTGCTTATCAGGCGGTCTGCTGCCCCACTCCATGCCTCACCGACTCACTCCGCAGCTGATTCCACCCGAAGCGTCCTTCGTACAGCTTCTCAAGACATCCTTCCCACACAACGGAGTCTTTCCTACGGGCTTAACCATCTTCCCAACAGGCACACCTGCGCGCTCGACGTCGTCACTAGGTCACCAGACCAGATCAGGCCAGGCTAATCCATACCATACGGTGATTTTGTAAGCGTGCGTATATGAGACCTTTGCTTGTTGAAAACCGCTGCCACCTGTCGGTAATAGCGGCGGTCCGTCTGTTCCCGGCGCGGAGCAACGCCTGCTGGACTAGCGTTGTGACCCCTTTGTGTGTGAAATCATCACATCGTTGCACGCCGTACTTTGCTGGCTGACTTCTTGTGCGTCGTGCGTGGGCCTGCTGGGTCCAGTTGAACAGCGGCGGTGACTCAATAGGGCGTGCAGACCCGGTGCAGCGGGTCTCAATGTCGGTGTGCTTTTGGGTGTGCTGCGTGTGTTGGAGTGGCTGCGGCGACGTGTGGTTGGTGTGGGAGCGATGTGGAGCGGCAAGGAGCGGCGGGATGCGTGGATGGAGGGTGGTAGAGTGGCGTGTGAAGCAGCAGTGCGCGCGCAAGATTGTGTGTGAGCAGGCTGTTGTTTGTGGTCGAGTGTCGGTGTCGTCTAGTGGTTAGGACGTGAGCTTAACACGCTCAAGATCGAGGGTTCGATCCCCTCCTCCGATATCTTCTTGTCCTTTTGCCTCTGCGTGCACATTTTAGTTCCTGCTGTTCTGACACTTGGCCACGGTTTACACCGTTTTCTTCTGGTTCACTTGGATGTACGGGCCCGTGGCCACGCGCTAGTGGCGTTCTCTAGCTCAGCACGCTTTGTGCAGCTTCTGAATTGCATGCCGATGCGAAAAGCGTGCACGGGGTCGAAGAAAGGCAGCGCAAAGATAGAGGGATGTGAACGGCAGTGCTGCGAGGAAGTGGGCATTGCAGGCGGTCACCGGGGTGAGGAACGGTGTGGTGTGGTGTGTGGTGGTGGACGTTGCGTGTGGCGTGCGTTAGGGGGAATGCGTCGAGAGGGTGAATTTTGTATAAATTTCAGCGACAGCTTGGCCGAGTGGTTAAGGCGATAGACTAGAAATCTATTGGGGTAACCCGCGTGAGTTCAAATCTCACAGCTGTCGGACCCATTTTGCCTTTTAATTTCACGCATTGTATCTACTGCCATTGCACGCCATCGGTGCTTATCAGGCGGTCTGCTGCCCCACTCCATGCCTCACCGACTCACTCCGCAGCTGATTCCACCCGAAGCGTCCTTCGTACAGCTTCTCACGACATCCTTCCCACACAACGGAGTCTTTCCTACGGGCCCAACCATCTTCCCAACAGGCACACCTGCGCGCTCGACGTCGTCACTAGGTCACCAGACCAGACCAGGCCAGGCTAATCCATACCATACGGTGATTTTGTAAGCGTGCGTATATGAGACCTTTGCTTGTTGAAAACCGCTGCCACCTGTCGGTAATAGCGGCGGTCCGTCTGTTCCCGGCGCGGAGCAACGCCTGCTGGACTAGCGTTGTGACCCCTTTGTGTGTGAAATCATCACATCGTTGCACGCCGTACTTTGTTGGCTGACTTCTTGTGCGTCGTGCGTGGGCCTGCTGGGTCCAGTTGAACAGCGGCGGTGACTCAATAGGGCGTGCAGACCCGGTGCAGCGGGTCTCAATGTCGGTGTGCTTTTGGGTGTGCTGCGTGTGTTGGAGTGGCTGCGGCGACGTGTGGTTGGTGTGGGAGCGATGTGGAGCGGCAAGGAGCGGCGGGATGCGTGGATGGAGGGTGGTAGAGTGGCGTGTGAAGCAGCAGTGCGCGCGCAAGATTGTGTGTGAGCAGGGTGTTGTTTGTGGTCGAGTGTCGGTGTCGTCTAGTGGTTAGGACGTGAGCTTAACACGCTCAAGATCGAGGGTTCGATCCCCTCCTCCGATATCTTCTTGTCCTTTTGCCTCTGCGTGCACATTTTAGTTCCTGCTGTTCTGACACTTGGCCACGGTTTACACCGTTTTCTTCTGGTTCACTTGGATGTACGGGCCCGTGGCCACGCGCTAGTGGCGTTCTCTAGCTCAGCACGCTTTGTGCAGCTTCTGAATTGCATGCCGATGCGAAAAGCGTGCACGGGGTCGAAGAAAGGCAGCGCAAAGATAGAGGGATGTGAACGGCAGTGCTGCGAGGAAGTGGGCATTGCAGGCGGTCACCGGGGTGAGGAACGGTGTGGTGTGGTGTGTGGTGGTGGACGTTGCGTGTGGCGTGCGTTAGGGGGAATGCGTCGAGAGGGTGAATTTTGTATAAATTTCAGCGACAGCTTGGCCGAGTGGTTAAGGCGATAGACTAGAAATCTATTGGGGTAACCCGCGTGAGTTCAAATCTCACAGCTGTCGGACCCATTTTGCCTTTTAATTTCACGCATTGTATCTACTGCCATTGCACGCCATCGGTGCTTATCAGGCGGTCTGCTGCCCCACTCCATGCCTCACCGACTCACTCCGCAGCTGATTCCACCCGAAGCGTCCTTCGTACAGCTTCTCAAGACATCCTTCCCACACAACGGAGTCTTTCCTACGGGCCCAACCATCTTCCCAACAGGCACACCTGCGCGCTCGACGTCGTCACTAGGTCACCAGACCAGACCAGGCCAGGCTAATCCATACCATACGGTGATTTTGTAAGCGTGCGTATATGAGACCTTTGCTTGTTGAAAACCGCTGCCACCTGTCGGTAATAGCGGCGGTCCGTCTGTTCCCGGCGCGGAGCAACGCCTGCTGGACTAGCGTTGTGACCCCTTTGTGTGTGAAATCATCACATCGTTGCACGCCGTACTTTGTTGGCTGACTTCTTGTGCGTCGTGCGTGGGCCTGCTGGGTCCAGTTGAACAGCGGCGGTGACTCAATAGGGCGTGCAGACCCGGTGCAGCGGGTCTCAATGTCGGTGTGCTTTTGGGTGTGCTGCGTGTGTTGGAGTGGCTGCGGCGACGTGTGGTTGGTGTGGGAGCGATGTGGAGCGGCAAGGAGCGGCGGGATGCGTGGATGGAGGGTGGTAGAGTGGCGTGTGAAGCAGCAGTGCGCGCGCAAGATTGTGTGTGAGCAGGGTGTTGTTTGTGGTCGAGTGTCGGTGTCGTCTAGTGGTTAGGACGTGAGCTTAACACGCTCAAGATCGAGGGTTCGATCCCCTCCTCCGATATCTTCTTGTCCTTTTGCCTCTGCGTGCACATTTTAGTTCCCTGCTGTTCTGACACTTGGCCACGGTTTACACCGTTTTCTTCTGGTTCACTTGGATGTACGGGCCCGTGGCCACGCGCTAGTGGCGTTCTCTAGCTCAGCACGCTTTGTGCAGCTTCTGAATTGCATGCCGATGCGAAAAGCGTGCACGGGGTCGAAGAAAGGCAGCGCAAAGATAGAGGGATGTGAACGGCAGTGCTGCGAGGAAGTGGGCATTGCAGGCGGTCACCGGGGTGAGGAACGGTGTGGTGTGGTGTGTGGTGGTGGACGTTGCGTGTGGCGTGCGTTAGGGGGAATGCGTCGAGAGGGTGAATTTTGTATAAATTTCAGCGACAGCTTGGCCGAGTGGTTAAGGCGATAGACTAGAAATCTATTGGGGTAACCCGCGTGAGTTCAAATCTCACAGCTGTCGGACCCATTTTGCCTTTTAATTTCACGCATTGTATCTACTGCCATTGCACGCCATCGGTGCTTATCAGGCGGTCTGCTGCCCCACTCCATGCCTCACCGACTCACTCCGCAGCTGATTCCACCCGAAGCGTCCTTCGTACAGCTTCTCAAGACATCCTTCCCACACAACGGAGTCTTTCCTACGGGCCCAACCATCTTCCCAACAGGCACACCTGCGCGCTCGACGTCGTCACTAGGTCACCAGACCAGATCAGGCCAGGCTAATCCATACCATACGGTGATTTTGTAAGCGTGCGTATATGAGACCTTTGCTTGTTGAAAACCGCTGCCACCTGTCGGTAATAGCGGCGGTCCGTCTGTTCCCGGCGCGGAGCAACGCCTGCTGGACTAGCGTTGTGACCCCTTTGTGTGTGAAATCATCACATCGTTGCACGCCGTACTTTGCTGGCTGACTTCTTGTGCGTCGTGCGTGGGCCTGCTGGGTCCAGTTGAACAGCGGCGGTGACTCAATAGGGCGTGCAGACCCGGTGCAGCGGGTCTCAATGTCGGTGTGCTTTTGGGTGTGCTGCGTGTGTTGGAGTGGCTGCGGCGACGTGTGGTTGGTGTGGGAGCGATGTGGAGCGGCAAGGAGCGGCGGGATGCGTGGATGGAGGGTGGTAGAGTGGCGTGTGAAGCAGCAGTGCGCGCGCAAGATGGTGTGTGAGCAGGGTGTTGTTTGTGGTCGAGTGTCGGTGTCGTCTAGTGGTTAGGACGTGAGCTTAACACGCTCAAGATCGAGGGTTCGATCCCCTCCTCCGATATCTTCTTGTCCTTTTGCCTCTGCGTGCACATTTTAGTTCCCTGCTGTTCTGACACTTGGCCACGGTTTACACCGTTTTCTTCTGGTTCACTTGGATGTACGGGCCCGTGGCCACGCGCTAGTGGCGTTCTCTAGCTCAGCACGCTTTGTGCAGCTTCTGAATTGCATGCCGATGCGAAAAGCGTGCACGGGGTCGAAGAAAGGCAGCGCAAAGATAGAGGGATGTGAACGGCAGTGCTGCGAGGAAGTGGGCATTGCAGGCGGTCACCGGGGTGAGGAACGGTGTGGTGTGGTGTGTGGTGGTGGACGTTGCGTGTGGCGTGCGTTAGGGGGAATGCGTCGAGAGGGTGAATTTTGTATAAATTTCAGCGACAGCTTGGCCGAGTGGTTAAGGCGATAGACTAGAAATCTATTGGGGTAACCCGCGTGAGTTCAAATCTCACAGCTGTCGGACCCATTTTGCCTTTTAATTTCACGCATTGTATCTACTGCCATTGCACGCCATCGGTGCTTATCAGGCGGTCTGCTGCCCCACTCCATGCCTCACCGACTCACTCCGCAGCTGATTCCACCCGAAGCGTCCTTCGTACAGCTTCTCAAGACATCCTTCCCACACAACGGAGTCTTTCCTACGGGCCCAACCATCTTCCCAACAGGCACACCTGCGCGCTCGACGTCGTCACTAGGTCACCAGACCAGATCAGGCCAGGCTAATCCATACCATACGGTGATTTTGTAAGCGTGCGTATATGAGACCTTTGCTTGTTGAAAACCGCTGCCACCTGTCGGTAATAGCGGCGGTCCGTCTGTTCCCGGCGCGGAGCAACGCCTGCTGGACTAGCGTTGTGACCCCTTTGTGTGTGAAATCATCACATCGTTGCACGCCGTACTTTGTTGGCTGACTTCTTGTGCGTCGTGCGTGGGCCTGCTGGGTCCAGTTGAACAGCGGCGGTGACTCAATAGGGCGTGCAGACCCGGTGCAGCGGGTCTCAATGTCGGTGTGCTTTTGGGTGTGCTGCGTGTGTTGGAGTGGCTGCGGCGACGTGTGGTTGGTGTGGGAGCGATGTGGAGCGGCAAGGAGCGGCGGGATGCGTGGATGGAGGGTGGTAGAGTGGCGTGTGAAGCAGCAGTGCGCGCGCAAGATGGTGTGTGAGCAGGGTGTTGTTTGTGGTCGAGTGTCGGTGTCGTCTAGTGGTTAGGACGTGAGCTTAACACGCTCAAGATCGAGGGTTCGATCCCCTCCTCCGATATCTTCTTGTCCTTTTGCCTCTGCGTGCACATTTTAGTTCCCTGCTGTTCTGACACTTGGCCACGGTTTACACCGTTTTCTTCTGGTTCACTTGGATGTACGGGCCCGTGGCCACGCGCTAGTGGCGTTCTCTAGCTCAGCACGCTTTGTGCAGCTTCTGAATTGCATGCCGATGCGAAAAGCGTGCACGGGGTCGAAGAAAGGCAGCGCAAAGATAGAGGGATGTGAACGGCAGTGCTGCGAGGAAGTGGGCATTGCAGGCGGTCACCGGGGTGAGGAACGGTGTGGTGTGGTGTGTGGTGGTGGACGTTGCGTGTGGCGTGCGTTAGGGGGAATGCGTCGAGAGGGTGAATTTTGTATAAATTTCAGCGACAGCTTGGCCGAGTGGTTAAGGCGATAGACTAGAAATCTATTGGGGTAACCCGCGTGAGTTCAAATCTCACAGCTGTCGGACCCATTTTGCCTTTTAATTTCACGCATTGTATCTACTGCCATTGCACGCCATCGGTGCTTATCAGGCGGTCTGCTGCCCCACTCCATGCCTCACCGACTCACTCCGCAGCTGATTCCACCCGAAGCGTCCTTCGTACAGCTTCTCAAGACATCCTTCCCACACAACGGAGTCTTTCCTACGGGCCCAACCATCTTCCCAACAGGCACACCTGCGCGCTCGACGTCGTCACTAGGTCACCAGACCAGATCAGGCCAGGCTAATCCATACCATACGGTGATTTTGTAAGCGTGCGTATATGAGACCTTTGCTTGTTGAAAACCGCTGCCACCTGTCGGTAATAGCGGCGGTCCGTCTGTTCCCGGCGCGGAGCAACGCCTGCTGGACTAGCGTTGTGACCCCTTTGTGTGTGAAATCATCACATCGTTGCACGCCGTACTTTGTTGGCTGACTTCTTGTGCGTCGTGCGTGGGCCTGCTGGGTCCAGTTGAACAGCGGCGGTGACTCAATAGGGCGTGCAGACCCGGTGCAGCGGGTCTCAATGTCGGTGTGCTTTTGGGTGTGCTGCGTGTGTTGGAGTGGCTGCGGCGACGTGTGGTTGGTGTGGGAGCGATGTGGAGCGGCAAGGAGCGGCGGGATGCGTGGATGGAGGGTGGTAGAGTGGCGTGTGAAGCAGCAGTGCGCGCGCAAGATGGTGTGTGAGCAGGGTGTTGTTTGTGGTCGAGTGTCGGTGTCGTCTAGTGGTTAGGACGTGAGCTTAACACGCTCAAGATCGAGGGTTCGATCCCCTCCTCCGATATCTTCTTGTCCTTTTGCCTCTGCGTGCACATTTTAGTTCCCTGCTGTTCTGACACTTGGCCACGGTTTACACCGTTTTCTTCTGGTTCACTTGGATGTACGGGCCCGTGGCCACGCGCTAGTGGCGTTCTCTAGCTCAGCACGCTTTGTGCAGCTTCTGAATTGCATGCCGATGCGAAAAGCGTGCACGGGGTCGAAGAAAGGCAGCGCAAAGATAGAGGGATGTGAACGGCAGTGCTGCGAGGAAGTGGGCATTGCAGGCGGTCACCGGGGTGAGGAACGGTGTGGTGTGGTGTGTGGTGGTGGACGTTGCGTGTGGCGTGCGTTAGGGGGAATGCGTCGAGAGGGTGAATTTTGTATAAATTTCAGCGACAGCTTGGCCGAGTGGTTAAGGCGATAGACTAGAAATCTATTGGGGTAACCCGCGTGAGTTCAAATCTCACAGCTGTCGGACCCATTTTGCCTTTTAATTTCACGCATTGTATCTACTGCCATTGCACGCCATCGGTGCTTATCAGGCGGTCTGCTGCCCCACTCCATGCCTCACCGACTCACTCCGCAGCTGATTCCACCCGAAGCGTCCTTCGTACAGCTTCTCAAGACATCCTTCCCACACAACGGAGTCTTTCCTACGGGCTTAACCATCTTCCCAACAGGCACACCTGCGCGCTCGACGTCGTCACTAGGTCACCAGACCAGATCAGGCCAGGCTAATCCATACCATACGGTGATTTTGTAAGCGTGCGTATATGAGACCTTTGCTTGTTGAAAACCGCTGCCACCTGTCGGTAATAGCGGCGGTCCGTCTGTTCCCGGCGCGGAGCAACGCCTGCTGGACTAGCGTTGTGACCCCTTTGTGTGTGAAATCATCACATCGTTGCACGCCGTACTTTGCTGGCTGACTTCTTGTGCGTCGTGCGTGGGCCTGCTGGGTCCAGTTGAACAGCGGCGGTGACTCAATAGGGCGTGCAGACCCGGTGCAGCGGGTCTCAATGTCGGTGTGCTTTTGGGTGTGCTGCGTGTGTTGGAGTGGCTGCGGCGACGTGTGGTTGGTGTGGGAGCGATGTGGAGCGGCAAGGAGCGGCGGGATGCGTGGATGGAGGGTGGTAGAGTGGCGTGTGAAGCAGCAGTGCGCGCGCAAGATGGTGTGTGAGCAGGGTGTTGTTTGTGGTCGAGTGTCGGTGTCGTCTAGTGGTTAGGACGTGAGCTTAACACGCTCAAGATCGAGGGTTCGATCCCCTCCTCCGATATCTTCTTGTCCTTTTGCCTCTGCGTGCACATTTTAGTTCCCTGCTGTTCTGACACTTGGCCACGGTTTACACCGTTTTCTTCTGGTTCACTTGGATGTACGGGCCCGTGGCCACGCGCTAGTGGCGTTCTCTAGCTCAGCACGCTTTGTGCAGCTTCTGAATTGCATGCCGATGCGAAAAGCGTGCACGGGGTCGAAGAAAGGCAGCGCAAAGATAGAGGGATGTGAACGGCAGTGCTGCGAGGAAGTGGGCATTGCAGGCGGTCACCGGGGTGAGGAACGGTGTGGTGTGGTGTGTGGTGGTGGACGTTGCGTGTGGCGTGCGTTAGGGGGAATGCGTCGAGAGGGTGAATTTTGTATAAATTTCAGCGACAGCTTGGCCGAGTGGTTAAGGCGATAGACTAGAAATCTATTGGGGTAACCCGCGTGAGTTCAAATCTCACAGCTGTCGGACCCATTTTGCCTTTTAATTTCACGCATTGTATCTACTGCCATTGCACGCCATCGGTGCTTATCAGGCGGTCTGCTGCCCCACTCCATGCCTCACCGACTCACTCCGCAGCTGATTCCACCCGAAGCGTCCTTCGTACAGCTTCTCAAGACATCCTTCCCACACAACGGAGTCTTTCCTACGGGCTTAACCATCTTCCCAACAGGCACACCTGCGCGCTCGACGTCGTCACTAGGTCACCAGACCAGATCAGGCCAGGCTAATCCATACCATACGGTGATTTTGTAAGCGTGCGTATATGAGACCTTTGCTTGTTGAAAACCGCTGCCACCTGTCGGTAATAGCGGCGGTCCGTCTGTTCCCGGCGCGGAGCAACGCCTGCTGGACTAGCGTTGTGACCCCTTTGTGTGTGAAATCATCACATCGTTGCACGCCGTACTTTGCTGGCTGACTTCTTGTGCGTCGTGCGTGGGCCTGCTGGGTCCAGTTGAACAGCGGCGGTGACTCAATAGGGCGTGCAGACCCGGTGCAGCGGGTCTCAATGTCGGTGTGCTTTTGGGTGTGCTGCGTGTGTTGGAGTGGCTGCGGCGACGTGTGGTTGGTGTGGGAGCGATGTGGAGCGGCAAGGAGCGGCGGGATGCGTGGATGGAGGGTGGTAGAGTGGCGTGTGAAGCAGCAGTGCGCGCGCAAGATGGTGTGTGAGCAGGGTGTTGTTTGTGGTCGAGTGTCGGTGTCGTCTAGTGGTTAGGACGTGAGCTTAACACGCTCAAGATCGAGGGTTCGATCCCCTCCTCCGATATCTTCTTGTCCTTTTGCCTCTGCGTGCACATTTTAGTTCCCTGCTGTTCTGACACTTGGCCACGGTTTACACCGTTTTCTTCTGGTTCACTTGGATGTACGGGCCCGTGGCCACGCGCTAGTGGCGTTCTCTAGCTCAGCACGCTTTGTGCAGCTTCTGAATTGCATGCCGATGCGAAAAGCGTGCACGGGGTCGAAGAAAGGCAGCGCAAAGATAGAGGGATGTGAACGGCAGTGCTGCGAGGAAGTGGGCATTGCAGGCGGTCACCGGGGTGAGGAACGGTGTGGTGTGGTGTGTGGTGGTGGACGTTGCGTGTGGCGTGCGTTAGGGGGAATGCGTCGAGAGGGTGAATTTTGTATAAATTTCAGCGACAGCTTGGCCGAGTGGTTAAGGCGATAGACTAGAAATCTATTGGGGTAACCCGCGTGAGTTCAAATCTCACAGCTGTCGGACCCATTTTGCCTTTTAATTTCACGCATTGTATCTACTGCCATTGCACGCCATCGGTGCTTATCAGGCGGTCTGCTGCCCCACTCCATGCCTCACCGACTCACTCCGCAGCTGATTCCACCCGAAGCGTCCTTCGTACAGCTTCTCAAGACATCCTTCCCACACAACGGAGTCTTTCCTACGGGCCCAACCATCTTCCCAACAGGCACACCTGCGCGCTCGACGTCGTCACTAGGTCACCAGACCAGACCAGGCCAGGCTAATCCATACCATACGGTGATTTTGTAAGCGTGCGTATATGAGACCTTTGCTTGTTGAAAACCGCTGCCACCTGTCGGTAATAGCGGCGGTCCGTCTGTTCCCGGCGCGGAGCAACGCCTGCTGGACTAGCGTTGTGACCCCTTTGTGTGTGAAATCATCACATCGTTGCACGCCGTACTTTGTTGGCTGACTTCTTGTGCGTCGTGCGTGGGCCTGCTGGGTCCAGTTGAACAGCGGCGGTGACTCAATAGGGCGTGCAGACCCGGTGCAGCGGGTCTCAATGTCGGTGTGCTTTTGGGTGTGCTGCGTGTGTTGGAGTGGCTGCGGCGACGTGTGGTTGGTGTGGGAGCGATGTGGAGCGGCAAGGAGCGGCGGGATGCGTGGATGGAGGGTGGTAGAGTGGCGTGTGAAGCAGCAGTGCGCGCGCAAGATTGTGTGTGAGCAGGGTGTTGTTTGTGGTCGAGTGTCGGTGTCGTCTAGTGGTTAGGACGTGAGCTTAACACGCTCAAGATCGAGGGTTCGATCCCCTCCTCCGATATCTTCTTGTCCTTTTGCCTCTGCGTGCACATTTTAGTTCCCTGCTGTTCTGACACTTGGCCACGGTTTACACCGTTTTCTTCTGGTTCACTTGGATGTACGGGCCCGTGGCCACGCGCTAGTGGCGTTCTCTAGCTCAGCACGCTTTGTGCAGCTTCTGAATTGCATGCCGATGCGAAAAGCGTGCACGGGGTCGAAGAAAGGCAGCGCAAAGATAGAGGGATGTGAACGGCAGTGCTGCGAGGAAGTGGGCATTGCAGGCGGTCACCGGGGTGAGGAACGGTGTGGTGTGGTGTGTGGTGGTGGACGTTGCGTGTGGCGTGCGTTAGGGGGAATGCGTCGAGAGGGTGAATTTTGTATAAATTTCAGCGACAGCTTGGCCGAGTGGTTAAGGCGATAGACTAGAAATCTATTGGGGTAACCCGCGTGAGTTCAAATCTCACAGCTGTCGGACCCATTTTGCCTTTTAATTTCACGCATTGTATCTACTGCCATTGCACGCCATCGGTGCTTATCAGGCGGTCTGCTGCCCCACTCCATGCCTCACCGACTCACTCCGCAGCTGATTCCACCCGAAGCGTCCTTCGTACAGCTTCTCACGACATCCTTCCCACACAACGGAGTCTTTCCTACGGGCCCAACCATCTTCCCAACAGGCACACCTGCGCGCTCGACGTCGTCACTAGGTCACCAGACCAGACCAGGCCAGGCTAATCCATACCATACGGTGATTTTGTAAGCGTGCGTATATGAGACCTTTGCTTGTTGAAAACCGCTGCCACCTGTCGGTAATAGCGGCGGTCCGTCTGTTCCCGGCGCGGAGCAACGCCTGCTGGACTAGCGTTGTGACCCCTTTGTGTGTGAAATCATCACATCGTTGCACGCCGTACTTTGTTGGCTGACTTCTTGTGCGTCGTGCGTGGGCCTGCTGGGTCCAGTTGAACAGCGGCGGTGACTCAATAGGGCGTGCAGACCCGGTGCAGCGGGTCTCAATGTCGGTGTGCTTTTGGGTGTGCTGCGTGTGTTGGAGTGGCTGCGGCGACGTGTGGTTGGTGTGGGAGCGATGTGGAGCGGCAAGGAGCGGCGGGATGCGTGGATGGAGGGTGGTAGAGTGGCGTGTGAAGCAGCAGTGCGCGCGCAAGATTGTGTGTGAGCAGGGTGTTGTTTGTGGTCGAGTGTCGGTGTCGTCTAGTGGTTAGGACGTGAGCTTAACACGCTCAAGATCGAGGGTTCGATCCCCTCCTCCGATATCTTCTTGTCCTTTTGCCTCTGCGTGCACATTTTAGTTCCCTGCTGTTCTGACACTTGGCCACGGTTTACACCGTTTTCTTCTGGTTCACTTGGATGTACGGGCCCGTGGCCACGCGCTAGTGGCGTTCTCTAGCTCAGCACGCTTTGTGCAGCTTCTGAATTGCATGCCGATGCGAAAAGCGTGCACGGGGTCGAAGAAAGGCAGCGCAAAGATAGAGGGATGTGAACGGCAGTGCTGCGAGGAAGTGGGCATTGCAGGCGGTCACCGGGGTGAGGAACGGTGTGGTGTGGTGTGTGGTGGTGGACGTTGCGTGTGGCGTGCGTTAGGGGGAATGCGTCGAGAGGGTGAATTTTGTATAAATTTCAGCGACAGCTTGGCCGAGTGGTTAAGGCGATAGACTAGAAATCTATTGGGGTAACCCGCGTGAGTTCAAATCTCACAGCTGTCGGACCCATTTTGCCTTTTAATTTCACGCATTGTATCTACTGCCATTGCACGCCATCGGTGCTTATCAGGCGGTCTGCTGCCCCACTCCATGCCTCACCGACTCACTCCGCAGCTGATTCCAC
This sequence comes from Phytophthora taxon juncus, assembly GCA_033558005.1. Classification (NCBI taxonomy): domain Eukaryota; phylum Oomycota; class Peronosporomycetes; order Peronosporales; family Peronosporaceae; genus Phytophthora; species Phytophthora taxon juncus. The sequence goes on from JAUCEE010000022.1 coordinate 1,549,190, forward strand.
CCGAAGCGTCCTTCGTACAGCTTCTCAAGACATCCTTCCCACACAACGGAGTCTTTCCTACGGGCCCAACCATCTTCCCAACAGGCACACCTGCGCGCTCGACGTCGTCACTAGGTCACCAGACCAGATCAGGCCAGGCTAATCCATACCATACGGTGATTTTGTAAGCGTGCGTATATGAGACCTTTGCTTGTTGAAAACCGCTGCCACCTGTCGGTAATAGCGGCGGTCCGTCTGTTCCCGGCGCGGAGCAACGCCTGCTGGACTAGCGTTGTGACCCCTTTGTGTGTGAAATCATCACATCGTTGCACGCCGTACTTTGCTGGCTGACTTCTTGTGCGTCGTGCGTGGGCCTGCTGGGTCCAGTTGAACAGCGGCGGTGACTCAATAGGGCGTGCAGACCCGGTGCAGCGGGTCTCAATGTCGGTGTGCTTTTGGGTGTGCTGCGTGTGTTGGAGTGGCTGCGGCGACGTGTGGTTGGTGTGGGAGCGATGTGGAGCGGCAAGGAGCGGCGGGATGCGTGGATGGAGGGTGGTAGAGTGGCGTGTGAAGCAGCAGTGCGCGCGCAAGATGGTGTGTGAGCAGGGTGTTGTTTGTGGTCGAGTGTCGGTGTCGTCTAGTGGTTAGGACGTGAGCTTAACACGCTCAAGATCGAGGGTTCGATCCCCTCCTCCGATATCTTCTTGTCCTTTTGCCTCTGCGTGCACATTTTAGTTCCCTGCTGTTCTGACACTTGGCCACGGTTTACACCGTTTTCTTCTGGTTCACTTGGATGTACGGGCCCGTGGCCACGCGCTAGTGGCGTTCTCTAGCTCAGCACGCTTTGTGCAGCTTCTGAATTGCATGCCGATGCGAAAAGCGTGCACGGGGTCGAAGAAAGGCAGCGCAAAGATAGAGGGATGTGAACGGCAGTGCTGCGAGGAAGTGGGCATTGCAGGCGGTCACCGGGGTGAGGAACGGTGTGGTGTGGTGTGTGGTGGTGGACGTTGCGTGTGGCGTGCGTTAGGGGGAATGCGTCGAGAGGGTGAATTTTGTATAAATTTCAGCGACAGCTTGGCCGAGTGGTTAAGGCGATAGACTAGAAATCTATTGGGGTAACCCGCGTGAGTTCAAATCTCACAGCTGTCGGACCCATTTTGCCTTTTAATTTCACGCATTGTATCTACTGCCATTGCACGCCATCGGTGCTTATCAGGCGGTCTGCTGCCCCACTCCATGCCTCACCGACTCACTCCGCAGCTGATTCCACCCGAAGCGTCCTTCGTACAGCTTCTCAAGACATCCTTCCCACACAACGGAGTCTTTCCTACGGGCCCAACCATCTTCCCAACAGGCACACCTGCGCGCTCGACGTCGTCACTAGGTCACCAGACCAGATCAGGCCAGGCTAATCCATACCATACGGTGATTTTGTAAGCGTGCGTATATGAGACCTTTGCTTGTTGAAAACCGCTGCCACCTGTCGGTAATAGCGGCGGTCCGTCTGTTCCCGGCGCGGAGCAACGCCTGCTGGACTAGCGTTGTGACCCCTTTGTGTGTGAAATCATCACATCGTTGCACGCCGTACTTTGCTGGCTGACTTCTTGTGCGTCGTGCGTGGGCCTGCTGGGTCCAGTTGAACAGCGGCGGTGACTCAATAGGGCGTGCAGACCCGGTGCAGCGGGTCTCAATGTCGGTGTGCTTTTGGGTGTGCTGCGTGTGTTGGAGTGGCTGCGGCGACGTGTGGTTGGTGTGGGAGCGATGTGGAGCGGCAAGGAGCGGCGGGATGCGTGGATGGAGGGTGGTAGAGTGGCGTGTGAAGCAGCAGTGCGCGCGCAAGATTGTGTGTGAGCAGGGTGTTGTTTGTGGTCGAGTGTCGGTGTCGTCTAGTGGTTAGGACGTGAGCTTAACACGCTCAAGATCGAGGGTTCGATCCCCTCCTCCGATATCTTCTTGTCCTTTTGCCTCTGCGTGCACATTTTAGTTCCCTGCTGTTCTGACACTTGGCCACGGTTTACACCGTTTTCTTCTGGTTCACTTGGATGTACGGGCCCGTGGCCACGCGCTAGTGGCGTTCTCTAGCTCAGCACGCTTTGTGCAGCTTCTGAATTGCATGCCGATGCGAAAAGCGTGCACGGGGTCGAAGAAAGGCAGCGCAAAGATAGAGGGATGTGAACGGCAGTGCTGCGAGGAAGTGGGCATTGCAGGCGGTCACCGGGGTGAGGAACGGTGTGGTGTGGTGTGTGGTGGTGGACGTTGCGTGTGGCGTGCGTTAGGGGGAATGCGTCGAGAGGGTGAATTTTGTATAAATTTCAGCGACAGCTTGGCCGAGTGGTTAAGGCGATAGACTAGAAATCTATTGGGGTAACCCGCGTGAGTTCAAATCTCACAGCTGTCGGACCCATTTTGCCTTTTAATTTCACGCATTGTATCTACTGCCATTGCACGCCATCGGTGCTTATCAGGCGGTCTGCTGCCCCACTCCATGCCTCACCGACTCACTCCGCAGCTGATTCCACCCGAAGCGTCCTTCGTACAGCTTCTCAAGACATCCTTCCCACACAACGGAGTCTTTCCTACGGGCCCAACCATCTTCCCAACAGGCACACCTGCGCGCTCGACGTCGTCACTAGGTCACCAGACCAGATCAGGCCAGGCTAATCCATACCATACGGTGATTTTGTAAGCGTGCGTATATGAGACCTTTGCTTGTTGAAAACCGCTGCCACCTGTCGGTAATAGCGGCGGTCCGTCTGTTCCCGGCGCGGAGCAACGCCTGCTGGACTAGCGTTGTGACCCCTTTGTGTGTGAAATCATCACATCGTTGCACGCCGTACTTTGCTGGCTGACTTCTTGTGCGTCGTGCGTGGGCCTGCTGGGTCCAGTTGAACAGCGGCGGTGACTCAATAGGGCGTGCAGACCCGGTGCAGCGGGTCTCAATGTCGGTGTGCTTTTGGGTGTGCTGCGTGTGTTGGAGTGGCTGCGGCGACGTGTGGTTGGTGTGGGAGCGATGTGGAGCGGCAAGGAGCGGCGGGATGCGTGGATGGAGGGTGGTAGAGTGGCGTGTGAAGCAGCAGTGCGCGCGCAAGATTGTGTGTGAGCAGGGTGTTGTTTGTGGTCGAGTGTCGGTGTCGTCTAGTGGTTAGGACGTGAGCTTAACACGCTCAAGATCGAGGGTTCGATCCCCTCCTCCGATATCTTCTTGTCCTTTTGCCTCTGCGTGCACATTTTAGTTCCCTGCTGTTCTGACACTTGGCCACGGTTTACACCGTTTTCTTCTGGTTCACTTGGATGTACGGGCCCGTGGCCACGCGCTAGTGGCGTTCTCTAGCTCAGCACGCTTTGTGCAGCTTCTGAATTGCATGCCGATGCGAAAAGCGTGCACGGGGTCGAAGAAAGGCAGCGCAAAGATAGAGGGATGTGAACGGCAGTGCTGCGAGGAAGTGGGCATTGCAGGCGGTCACCGGGGTGAGGAACGGTGTGGTGTGGTGTGTGGTGGTGGACGTTGCGTGTGGCGTGCGTTAGGGGGAATGCGTCGAGAGGGTGAATTTTGTATAAATTTCAGCGACAGCTTGGCCGAGTGGTTAAGGCGATAGACTAGAAATCTATTGGGGTAACCCGCGTGAGTTCAAATCTCACAGCTGTCGGACCCATTTTGCCTTTTAATTTCACGCATTGTATCTACTGCCATTGCACGCCATCGGTGCTTATCAGGCGGTCTGCTGCCCCACTCCATGCCTCACCGACTCACTCCGCAGCTGATTCCACCCGAAGCGTCCTTCGTACAGCTTCTCAAGACATCCTTCCCACACAACGGAGTCTTTCCTACGGGCCCAACCATCTTCCCAACAGGCACACCTGCGCGCTCGACGTCGTCACTAGGTCACCAGACCAGATCAGGCCAGGCTAATCCATACCATACGGTGATTTTGTAAGCGTGCGTATATGAGACCTTTGCTTGTTGAAAACCGCTGCCACCTGTCGGTAATAGCGGCGGTCCGTCTGTTCCCGGCGCGGAGCAACGCCTGCTGGACTAGCGTTGTGACCCCTTTGTGTGTGAAATCATCACATCGTTGCACGCCGTACTTTGCTGGCTGACTTCTTGTGCGTCGTGCGTGGGCCTGCTGGGTCCAGTTGAACAGCGGCGGTGACTCAATAGGGCGTGCAGACCCGGTGCAGCGGGTCTCAATGTCGGTGTGCTTTTGGGTGTGCTGCGTGTGTTGGAGTGGCTGCGGCGACGTGTGGTTGGTGTGGGAGCGATGTGGAGCGGCAAGGAGCGGCGGGATGCGTGGATGGAGGGTGGTAGAGTGGCGTGTGAAGCAGCAGTGCGCGCGCAAGATTGTGTGTGAGCAGGGTGTTGTTTGTGGTCGAGTGTCGGTGTCGTCTAGTGGTTAGGACGTGAGCTTAACACGCTCAAGATCGAGGGTTCGATCCCCTCCTCCGATATCTTCTTGTCCTTTTGCCTCTGCGTGCACATTTTAGTTCCCTGCTGTTCTGACACTTGGCCACGGTTTACACCGTTTTCTTCTGGTTCACTTGGATGTACGGGCCCGTGGCCACGCGCTAGTGGCGTTCTCTAGCTCAGCACGCTTTGTGCAGCTTCTGAATTGCATGCCGATGCGAAAAGCGTGCACGGGGTCGAAGAAAGGCAGCGCAAAGATAGAGGGATGTGAACGGCAGTGCTGCGAGGAAGTGGGCATTGCAGGCGGTCACCGGGGTGAGGAACGGTGTGGTGTGGTGTGTGGTGGTGGACGTTGCGTGTGGCGTGCGTTAGGGGGAATGCGTCGAGAGGGTGAATTTTGTATAAATTTCAGCGACAGCTTGGCCGAGTGGTTAAGGCGATAGACTAGAAATCTATTGGGGTAACCCGCGTGAGTCCAAATCTCACAGATGTCGGACCCATTTTGCCTTTTAATTTCACGCATTGTATCTACTGCCATTGCACGCCATCGGTGCTTATCAGGCGGTCTGCTGCCCCACTCCATGCCTCACCGACTCACTCCGCAGCTGATTCCACCCGAAGCGTCCTTCGTACAGCTTCTCAAGACATCCTTCCCACACAACGGAGTCTTTCCTACGGGCTTAACCATCTTCCCAACAGGCACACCTGCGCGCTCGACGTCGTCACTAGGTCACCAGACCAGATCAGGCCAGGCTAATCCATACCATACGGTGATTTTGTAAGCGTGCGTATATGAGACCTTTGCTTGTTGAAAACCGCTGCCACCTGTCGGTAATAGCGGCGGTCCGTCTGTTCCCGGCGCGGAGCAACGCCTGCTGGACTAGCGTTGTGACCCCTTTGTGTGTGAAATCATCACATCGTTGCACGCCGTACTTTGCTGGCTGACTTCTTGTGCGTCGTGCGTGGGCCTGCTGGGTCCAGTTGAACAGCGGCGGTGACTCAATAGGGCGTGCAGACCCGGTGCAGCGGGTCTCAATGTCGGTGTGCTTTTGGGTGTGCTGCGTGTGTTGGAGTGGCTGCGGCGACGTGTGGTTGGTGTGGGAGCGATGTGGAGCGGCAAGGAGCGGCGGGATGCGTGGATGGAGGGTGGTAGAGTGGCGTGTGAAGCAGCAGTGCGCGCGCAAGATGGTGTGTGAGCAGGGTGTTGTTTGTGGTCGAGTGTCGGTGTCGTCTAGTGGTTAGGACGTGAGCTTAACACGCTCAAGATCGAGGGTTCGATCCCCTCCTCCGATATCTTCTTGTCCTTTTGCCTCTGCGTGCACATTTTAGTTCCCTGCTGTTCTGACACTTGGCCACGGTTTACACCGTTTTCTTCTGGTTCACTTGGATGTACGGGCCCGTGGCCACGCGCTAGTGGCGTTCTCTAGCTCAGCACGCTTTGTGCAGCTTCTGAATTGCATGCCGATGCGAAAAGCGTGCACGGGGTCGAAGAAAGGCAGCGCAAAGATAGAGGGATGTGAACGGCAGTGCTGCGAGGAAGTGGGCATTGCAGGCGGTCACCGGGGTGAGGAACGGTGTGGTGTGGTGTGTGGTGGTGGACGTTGCGTGTGGCGTGCGTTAGGGGGAATGCGTCGAGAGGGTGAATTTTGTATAAATTTCAGCGACAGCTTGGCCGAGTGGTTAAGGCGATAGACTAGAAATCTATTGGGGTAACCCGCGTGAGTTCAAATCTCACAGCTGTCGGACCCATTTTGCCTTTTAATTTCACGCATTGTATCTACTGCCATTGCACGCCATCGGTGCTTATCAGGCGGTCTGCTGCCCCACTCCATGCCTCACCGACTCACTCCGCAGCTGATTCCACCCGAAGCGTCCTTCGTACAGCTTCTCAAGACATCCTTCCCACACAACGGAGTCTTTCCTACGGGCCCAACCATCTTCCCAACAGGCACACCTGCGCGCTCGACGTCGTCACTAGGTCACCAGACCAGACCAGGCCAGGCTAATCCATACCATACGGTGATTTTGTAAGCGTGCGTATATGAGACCTTTGCTTGTTGAAAACCGCTGCCACCTGTCGGTAATAGCGGCGGTCCGTCTGTTCCCGGCGCGGAGCAACGCCTGCTGGACTAGCGTTGTGACCCCTTTGTGTGTGAAATCATCACATCGTTGCACGCCGTACTTTGTTGGCTGACTTCTTGTGCGTCGTGCGTGGGCCTGCTGGGTCCAGTTGAACAGCGGCGGTGACTCAATAGGGCGTGCAGACCCGGTGCAGCGGGTCTCAATGTCGGTGTGCTTTTGGGTGTGCTGCGTGTGTTGGAGTGGCTGCGGCGACGTGTGGTTGGTGTGGGAGCGATGTGGAGCGGCAAGGAGCGGCAGGATGCGTGGATGGAGGGTGGTAGAGTGGCGTGTGAAGCAGCAGTGCGCGCGCAAGATGGTGTGTGAGCAGGGTGTTGTTTGTGGTCGAGTGTCGGTGTCGTCTAGTGGTTAGGACGTGAGCTTAACACGCTCAAGATCGAGGGTTCGATCCCCTCCTCCGATATCTTCTTGTCCTTTTGCCTCTGCGTGCACATTTTAGTTCCCTGCTGTTCTGACACTTGGCCACGGTTTACACCGTTTTCTTCTGGTTCACTTGGATGTACGGGCCCGTGGCCACGCGCTAGTGGCGTTCTCTAGCTCAGCACGCTTTGTGCAGCTTCTGAATTGCATGCCGATGCGAAAAGCGTGCACGGGGTCGAAGAAAGGCAGCGCAAAGATAGAGGGATGTGAACGGCAGTGCTGCGAGGAAGTGGGCATTGCAGGCGGTCACCGGGGTGAGGAACGGTGTGGTGTGGTGTGTGGTGGTGGACGTTGCGTGTGGCGTGCGTTAGGGGGAATGCGTCGAGAGGGTGAATTTTGTATAAATTTCAGCGACAGCTTGGCCGAGTGGTTAAGGCGATAGACTAGAAATCTATTGGGGTAACCCGCGTGAGTTCAAATCTCACAGCTGTCGGACCCATTTTGCCTTTTAATTTCACGCATTGTATCTACTGCCATTGCACGCCATCGGTGCTTATCAGGCGGTCTGCTGCCCCACTCCATGCCTCACCGACTCACTCCGCAGCTGATTCCACCCGAAGCGTCCTTCGTACAGCTTCTCAAGACATCCTTCCCACACAACGGAGTCTTTCCTACGGGCCCAACCATCTTCCCAACAGGCACACCTGCGCGCTCGACGTCGTCACTAGGTCACCAGACCAGACCAGGCCAGGCTAATCCATACCATACGGTGATTTTGTAAGCGTGCGTATATGAGACCTTTGCTTGTTGAAAACCGCTGCCACCTGTCGGTAATAGCGGCGGTCCGTCTGTTCCCGGCGCGGAGCAACGCCTGCTGGACTAGCGTTGTGACCCCTTTGTGTGTGAAATCATCACATCGTTGCACGCCGTACTTTGTTGGCTGACTTCTTGTGCGTCGTGCGTGGGCCTGCTGGGTCCAGTTGAACAGCGGCGGTGACTCAATAGGGCGTGCAGACCCGGTGCAGCGGGTCTCAATGTCGGTGTGCTTTTGGGTGTGCTGCGTGTGTTGGAGTGGCTGCGGCGACGTGTGGTTGGTGTGGGAGCGATGTGGAGCGGCAAGGAGCGGCAGGATGCGTGGATGGAGGGTGGTAGAGTGGCGTGTGAAGCAGCAGTGCGCGCGCAAGATGGTGTGTGAGCAGGGTGTTGTTTGTGGTCGAGTGTCGGTGTCGTCTAGTGGTTAGGACGTGAGCTTAACACGCTCAAGATCGAGGGTTCGATCCCCTCCTCCGATATCTTCTTGTCCTTTTGCCTCTGCGTGCACATTTTAGTTCCCTGCTGTTCTGACACTTGGCCACGGTTTACACCGTTTTCTTCTGGTTCACTTGGATGTACGGGCCCGTGGCCACGCGCTAGTGGCGTTCTCTAGCTCAGCACGCTTTGTGCAGCTTCTGAATTGCATGCCGATGCGAAAAGCGTGCACGGGGTCGAAGAAAGGCAGCGCAAAGATAGAGGGATGTGAACGGCAGTGCTGCGAGGAAGTGGGCATTGCAGGCGGTCACCGGGGTGAGGAACGGTGTGGTGTGGTGTGTGGTGGTGGACGTTGCGTGTGGCGTGCGTTAGGGGGAACGCGTCGAGAGGGTGAATTTTGTATAAATTTCAGCGACAGCTTGGCCGAGTGGTTAAGGCGATAGACTAGAAATCTATTGGGGTAACCCGCGTGAGTTCAAATCTCACAGCTGTCGGACCCATTTTGCCTTTTAATTTCACGCATTGTATCTACTGCCATTGCACGCCATCGGTGCTTATCAGGCGGTCTGCTGCCCCACTCCATGCCTCACCGACTCACTCCGCAGCTGATTCCACCCGAAGCGTCCTTCGTACAGCTTCTCAAGACATCCTTCCCACACAACGGAGTCTTTCCTACGGGCCCAACCATCTTCCCAACAGGCACACCTGCGCGCTCGACGTCGTCACTAGGTCACCAGACCAGACCAGGCCAGGCTAATCCATACCATACGGTGATTTTGTAAGCGTGCGTATATGAGACCTTTGCTTGTTGAAAACCGCTGCCACCTGTCGGTAATAGCGGCGGTCCGTCTGTTCCCGGCGCGGAGCAACGCCTGCTGGACTAGCGTTGTGACCCCTTTGTGTGTGAAATCATCACATCGTTGCACGCCGTACTTTGCTGGCTGACTTCTTGTGCGTCGTGCGTGGGCCTGCTGGGTCCAGTTGAACAGCGGCGGTGACTCAATAGGGCGTGCAGACCCGGTGCAGCGGGTCTCAATGTCGGTGTGCTTTTGGGTGTGCTGCGTGTGTTGGAGTGGCTGCGGCGACGTGTGGTTGGTGTGGGAGCGATGTGGAGCGGCAAGGAGCGGCGGGATGCGTGGATGGAGGGTGGTAGAGTGGCGTGTGAAGCAGCAGTGCGCGCGCAAGATTGTGTGTGAGCAGGGTGTTGTTTGTGGTCGAGTGTCGGTGTCGTCTAGTGGTTAGGACGTGAGCTTAACACGCTCAAGATCGAGGGTTCGATCCCCTCCTCCGATATCTTCTTGTCCTTTTGCCTCTGCGTGCACATTTTAGTTCCCTGCTGTTCTGACACTTGGCCACGGTTTACACCGTTTTCTTCTGGTTCACTTGGATGTACGGGCCCGTGGCCACGCGCTAGTGGCGTTCTCTAGCTCAGCACGCTTTGTGCAGCTTCTGAATTGCATGCCGATGCGAAAAGCGTGCACGGGGTCGAAGAAAGGCAGCGCAAAGATAGAGGGATGTGAACGGCAGTGCTGCGAGGAAGTGGGCATTGCAGGCGGTCACCGGGGTGAGGAACGGTGTGGTGTGGTGTGTGGTGGTGGACGTTGCGTGTGGCGTGCGTTAGGGGGAATGCGTCGAGAGGGTGAATTTTGTATAAATTTCAGCGACAGCTTGGCCGAGTGGTTAAGGCGATAGACTAGAAATCTATTGGGGTAACCCGCGTGAGTCCAAATCTCACAGCTGTCGGACCCATTTTGCCTTTTAATTTCACGCATTGTATCTACTGCCATTGCACGCCATCGGTGCTTATCAGGCGGTCTGCTGCCCCACTCCATGCCTCACCGACTCACTCCGCAGCTGATTCCACCCGAAGCGTCCTTCGTACAGCTTCTCAAGACATCCTTCCCACACAACGGAGTCTTTCCTACGGGCCCAACCATCTTCCCAACAGGCACACCTGCGCGCTCGACGTCGTCACTAGGTCACCAGACCAGACCAGGCCAGGCTAATCCATACCATACGGTGATTTTGTAAGCGTGCGTATATGAGACCTTTGCTTGTTGAAAACCGCTGCCACCTGTCGGTAATAGCGGCGGTCCGTCTGTTCCCGGCGCGGAGCAACGCCTGCTGGACTAGCGTTGTGACCCCTTTGTGTGTGAAATCATCACATCGTTGCACGCCGTACTTTGTTGGCTGACTTCTTGTGCGTCGTGCGTGGGCCTGCTGGGTCCAGTTGAACAGCGGCGGTGACTCAATAGGGCGTGCAGACCCGGTGCAGCGGGTCTCAATGTCGGTGTGCTTTTGGGTGTGCTGCGTGTGTTGGAGTGGCTGCGGCGACGTGTGGTTGGTGTGGGAGCGATGTGGAGCGGCAAGGAGCGGCAGGATGCGTGGATGGAGGGTGGTAGAGTGGCGTGTGAAGCAGCAGTGCGCGCGCAAGATGGTGTGTGAGCAGGGTGTTGTTTGTGGTCGAGTGTCGGTGTCGTCTAGTGGTTAGGACGTGAGCTTAACACGCTCAAGATCGAGGGTTCGATCCCCTCCTCCGATATCTTCTTGTCCTTTTGCCTCTGCGTGCACATTTTAGTTCCCTGCTGTTCTGACACTTGGCCACGGTTTACACCGTTTTCTTCTGGTTCACTTGGATGTACGGGCCCGTGGCCACGCGCTAGTGGCGTTCTCTAGCTCAGCACGCTTTGTGCAGCTTCTGAATTGCATGCCGATGCGAAAAGCGTGCACGGGGTCGAAGAAAGGCAGCGCAAAGATAGAGGGATGTGAACGGCAGTGCTGCGAGGAAGTGGGCATTGCAGGCGGTCACCGGGGTGAGGAACGGTGTGGTGTGGTGTGTGGTGGTGGACGTTGCGTGTGGCGTGCGTTAGGGGGAATGCGTCGAGAGGGTGAATTTTGTATAAATTTCAGCGACAGCTTGGCCGAGTGGTTAAGGCGATAGACTAGAAATCTATTGGGGTAACCCGCGTGAGTTCAAATCTCACAGCTGTCGGACCCATTTTGCCTTTTAATTTCACGCATTGTATCTACTGCCATTGCACGCCATCGGTGCTTATCAGGCGGTCTGCTGCCCCACTCCATGCCTCACCGACTCACTCCGCAGCTGATTCCACCCGAAGCGTCCTTCGTACAGCTTCTCAAGACATCCTTCCCACACAACGGAGTCTTTCCTACGGGCCCAACCATCTTCCCAACAGGCACACCTGCGCGCTCGACGTCGTCACTAGGTCACCAGACCAGACCAGGCCAGGCTAATCCATACCATACGGTGATTTTGTAAGCGTGCGTATATGAGACCTTTGCTTGTTGAAAACCGCTGCCACCTGTCGGTAATAGCGGCGGTCCGTCTGTTCCCGGCGCGGAGCAACGCCTGCTGGACTAGCGTTGTGACCCCTTTGTGTGTGAAATCATCACATCGTTGCACGCCGTACTTTGTTGGCTGACTTCTTGTGCGTCGTGCGTGGGCCTGCTGGGTCCAGTTGAACAGCGGCGGTGACTCAATAGGGCGTGCAGACCCGGTGCAGCGGGTCTCAATGTCGGTGTGCTTTTGGGTGTGCTGCGTGTGTTGGAGTGGCTGCGGCGACGTGTGGTTGGTGTGGGAGCGATGTGGAGCGGCAAGGAGCGGCAGGATGCGTGGATGGAGGGTGGTAGAGTGGCGTGTGAAGCAGCAGTGCGCGCGCAAGATGGTGTGTGAGCAGGGTGTTGTTTGTGGTCGAGTGTCGGTGTCGTCTAGTGGTTAGGACGTGAGCTTAACACGCTCAAGATCGAGGGTTCGATCCCCTCCTCCGATATCTTCTTGTCCTTTTGCCTCTGCGTGCACATTTTAGTTCCCTGCTGTTCTGACACTTGGCCACGGTTTACACCGTTTTCTTCTGGTTCACTTGGATGTACGGGCCCGTGGCCACGCGCTAGTGGCGTTCTCTAGCTCAGCACGCTTTGTGCAGCTTCTGAATTGCATGCCGATGCGAAAAGCGTGCACGGGGTCGAAGAAAGGCAGCGCAAAGATAGAGGGATGTGAACGGCAGTGCTGCGAGGAAGTGGGCATTGCAGGCGGTCACCGGGGTGAGGAACGGTGTGGTGTGGTGTGTGGTGGTGGACGTTGCGTGTGGCGTGCGTTAGGGGGAACGCGTCGAGAGGGTGAATTTTGTATAAATTTCAGCGACAGCTTGGCCGAGTGGTTAAGGCGATAGACTAGAAATCTATTGGGGTAACCCGCGTGAGTTCAAATCTCACAGCTGTCGGACCCATTTTGCCTTTTAATTTCACGCATTGTATCTACTGCCATTGCACGCCATCGGTGCTTATCAGGCGGTCTGCTGCCCCACTCCATGCCTCACCGACTCACTCCGCAGCTGATTCCACCCGAAGCGTCCTTCGTACAGCTTCTCAAGACATCCTTCCCACACAACGGAGTCTTTCCTACGGGCCCAACCATCTTCCCAACAGGCACACCTGCGCGCTCGACGTCGTCACTAGGTCACCAGACCAGACCAGGCCAGGCTAATCCATACCATACGGTGATTTTGTAAGCGTGCGTATATGAGACCTTTGCTTGTTGAAAACCGCTGCCACCTGTCGGTAATAGCGGCGGTCCGTCTGTTCCCGGCGCGGAGCAACGCCTGCTGGACTAGCGTTGTGACCCCTTTGTGTGTGAAATCATCACATCGTTGCACGCCGTACTTTGCTGGCTGACTTCTTGTGCGTCGTGCGTGGGCCTGCTGGGTCCAGTTGAACAGCGGCGGTGACTCAATAGGGCGTGCAGACCCGGTGCAGCGGGTCTCAATGTCGGTGTGCTTTTGGGTGTGCTGCGTGTGTTGGAGTGGCTGCGGCGACGTGTGGTTGGTGTGGGAGCGATGTGGAGCGGCAAGGAGCGGCGGGATGCGTGGATGGAGGGTGGTAGAGTGGCGTGTGAAGCAGCAGTGCGCGCGCAAGATTGTGTGTGAGCAGGGTGTTGTTTGTGGTCGAGTGTCGGTGTCGTCTAGTGGTTAGGACGTGAGCTTAACACGCTCAAGATCGAGGGTTCGATCCCCTCCTCCGATATCTTCTTGTCCTTTTGCCTCTGCGTGCACATTTTAGTTCCCTGCTGTTCTGACACTTGGCCACGGTTTACACCGTTTTCTTCTGGTTCACTTGGATGTACGGGCCCGTGGCCACGCGCTAGTGGCGTTCTCTAGCTCAGCACGCTTTGTGCAGCTTCTGAATTGCATGCCGATGCGAAAAGCGTGCACGGGGTCGAAGAAAGGCAGCGCAAAGATAGAGGGATGTGAACGGCAGTGCTGCGAGGAAGTGGGCATTGCAGGCGGTCACCGGGGTGAGGAACGGTGTGGTGTGGTGTGTGGTGGTGGACGTTGCGTGTGGCGTGCGTTAGGGGGAATGCGTCGAGAGGGTGAATTTTGTATAAATTTCAGCGACAGCTTGGCCGAGTGGTTAAGGCGATAGACTAGAAATCTATTGGGGTAACCCGCGTGAGTCCAAATCTCACAGCTGTCGGACCCATTTTGCCTTTTAATTTCACGCATTGTATCTACTGCCATTGCACGCCATCGGTGCTTATCAGGCGGTCTGCTGCCCCACTCCATGCCTCACCGACTCACTCCGCAGCTGATTCCACCCGAAGCGTCCTTCGTACAGCTTCTCAAGACATCCTTCCCACACAACGGAGTCTTTCCTACGGGCTTAACCATCTTCCCAACAGGCACACCTGCGCGCTCGACGTCGTCACTAGGTCACCAGACCAGATCAGGCCAGGCTAATCCATACCATACGGTGATTTTGTAAGCGTGCGTATATGAGACCTTTGCTTGTTGAAAACCGCTGCCACCTGTCGGTAATAGCGGCGGTCCGTCTGTTCCCGGCGCGGAGCAACGCCTGCTGGACTAGCGTTGTGACCCCTTTGTGTGTGAAATCATCACATCGTTGCACGCCGTACTTTGCTGGCTGACTTCTTGTGCGTCGTGCGTGGGCCTGCTGGGTCCAGTTGAACAGCGGCGGTGACTCAATAGGGCGTGCAGACCCGGTGCAGCGGGTCTCAATGTCGGTGTGCTTTTGGGTGTGCTGCGTGTGTTGGAGTGGCTGCGGCGACGTGTGGTTGGTGTGGGAGCGATGTGGAGCGGCAAGGAGCGGCGGGATGCGTGGATGGAGGGTGGTAGAGTGGCGTGTGAAGCAGCAGTGCGCGCGCAAGATGGTGTGTGAGCAGGGTGTTGTTTGTGGTCGAGTGTCGGTGTCGTCTAGTGGTTAGGACGTGAGCTTAACACGCTCAAGATCGAGGGTTCGATCCCCTCCTCCGATATCTTCTTGTCCTTTTGCCTCTGCGTGCACATTTTAGTTCCCTGCTGTTCTGACACTTGGCCACGGTTTACACCGTTTTCTTCTGGTTCACTTGGATGTACGGGCCCGTGGCCACGCGCTAGTGGCGTTCTCTAGCTCAGCACGCTTTGTGCAGCTTCTGAATTGCATGCCGATGCGAAAAGCGTGCACGGGGTCGAAGAAAGGCAGCGCAAAGATAGAGGGATGTGAACGGCAGTGCTGCGAGGAAGTGGGCATTGCAGGCGGTCACCGGGGTGAGGAACGGTGTGGTGTGGTGTGTGGTGGTGGACGTTGCGTGTGGCGTGCGTTAGGGGGAATGCGTCGAGAGGGTGAATTTTGTATAAATTTCAGCGACAGCTTGGCCGAGTGGTTAAGGCGATAGACTAGAAATCTATTGGGGTAACCCGCGTGAGTTCAAATCTCACAGCTGTCGGACCCATTTTGCCTTTTAATTTCACGCATTGTATCTACTGCCATTGCACGCCATCGGTGCTTATCAGGCGGTCTGCTGCCCCACTCCATGCCTCACCGACTCACTCCGCAGCTGATTCCACCCGAAGCGTCCTTCGTACAGCTTCTCAAGACATCCTTCCCACACAACGGAGTCTTTCCTACGGGCCCAACCATCTTCCCAACAGGCACACCTGCGCGCTCGACGTCGTCACTAGGTCACCAGACCAGACCAGGCCAGGCTAATCCATACCATACGGTGATTTTGTAAGCGTGCGTATATGAGACCTTTGCTTGTTGAAAACCGCTGCCACCTGTCGGTAATAGCGGCGGTCCGTCTGTTCCCGGCGCGGAGCAACGCCTGCTGGACTAGCGTTGTGACCCCTTTGTGTGTGAAATCATCACATCGTTGCACGCCGTACTTTGTTGGCTGACTTCTTGTGCGTCGTGCGTGGGCCTGCTGGGTCCAGTTGAACAGCGGCGGTGACTCAATAGGGCGTGCAGACCCGGTGCAGCGGGTCTCAATGTCGGTGTGCTTTTGGGTGTGCTGCGTGTGTTGGAGTGGCTGCGGCGACGTGTGGTTGGTGTGGGAGCGATGTGGAGCGGCAAGGAGCGGCGGGATGCGTGGATGGAGGGTGGTAGAGTGGCGTGTGAAGCAGCAGTGCGCGCGCAAGATTGTGTGTGAGCAGGGTGTTGTTTGTGGTCGAGTGTCGGTGTCGTCTAGTGGTTAGGACGTGAGCTTAACACGCTCAAGATCGAGGGTTCGATCCCCTCCTCCGATATCTTCTTGTCCTTTTGCCTCTGCGTGCACATTTTAGTTCCCTGCTGTTCTGACACTTGGCCACGGTTTACACCGTTTTCTTCTGGTTCACTTGGATGTACGGGCCCGTGGCCACGCGCTAGTGGCGTTCTCTAGCTCAGCACGCTTTGTGCAGCTTCTGAATTGCATGCCGATGCGAAAAGCGTGCACGGGGTCGAAGAAAGGCAGCGCAAAGATAGAGGGATGTGAACGGCAGTGCTGCGAGGAAGTGGGCATTGCAGGCGGTCACCGGGGTGAGGAACGGTGTGGTGTGGTGTGTGGTGGTGGACGTTGCGTGTGGCGTGCGTTAGGGGGAATGCGTCGAGAGGGTGAATTTTGTATAAATTTCAGCGACAGCTTGGCCGAGTGGTTAAGGCGATAGACTAGAAATCTATTGGGGTAACCCGCGTGAGTTCAAATCTCACAGCTGTCGGACCCATTTTGCCTTTTAATTTCACGCATTGTATCTACTGCCATTGCACGCCATCGGTGCTTATCAGGCGGTCTGCTGCCCCACTCCATGCCTCACCGACTCACTCCGCAGCTGATTCCACCCGAAGCGTCCTTCGTACAGCTTCTCACGACATCCTTCCCACACAACGGAGTCTTTCCTACGGGCCCAACCATCTTCCCAACAGGCACACCTGCGCGCTCGACGTCGTCACTAGGTCACCAGACCAGACCAGGCCAGGCTAATCCATACCATACGGTGATTTTGTAAGCGTGCGTATATGAGACCTTTGCTTGTTGAAAACCGCTGCCACCTGTCGGTAATAGCGGCGGTCCGTCTGTTCCCGGCGCGGAGCAACGCCTGCTGGACTAGCGTTGTGACCCCTTTGTGTGTGAAATCATCACATCGTTGCACGCCGTACTTTGTTGGCTGACTTCTTGTGCGTCGTGCGTGGGCCTGCTGGGTCCAGTTGAACAGCGGCGGTGACTCAATAGGGCGTGCAGACCCGGTGCAGCGGGTCTCAATGTCGGTGTGCTTTTGGGTGTGCTGCGTGTGTTGGAGTGGCTGCGGCGACGTGTGGTTGGTGTGGGAGCGATGTGGAGCGGCAAGGAGCGGCGGGATGCGTGGATGGAGGGTGGTAGAGTGGCGTGTGAAGCAGCAGTGCGCGCGCAAGATTGTGTGTGAGCAGGGTGTTGTTTGTGGTCGAGTGTCGGTGTCGTCTAGTGGTTAGGACGTGAGCTTAACACGCTCAAGATCGAGGGTTCGATCCCCTCCTCCGATATCTTCTTGTCCTTTTGCCTCTGCGTGCACATTTTAGTTCCCTGCTGTTCTGACACTTGGCCACGGTTTACACCGTTTTCTTCTGGTTCACTTGGATGTACGGGCCCGTGGCCACGCGCTAGTGGCGTTCTCTAGCTCAGCACGCTTTGTGCAGCTTCTGAATTGCATGCCGATGCGAAAAGCGTGCACGGGGTCGAAGAAAGGCAGCGCAAAGATAGAGGGATGTGAACGGCAGTGCTGCGAGGAAGTGGGCATTGCAGGCGGTCACCGGGGTGAGGAACGGTGTGGTGTGGTGTGTGGTGGTGGACGTTGCGTGTGGCGTGCGTTAGGGGGAATGCGTCGAGAGGGTGAATTTTGTATAAATTTCAGCGACAGCTTGGCCGAGTGGTTAAGGCGATAGACTAGAAATCTATTGGGGTAACCCGCGTGAGTTCAAATCTCACAGCTGTCGGACCCATTTTGCCTTTTAATTTCACGCATTGTATCTACTGCCATTGCACGCCATCGGTGCTTATCAGGCGGTCTGCTGCCCCACTCCATGCCTCACCGACTCACTCCGCAGCTGATTCCACCCGAAGCGTCCTTCGTACAGCTTCTCAAGACATCCTTCCCACACAACGGAGTCTTTCCTACGGGCCCAACCATCTTCCCAACAGGCACACCTGCGCGCTCGACGTCGTCACTAGGTCACCAGACCAGATCAGGCCAGGCTAATCCATACCATACGGTGATTTTGTAAGCGTGCGTATATGAGACCTTTGCTTGTTGAAAACCGCTGCCACCTGTCGGTAATAGCGGCGGTCCGTCTGTTCCCGGCGCGGAGCAACGCCTGCTGGACTAGCGTTGTGACCCCTTTGTGTGTGAAATCATCACATCGTTGCACGCCGTACTTTGCTGGCTGACTTCTTGTGCGTCGTGCGTGGGCCTGCTGGGTCCAGTTGAACAGCGGCGGTGACTCAATAGGGCGTGCAGACCCGGTGCAGCGGGTCTCAATGTCGGTGTGCTTTTGGGTGTGCTGCGTGTGTTGGAGTGGCTGCGGCGACGTGTGGTTGGTGTGGGAGCGATGTGGAGCGGCAAGGAGCGGCGGGATGCGTGGATGGAGGGTGGTAGAGTGGCGTGTGAAGCAGCAGTGCGCGCGCAAGATGGTGTGTGAGCAGGGTGTTGTTTGTGGTCGAGTGTCGGTGTCGTCTAGTGGTTAGGACGTGAGCTTAACACGCTCAAGATCGAGGGTTCGATCCCCTCCTCCGATATCTTCTTGTCCTTTTGCCTCTGCGTGCACATTTTAGTTCCCTGCTGTTCTGACACTTGGCCACGGTTTACACCGTTTTCTTCTGGTTCACTTGGATGTACGGGCCCGTGGCCACGCGCTAGTGGCGTTCTCTAGCTCAGCACGCTTTGTGCAGCTTCTGAATTGCATGCCGATGCGAAAAGCGTGCACGGGGTCGAAGAAAGGCAGCGCAAAGATAGAGGGATGTGAACGGCAGTGCTGCGAGGAAGTGGGCATTGCAGGCGGTCACCGGGGTGAGGAACGGTGTGGTGTGGTGTGTGGTGGTGGACGTTGCGTGTGGCGTGCGTTAGGGGGAATGCGTCGAGAGGGTGAATTTTGTATAAATTTCAGCGACAGCTTGGCCGAGTGGTTAAGGCGATAGACTAGAAATCTATTGGGGTAACCCGCGTGAGTTCAAATCTCACAGCTGTCGGACCCATTTTGCCTTTTAATTTCACGCATTGTATCTACTGCCATTGCACGCCATCGGTGCTTATCAGGCGGTCTGCTGCCCCACTCCATGCCTCACCGACTCACTCCGCAGCTGATTCCACCCGAAGCGTCCTTCGTACAGCTTCTCAAGACATCCTTCCCACACAACGGAGTCTTTCCTACGGGCCCAACCATCTTCCCAACAGGCACACCTGCGCGCTCGACGTCGTCACTAGGTCACCAGACCAGATCAGGCCAGGCTAATCCATACCATACGGTGATTTTGTAAGCGTGCGTATATGAGACCTTTGCTTGTTGAAAACCGCTGCCACCTGTCGGTAATAGCGGCGGTCCGTCTGTTCCCGGCGCGGAGCAACGCCTGCTGGACTAGCGTTGTGACCCCTTTGTGTGTGAAATCATCACATCGTTGCACGCCGTACTTTGCTGGCTGACTTCTTGTGCGTCGTGCGTGGGCCTGCTGGGTCCAGTTGAACAGCGGCGGTGACTCAATAGGGCGTGCAGACCCGGTGCAGCGGGTCTCAATGTCGGTGTGCTTTTGGGTGTGCTGCGTGTGTTGGAGTGGCTGCGGCGACGTGTGGTTGGTGTGGGAGCGATGTGGAGCGGCAAGGAGCGGCGGGATGCGTGGATGGAGGGTGGTAGAGTGGCGTGTGAAG
The DNA here is from genome assembly GCA_033558005.1 of Phytophthora taxon juncus. Lineage (NCBI taxonomy): Eukaryota > Oomycota > Peronosporomycetes > Peronosporales > Peronosporaceae > Phytophthora > Phytophthora taxon juncus. The sequence goes on from JAUCEE010000022.1 coordinate 1,568,477, forward strand.
CAGCAGTGCGCGCGCAAGATTGTGTGTGAGCAGGGTGTTGTTTGTGGTCGAGTGTCGGTGTCGTCTAGTGGTTAGGACGTGAGCTTAACACGCTCAAGATCGAGGGTTCGATCCCCTCCTCCGATATCTTCTTGTCCTTTTGCCTCTGCGTGCACATTTTAGTTCCCTGCTGTTCTGACACTTGGCCACGGTTTACACCGTTTTCTTCTGGTTCACTTGGATGTACGGGCCCGTGGCCACGCGCTAGTGGCGTTCTCTAGCTCAGCACGCTTTGTGCAGCTTCTGAATTGCATGCCGATGCGAAAAGCGTGCACGGGGTCGAAGAAAGGCAGCGCAAAGATAGAGGGATGTGAACGGCAGTGCTGCGAGGAAGTGGGCATTGCAGGCGGTCACCGGGGTGAGGAACGGTGTGGTGTGGTGTGTGGTGGTGGACGTTGCGTGTGGCGTGCGTTAGGGGGAATGCGTCGAGAGGGTGAATTTTGTATAAATTTCAGCGACAGCTTGGCCGAGTGGTTAAGGCGATAGACTAGAAATCTATTGGGGTAACCCGCGTGAGTTCAAATCTCACAGCTGTCGGACCCATTTTGCCTTTTAATTTCACGCATTGTATCTACTGCCATTGCACGCCATCGGTGCTTATCAGGCGGTCTGCTGCCCCACTCCATGCCTCACCGACTCACTCCGCAGCTGATTCCACCCGAAGCGTCCTTCGTACAGCTTCTCAAGACATCCTTCCCACACAACGGAGTCTTTCCTACGGGCCCAACCATCTTCCCAACAGGCACACCTGCGCGCTCGACGTCGTCACTAGGTCACCAGACCAGATCAGGCCAGGCTAATCCATACCATACGGTGATTTTGTAAGCGTGCGTATATGAGACCTTTGCTTGTTGAAAACCGCTGCCACCTGTCGGTAATAGCGGCGGTCCGTCTGTTCCCGGCGCGGAGCAACGCCTGCTGGACTAGCGTTGTGACCCCTTTGTGTGTGAAATCATCACATCGTTGCACGCCGTACTTTGCTGGCTGACTTCTTGTGCGTCGTGCGTGGGCCTGCTGGGTCCAGTTGAACAGCGGCGGTGACTCAATAGGGCGTGCAGACCCGGTGCAGCGGGTCTCAATGTCGGTGTGCTTTTGGGTGTGCTGCGTGTGTTGGAGTGGCTGCGGCGACGTGTGGTTGGTGTGGGAGCGATGTGGAGCGGCAAGGAGCGGCGGGATGCGTGGATGGAGGGTGGTAGAGTGGCGTGTGAAGCAGCAGTGCGCGCGCAAGATTGTGTGTGAGCAGGGTGTTGTTTGTGGTCGAGTGTCGGTGTCGTCTAGTGGTTAGGACGTGAGCTTAACACGCTCAAGATCGAGGGTTCGATCCCCTCCTCCGATATCTTCTTGTCCTTTTGCCTCTGCGTGCACATTTTAGTTCCCTGCTGTTCTGACACTTGGCCACGGTTTACACCGTTTTCTTCTGGTTCACTTGGATGTACGGGCCCGTGGCCACGCGCTAGTGGCGTTCTCTAGCTCAGCACGCTTTGTGCAGCTTCTGAATTGCATGCCGATGCGAAAAGCGTGCACGGGGTCGAAGAAAGGCAGCGCAAAGATAGAGGGATGTGAACGGCAGTGCTGCGAGGAAGTGGGCATTGCAGGCGGTCACCGGGGTGAGGAACGGTGTGGTGTGGTGTGTGGTGGTGGACGTTGCGTGTGGCGTGCGTTAGGGGGAATGCGTCGAGAGGGTGAATTTTGTATAAATTTCAGCGACAGCTTGGCCGAGTGGTTAAGGCGATAGACTAGAAATCTATTGGGGTAACCCGCGTGAGTTCAAATCTCACAGCTGTCGGACCCATTTTGCCTTTTAATTTCACGCATTGTATCTACTGCCATTGCACGCCATCGGTGCTTATCAGGCGGTCTGCTGCCCCACTCCATGCCTCACCGACTCACTCCGCAGCTGATTCCACCCGAAGCGTCCTTCGTACAGCTTCTCAAGACATCCTTCCCACACAACGGAGTCTTTCCTACGGGCCCAACCATCTTCCCAACAGGCACACCTGCGCGCTCGACGTCGTCACTAGGTCACCAGACCAGATCAGGCCAGGCTAATCCATACCATACGGTGATTTTGTAAGCGTGCGTATATGAGACCTTTGCTTGTTGAAAACCGCTGCCACCTGTCGGTAATAGCGGCGGTCCGTCTGTTCCCGGCGCGGAGCAACGCCTGCTGGACTAGCGTTGTGACCCCTTTGTGTGTGAAATCATCACATCGTTGCACGCCGTACTTTGCTGGCTGACTTCTTGTGCGTCGTGCGTGGGCCTGCTGGGTCCAGTTGAACAGCGGCGGTGACTCAATAGGGCGTGCAGACCCGGTGCAGCGGGTCTCAATGTCGGTGTGCTTTTGGGTGTGCTGCGTGTGTTGGAGTGGCTGCGGCGACGTGTGGTTGGTGTGGGAGCGATGTGGAGCGGCAAGGAGCGGCGGGATGCGTGGATGGAGGGTGGTAGAGTGGCGTGTGAAGCAGCAGTGCGCGCGCAAGATTGTGTGTGAGCAGGGTGTTGTTTGTGGTCGAGTGTCGGTGTCGTCTAGTGGTTAGGACGTGAGCTTAACACGCTCAAGATCGAGGGTTCGATCCCCTCCTCCGATATCTTCTTGTCCTTTTGCCTCTGCGTGCACATTTTAGTTCCCTGCTGTTCTGACACTTGGCCACGGTTTACACCGTTTTCTTCTGGTTCACTTGGATGTACGGGCCCGTGGCCACGCGCTAGTGGCGTTCTCTAGCTCAGCACGCTTTGTGCAGCTTCTGAATTGCATGCCGATGCGAAAAGCGTGCACGGGGTCGAAGAAAGGCAGCGCAAAGATAGAGGGATGTGAACGGCAGTGCTGCGAGGAAGTGGGCATTGCAGGCGGTCACCGGGGTGAGGAACGGTGTGGTGTGGTGTGTGGTGGTGGACGTTGCGTGTGGCGTGCGTTAGGGGGAATGCGTCGAGAGGGTGAATTTTGTATAAATTTCAGCGACAGCTTGGCCGAGTGGTTAAGGCGATAGACTAGAAATCTATTGGGGTAACCCGCGTGAGTCCAAATCTCACAGATGTCGGACCCATTTTGCCTTTTAATTTCACGCATTGTATCTACTGCCATTGCACGCCATCGGTGCTTATCAGGCGGTCTGCTGCCCCACTCCATGCCTCACCGACTCACTCCGCAGCTGATTCCACCCGAAGCGTCCTTCGTACAGCTTCTCAAGACATCCTTCCCACACAACGGAGTCTTTCCTACGGGCTTAACCATCTTCCCAACAGGCACACCTGCGCGCTCGACGTCGTCACTAGGTCACCAGACCAGATCAGGCCAGGCTAATCCATACCATACGGTGATTTTGTAAGCGTGCGTATATGAGACCTTTGCTTGTTGAAAACCGCTGCCACCTGTCGGTAATAGCGGCGGTCCGTCTGTTCCCGGCGCGGAGCAACGCCTGCTGGACTAGCGTTGTGACCCCTTTGTGTGTGAAATCATCACATCGTTGCACGCCGTACTTTGCTGGCTGACTTCTTGTGCGTCGTGCGTGGGCCTGCTGGGTCCAGTTGAACAGCGGCGGTGACTCAATAGGGCGTGCAGACCCGGTGCAGCGGGTCTCAATGTCGGTGTGCTTTTGGGTGTGCTGCGTGTGTTGGAGTGGCTGCGGCGACGTGTGGTTGGTGTGGGAGCGATGTGGAGCGGCAAGGAGCGGCGGGATGCGTGGATGGAGGGTGGTAGAGTGGCGTGTGAAGCAGCAGTGCGCGCGCAAGATGGTGTGTGAGCAGGGTGTTGTTTGTGGTCGAGTGTCGGTGTCGTCTAGTGGTTAGGACGTGAGCTTAACACGCTCAAGATCGAGGGTTCGATCCCCTCCTCCGATATCTTCTTGTCCTTTTGCCTCTGCGTGCACATTTTAGTTCCCTGCTGTTCTGACACTTGGCCACGGTTTACACCGTTTTCTTCTGGTTCACTTGGATGTACGGGCCCGTGGCCACGCGCTAGTGGCGTTCTCTAGCTCAGCACGCTTTGTGCAGCTTCTGAATTGCATGCCGATGCGAAAAGCGTGCACGGGGTCGAAGAAAGGCAGCGCAAAGATAGAGGGATGTGAACGGCAGTGCTGCGAGGAAGTGGGCATTGCAGGCGGTCACCGGGGTGAGGAACGGTGTGGTGTGGTGTGTGGTGGTGGACGTTGCGTGTGGCGTGCGTTAGGGGGAATGCGTCGAGAGGGTGAATTTTGTATAAATTTCAGCGACAGCTTGGCCGAGTGGTTAAGGCGATAGACTAGAAATCTATTGGGGTAACCCGCGTGAGTTCAAATCTCACAGCTGTCGGACCCATTTTGCCTTTTAATTTCACGCATTGTATCTACTGCCATTGCACGCCATCGGTGCTTATCAGGCGGTCTGCTGCCCCACTCCATGCCTCACCGACTCACTCCGCAGCTGATTCCACCCGAAGCGTCCTTCGTACAGCTTCTCAAGACATCCTTCCCACACAACGGAGTCTTTCCTACGGGCCCAACCATCTTCCCAACAGGCACACCTGCGCGCTCGACGTCGTCACTAGGTCACCAGACCAGACCAGGCCAGGCTAATCCATACCATACGGTGATTTTGTAAGCGTGCGTATATGAGACCTTTGCTTGTTGAAAACCGCTGCCACCTGTCGGTAATAGCGGCGGTCCGTCTGTTCCCGGCGCGGAGCAACGCCTGCTGGACTAGCGTTGTGACCCCTTTGTGTGTGAAATCATCACATCGTTGCACGCCGTACTTTGTTGGCTGACTTCTTGTGCGTCGTGCGTGGGCCTGCTGGGTCCAGTTGAACAGCGGCGGTGACTCAATAGGGCGTGCAGACCCGGTGCAGCGGGTCTCAATGTCGGTGTGCTTTTGGGTGTGCTGCGTGTGTTGGAGTGGCTGCGGCGACGTGTGGTTGGTGTGGGAGCGATGTGGAGCGGCAAGGAGCGGCAGGATGCGTGGATGGAGGGTGGTAGAGTGGCGTGTGAAGCAGCAGTGCGCGCGCAAGATGGTGTGTGAGCAGGGTGTTGTTTGTGGTCGAGTGTCGGTGTCGTCTAGTGGTTAGGACGTGAGCTTAACACGCTCAAGATCGAGGGTTCGATCCCCTCCTCCGATATCTTCTTGTCCTTTTGCCTCTGCGTGCACATTTTAGTTCCCTGCTGTTCTGACACTTGGCCACGGTTTACACCGTTTTCTTCTGGTTCACTTGGATGTACGGGCCCGTGGCCACGCGCTAGTGGCGTTCTCTAGCTCAGCACGCTTTGTGCAGCTTCTGAATTGCATGCCGATGCGAAAAGCGTGCACGGGGTCGAAGAAAGGCAGCGCAAAGATAGAGGGATGTGAACGGCAGTGCTGCGAGGAAGTGGGCATTGCAGGCGGTCACCGGGGTGAGGAACGGTGTGGTGTGGTGTGTGGTGGTGGACGTTGCGTGTGGCGTGCGTTAGGGGGAATGCGTCGAGAGGGTGAATTTTGTATAAATTTCAGCGACAGCTTGGCCGAGTGGTTAAGGCGATAGACTAGAAATCTATTGGGGTAACCCGCGTGAGTTCAAATCTCACAGCTGTCGGACCCATTTTGCCTTTTAATTTCACGCATTGTATCTACTGCCATTGCACGCCATCGGTGCTTATCAGGCGGTCTGCTGCCCCACTCCATGCCTCACCGACTCACTCCGCAGCTGATTCCACCCGAAGCGTCCTTCGTACAGCTTCTCAAGACATCCTTCCCACACAACGGAGTCTTTCCTACGGGCCCAACCATCTTCCCAACAGGCACACCTGCGCGCTCGACGTCGTCACTAGGTCACCAGACCAGACCAGGCCAGGCTAATCCATACCATACGGTGATTTTGTAAGCGTGCGTATATGAGACCTTTGCTTGTTGAAAACCGCTGCCACCTGTCGGTAATAGCGGCGGTCCGTCTGTTCCCGGCGCGGAGCAACGCCTGCTGGACTAGCGTTGTGACCCCTTTGTGTGTGAAATCATCACATCGTTGCACGCCGTACTTTGTTGGCTGACTTCTTGTGCGTCGTGCGTGGGCCTGCTGGGTCCAGTTGAACAGCGGCGGTGACTCAATAGGGCGTGCAGACCCGGTGCAGCGGGTCTCAATGTCGGTGTGCTTTTGGGTGTGCTGCGTGTGTTGGAGTGGCTGCGGCGACGTGTGGTTGGTGTGGGAGCGATGTGGAGCGGCAAGGAGCGGCAGGATGCGTGGATGGAGGGTGGTAGAGTGGCGTGTGAAGCAGCAGTGCGCGCGCAAGATGGTGTGTGAGCAGGGTGTTGTTTGTGGTCGAGTGTCGGTGTCGTCTAGTGGTTAGGACGTGAGCTTAACACGCTCAAGATCGAGGGTTCGATCCCCTCCTCCGATATCTTCTTGTCCTTTTGCCTCTGCGTGCACATTTTAGTTCCCTGCTGTTCTGACACTTGGCCACGGTTTACACCGTTTTCTTCTGGTTCACTTGGATGTACGGGCCCGTGGCCACGCGCTAGTGGCGTTCTCTAGCTCAGCACGCTTTGTGCAGCTTCTGAATTGCATGCCGATGCGAAAAGCGTGCACGGGGTCGAAGAAAGGCAGCGCAAAGATAGAGGGATGTGAACGGCAGTGCTGCGAGGAAGTGGGCATTGCAGGCGGTCACCGGGGTGAGGAACGGTGTGGTGTGGTGTGTGGTGGTGGACGTTGCGTGTGGCGTGCGTTAGGGGGAACGCGTCGAGAGGGTGAATTTTGTATAAATTTCAGCGACAGCTTGGCCGAGTGGTTAAGGCGATAGACTAGAAATCTATTGGGGTAACCCGCGTGAGTTCAAATCTCACAGCTGTCGGACCCATTTTGCCTTTTAATTTCACGCATTGTATCTACTGCCATTGCACGCCATCGGTGCTTATCAGGCGGTCTGCTGCCCCACTCCATGCCTCACCGACTCACTCCGCAGCTGATTCCACCCGAAGCGTCCTTCGTACAGCTTCTCAAGACATCCTTCCCACACAACGGAGTCTTTCCTACGGGCCCAACCATCTTCCCAACAGGCACACCTGCGCGCTCGACGTCGTCACTAGGTCACCAGACCAGACCAGGCCAGGCTAATCCATACCATACGGTGATTTTGTAAGCGTGCGTATATGAGACCTTTGCTTGTTGAAAACCGCTGCCACCTGTCGGTAATAGCGGCGGTCCGTCTGTTCCCGGCGCGGAGCAACGCCTGCTGGACTAGCGTTGTGACCCCTTTGTGTGTGAAATCATCACATCGTTGCACGCCGTACTTTGCTGGCTGACTTCTTGTGCGTCGTGCGTGGGCCTGCTGGGTCCAGTTGAACAGCGGCGGTGACTCAATAGGGCGTGCAGACCCGGTGCAGCGGGTCTCAATGTCGGTGTGCTTTTGGGTGTGCTGCGTGTGTTGGAGTGGCTGCGGCGACGTGTGGTTGGTGTGGGAGCGATGTGGAGCGGCAAGGAGCGGCGGGATGCGTGGATGGAGGGTGGTAGAGTGGCGTGTGAAGCAGCAGTGCGCGCGCAAGATTGTGTGTGAGCAGGGTGTTGTTTGTGGTCGAGTGTCGGTGTCGTCTAGTGGTTAGGACGTGAGCTTAACACGCTCAAGATCGAGGGTTCGATCCCCTCCTCCGATATCTTCTTGTCCTTTTGCCTCTGCGTGCACATTTTAGTTCCCTGCTGTTCTGACACTTGGCCACGGTTTACACCGTTTTCTTCTGGTTCACTTGGATGTACGGGCCCGTGGCCACGCGCTAGTGGCGTTCTCTAGCTCAGCACGCTTTGTGCAGCTTCTGAATTGCATGCCGATGCGAAAAGCGTGCACGGGGTCGAAGAAAGGCAGCGCAAAGATAGAGGGATGTGAACGGCAGTGCTGCGAGGAAGTGGGCATTGCAGGCGGTCACCGGGGTGAGGAACGGTGTGGTGTGGTGTGTGGTGGTGGACGTTGCGTGTGGCGTGCGTTAGGGGGAATGCGTCGAGAGGGTGAATTTTGTATAAATTTCAGCGACAGCTTGGCCGAGTGGTTAAGGCGATAGACTAGAAATCTATTGGGGTAACCCGCGTGAGTCCAAATCTCACAGCTGTCGGACCCATTTTGCCTTTTAATTTCACGCATTGTATCTACTGCCATTGCACGCCATCGGTGCTTATCAGGCGGTCTGCTGCCCCACTCCATGCCTCACCGACTCACTCCGCAGCTGATTCCACCCGAAGCGTCCTTCGTACAGCTTCTCAAGACATCCTTCCCACACAACGGAGTCTTTCCTACGGGCCCAACCATCTTCCCAACAGGCACACCTGCGCGCTCGACGTCGTCACTAGGTCACCAGACCAGACCAGGCCAGGCTAATCCATACCATACGGTGATTTTGTAAGCGTGCGTATATGAGACCTTTGCTTGTTGAAAACCGCTGCCACCTGTCGGTAATAGCGGCGGTCCGTCTGTTCCCGGCGCGGAGCAACGCCTGCTGGACTAGCGTTGTGACCCCTTTGTGTGTGAAATCATCACATCGTTGCACGCCGTACTTTGTTGGCTGACTTCTTGTGCGTCGTGCGTGGGCCTGCTGGGTCCAGTTGAACAGCGGCGGTGACTCAATAGGGCGTGCAGACCCGGTGCAGCGGGTCTCAATGTCGGTGTGCTTTTGGGTGTGCTGCGTGTGTTGGAGTGGCTGCGGCGACGTGTGGTTGGTGTGGGAGCGATGTGGAGCGGCAAGGAGCGGCAGGATGCGTGGATGGAGGGTGGTAGAGTGGCGTGTGAAGCAGCAGTGCGCGCGCAAGATGGTGTGTGAGCAGGGTGTTGTTTGTGGTCGAGTGTCGGTGTCGTCTAGTGGTTAGGACGTGAGCTTAACACGCTCAAGATCGAGGGTTCGATCCCCTCCTCCGATATCTTCTTGTCCTTTTGCCTCTGCGTGCACATTTTAGTTCCCTGCTGTTCTGACACTTGGCCACGGTTTACACCGTTTTCTTCTGGTTCACTTGGATGTACGGGCCCGTGGCCACGCGCTAGTGGCGTTCTCTAGCTCAGCACGCTTTGTGCAGCTTCTGAATTGCATGCCGATGCGAAAAGCGTGCACGGGGTCGAAGAAAGGCAGCGCAAAGATAGAGGGATGTGAACGGCAGTGCTGCGAGGAAGTGGGCATTGCAGGCGGTCACCGGGGTGAGGAACGGTGTGGTGTGGTGTGTGGTGGTGGACGTTGCGTGTGGCGTGCGTTAGGGGGAATGCGTCGAGAGGGTGAATTTTGTATAAATTTCAGCGACAGCTTGGCCGAGTGGTTAAGGCGATAGACTAGAAATCTATTGGGGTAACCCGCGTGAGTTCAAATCTCACAGCTGTCGGACCCATTTTGCCTTTTAATTTCACGCATTGTATCTACTGCCATTGCACGCCATCGGTGCTTATCAGGCGGTCTGCTGCCCCACTCCATGCCTCACCGACTCACTCCGCAGCTGATTCCACCCGAAGCGTCCTTCGTACAGCTTCTCAAGACATCCTTCCCACACAACGGAGTCTTTCCTACGGGCCCAACCATCTTCCCAACAGGCACACCTGCGCGCTCGACGTCGTCACTAGGTCACCAGACCAGACCAGGCCAGGCTAATCCATACCATACGGTGATTTTGTAAGCGTGCGTATATGAGACCTTTGCTTGTTGAAAACCGCTGCCACCTGTCGGTAATAGCGGCGGTCCGTCTGTTCCCGGCGCGGAGCAACGCCTGCTGGACTAGCGTTGTGACCCCTTTGTGTGTGAAATCATCACATCGTTGCACGCCGTACTTTGTTGGCTGACTTCTTGTGCGTCGTGCGTGGGCCTGCTGGGTCCAGTTGAACAGCGGCGGTGACTCAATAGGGCGTGCAGACCCGGTGCAGCGGGTCTCAATGTCGGTGTGCTTTTGGGTGTGCTGCGTGTGTTGGAGTGGCTGCGGCGACGTGTGGTTGGTGTGGGAGCGATGTGGAGCGGCAAGGAGCGGCAGGATGCGTGGATGGAGGGTGGTAGAGTGGCGTGTGAAGCAGCAGTGCGCGCGCAAGATGGTGTGTGAGCAGGGTGTTGTTTGTGGTCGAGTGTCGGTGTCGTCTAGTGGTTAGGACGTGAGCTTAACACGCTCAAGATCGAGGGTTCGATCCCCTCCTCCGATATCTTCTTGTCCTTTTGCCTCTGCGTGCACATTTTAGTTCCCTGCTGTTCTGACACTTGGCCACGGTTTACACCGTTTTCTTCTGGTTCACTTGGATGTACGGGCCCGTGGCCACGCGCTAGTGGCGTTCTCTAGCTCAGCACGCTTTGTGCAGCTTCTGAATTGCATGCCGATGCGAAAAGCGTGCACGGGGTCGAAGAAAGGCAGCGCAAAGATAGAGGGATGTGAACGGCAGTGCTGCGAGGAAGTGGGCATTGCAGGCGGTCACCGGGGTGAGGAACGGTGTGGTGTGGTGTGTGGTGGTGGACGTTGCGTGTGGCGTGCGTTAGGGGGAACGCGTCGAGAGGGTGAATTTTGTATAAATTTCAGCGACAGCTTGGCCGAGTGGTTAAGGCGATAGACTAGAAATCTATTGGGGTAACCCGCGTGAGTTCAAATCTCACAGCTGTCGGACCCATTTTGCCTTTTAATTTCACGCATTGTATCTACTGCCATTGCACGCCATCGGTGCTTATCAGGCGGTCTGCTGCCCCACTCCATGCCTCACCGACTCACTCCGCAGCTGATTCCACCCGAAGCGTCCTTCGTACAGCTTCTCAAGACATCCTTCCCACACAACGGAGTCTTTCCTACGGGCCCAACCATCTTCCCAACAGGCACACCTGCGCGCTCGACGTCGTCACTAGGTCACCAGACCAGACCAGGCCAGGCTAATCCATACCATACGGTGATTTTGTAAGCGTGCGTATATGAGACCTTTGCTTGTTGAAAACCGCTGCCACCTGTCGGTAATAGCGGCGGTCCGTCTGTTCCCGGCGCGGAGCAACGCCTGCTGGACTAGCGTTGTGACCCCTTTGTGTGTGAAATCATCACATCGTTGCACGCCGTACTTTGCTGGCTGACTTCTTGTGCGTCGTGCGTGGGCCTGCTGGGTCCAGTTGAACAGCGGCGGTGACTCAATAGGGCGTGCAGACCCGGTGCAGCGGGTCTCAATGTCGGTGTGCTTTTGGGTGTGCTGCGTGTGTTGGAGTGGCTGCGGCGACGTGTGGTTGGTGTGGGAGCGATGTGGAGCGGCAAGGAGCGGCGGGATGCGTGGATGGAGGGTGGTAGAGTGGCGTGTGAAGCAGCAGTGCGCGCGCAAGATTGTGTGTGAGCAGGGTGTTGTTTGTGGTCGAGTGTCGGTGTCGTCTAGTGGTTAGGACGTGAGCTTAACACGCTCAAGATCGAGGGTTCGATCCCCTCCTCCGATATCTTCTTGTCCTTTTGCCTCTGCGTGCACATTTTAGTTCCCTGCTGTTCTGACACTTGGCCACGGTTTACACCGTTTTCTTCTGGTTCACTTGGATGTACGGGCCCGTGGCCACGCGCTAGTGGCGTTCTCTAGCTCAGCACGCTTTGTGCAGCTTCTGAATTGCATGCCGATGCGAAAAGCGTGCACGGGGTCGAAGAAAGGCAGCGCAAAGATAGAGGGATGTGAACGGCAGTGCTGCGAGGAAGTGGGCATTGCAGGCGGTCACCGGGGTGAGGAACGGTGTGGTGTGGTGTGTGGTGGTGGACGTTGCGTGTGGCGTGCGTTAGGGGGAATGCGTCGAGAGGGTGAATTTTGTATAAATTTCAGCGACAGCTTGGCCGAGTGGTTAAGGCGATAGACTAGAAATCTATTGGGGTAACCCGCGTGAGTCCAAATCTCACAGCTGTCGGACCCATTTTGCCTTTTAATTTCACGCATTGTATCTACTGCCATTGCACGCCATCGGTGCTTATCAGGCGGTCTGCTGCCCCACTCCATGCCTCACCGACTCACTCCGCAGCTGATTCCACCCGAAGCGTCCTTCGTACAGCTTCTCAAGACATCCTTCCCACACAACGGAGTCTTTCCTACGGGCTTAACCATCTTCCCAACAGGCACACCTGCGCGCTCGACGTCGTCACTAGGTCACCAGACCAGATCAGGCCAGGCTAATCCATACCATACGGTGATTTTGTAAGCGTGCGTATATGAGACCTTTGCTTGTTGAAAACCGCTGCCACCTGTCGGTAATAGCGGCGGTCCGTCTGTTCCCGGCGCGGAGCAACGCCTGCTGGACTAGCGTTGTGACCCCTTTGTGTGTGAAATCATCACATCGTTGCACGCCGTACTTTGCTGGCTGACTTCTTGTGCGTCGTGCGTGGGCCTGCTGGGTCCAGTTGAACAGCGGCGGTGACTCAATAGGGCGTGCAGACCCGGTGCAGCGGGTCTCAATGTCGGTGTGCTTTTGGGTGTGCTGCGTGTGTTGGAGTGGCTGCGGCGACGTGTGGTTGGTGTGGGAGCGATGTGGAGCGGCAAGGAGCGGCAGGATGCGTGGATGGAGGGTGGTAGAGTGGCGTGTGAAGCAGCAGTGCGCGCGCAAGATGGTGTGTGAGCAGGGTGTTGTTTGTGGTCGAGTGTCGGTGTCGTCTAGTGGTTAGGACGTGAGCTTAACACGCTCAAGATCGAGGGTTCGATCCCCTCCTCCGATATCTTCTTGTCCTTTTGCCTCTGCGTGCACATTTTAGTTCCCTGCTGTTCTGACACTTGGCCACGGTTTACACCGTTTTCTTCTGGTTCACTTGGATGTACGGGCCCGTGGCCACGCGCTAGTGGCGTTCTCTAGCTCAGCACGCTTTGTGCAGCTTCTGAATTGCATGCCGATGCGAAAAGCGTGCACGGGGTCGAAGAAAGGCAGCGCAAAGATAGAGGGATGTGAACGGCAGTGCTGCGAGGAAGTGGGCATTGCAGGCGGTCACCGGGGTGAGGAACGGTGTGGTGTGGTGTGTGGTGGTGGACGTTGCGTGTGGCGTGCGTTAGGGGGAATGCGTCGAGAGGGTGAATTTTGTATAAATTTCAGCGACAGCTTGGCCGAGTGGTTAAGGCGATAGACTAGAAATCTATTGGGGTAACCCGCGTGAGTTCAAATCTCACAGCTGTCGGACCCATTTTGCCTTTTAATTTCACGCATTGTATCTACTGCCATTGCACGCCATCGGTGCTTATCAGGCGGTCTGCTGCCCCACTCCATGCCTCACCGACTCACTCCGCAGCTGATTCCACCCGAAGCGTCCTTCGTACAGCTTCTCAAGACATCCTTCCCACACAACGGAGTCTTTCCTACGGGCCCAACCATCTTCCCAACAGGCACACCTGCGCGCTCGACGTCGTCACTAGGTCACCAGACCAGACCAGGCCAGGCTAATCCATACCATACGGTGATTTTGTAAGCGTGCGTATATGAGACCTTTGCTTGTTGAAAACCGCTGCCACCTGTCGGTAATAGCGGCGGTCCGTCTGTTCCCGGCGCGGAGCAACGCCTGCTGGACTAGCGTTGTGACCCCTTTGTGTGTGAAATCATCACATCGTTGCACGCCGTACTTTGTTGGCTGACTTCTTGTGCGTCGTGCGTGGGCCTGCTGGGTCCAGTTGAACAGCGGCGGTGACTCAATAGGGCGTGCAGACCCGGTGCAGCGGGTCTCAATGTCGGTGTGCTTTTGGGTGTGCTGCGTGTGTTGGAGTGGCTGCGGCGACGTGTGGTTGGTGTGGGAGCGATGTGGAGCGGCAAGGAGCGGCAGGATGCGTGGATGGAGGGTGGTAGAGTGGCGTGTGAAGCAGCAGTGCGCGCGCAAGATGGTGTGTGAGCAGGGTGTTGTTTGTGGTCGAGTGTCGGTGTCGTCTAGTGGTTAGGACGTGAGCTTAACACGCTCAAGATCGAGGGTTCGATCCCCTCCTCCGATATCTTCTTGTCCTTTTGCCTCTGCGTGCACATTTTAGTTCCCTGCTGTTCTGACACTTGGCCACGGTTTACACCGTTTTCTTCTGGTTCACTTGGATGTACGGGCCCGTGGCCACGCGCTAGTGGCGTTCTCTAGCTCAGCACGCTTTGTGCAGCTTCTGAATTGCATGCCGATGCGAAAAGCGTGCACGGGGTCGAAGAAAGGCAGCGCAAAGATAGAGGGATGTGAACGGCAGTGCTGCGAGGAAGTGGGCATTGCAGGCGGTCACCGGGGTGAGGAACGGTGTGGTGTGGTGTGTGGTGGTGGACGTTGCGTGTGGCGTGCGTTAGGGGGAATGCGTCGAGAGGGTGAATTTTGTATAAATTTCAGCGACAGCTTGGCCGAGTGGTTAAGGCGATAGACTAGAAATCTATTGGGGTAACCCGCGTGAGTTCAAATCTCACAGCTGTCGGACCCATTTTGCCTTTTAATTTCACGCATTGTATCTACTGCCATTGCACGCCATCGGTGCTTATCAGGCGGTCTGCTGCCCCACTCCATGCCTCACCGACTCACTCCGCAGCTGATTCCACCCGAAGCGTCCTTCGTACAGCTTCTCAAGACATCCTTCCCACACAACGGAGTCTTTCCTACGGGCCCAACCATCTTCCCAACAGGCACACCTGCGCGCTCGACGTCGTCACTAGGTCACCAGACCAGACCAGGCCAGGCTAATCCATACCATACGGTGATTTTGTAAGCGTGCGTATATGAGACCTTTGCTTGTTGAAAACCGCTGCCACCTGTCGGTAATAGCGGCGGTCCGTCTGTTCCCGGCGCGGAGCAACGCCTGCTGGACTAGCGTTGTGACCCCTTTGTGTGTGAAATCATCACATCGTTGCACGCCGTACTTTGTTGGCTGACTTCTTGTGCGTCGTGCGTGGGCCTGCTGGGTCCAGTTGAACAGCGGCGGTGACTCAATAGGGCGTGCAGACCCGGTGCAGCGGGTCTCAATGTCGGTGTGCTTTTGGGTGTGCTGCGTGTGTTGGAGTGGCTGCGGCGACGTGTGGTTGGTGTGGGAGCGATGTGGAGCGGCAAGGAGCGGCAGGATGCGTGGATGGAGGGTGGTAGAGTGGCGTGTGAAGCAGCAGTGCGCGCGCAAGATGGTGTGTGAGCAGGGTGTTGTTTGTGGTCGAGTGTCGGTGTCGTCTAGTGGTTAGGACGTGAGCTTAACACGCTCAAGATCGAGGGTTCGATCCCCTCCTCCGATATCTTCTTGTCCTTTTGCCTCTGCGTGCACATTTTAGTTCCCTGCTGTTCTGACACTTGGCCACGGTTTACACCGTTTTCTTCTGGTTCACTTGGATGTACGGGCCCGTGGCCACGCGCTAGTGGCGTTCTCTAGCTCAGCACGCTTTGTGCAGCTTCTGAATTGCATGCCGATGCGAAAAGCGTGCACGGGGTCGAAGAAAGGCAGCGCAAAGATAGAGGGATGTGAACGGCAGTGCTGCGAGGAAGTGGGCATTGCAGGCGGTCACCGGGGTGAGGAACGGTGTGGTGTGGTGTGTGGTGGTGGACGTTGCGTGTGGCGTGCGTTAGGGGGAATGCGTCGAGAGGGTGAATTTTGTATAAATTTCAGCGACAGCTTGGCCGAGTGGTTAAGGCGATAGACTAGAAATCTATTGGGGTAACCCGCGTGAGTCCAAATCTCACAGCTGTCGGACCCATTTTGCCTTTTAATTTCACGCATTGTATCTACTGCCATTGCACGCCATCGGTGCTTATCAGGCGGTCTGCTGCCCCACTCCATGCCTCACCGACTCACTCCGCAGCTGATTCCACCCGAAGCGTCCTTCGTACAGCTTCTCAAGACATCCTTCCCACACAACGGAGTCTTTCCTACGGGCTTAACCATCTTCCCAACAGGCACACCTGCGCGCTCGACGTCGTCACTAGGTCACCAGACCAGATCAGGCCAGGCTAATCCATACCATACGGTGATTTTGTAAGCGTGCGTATATGAGACCTTTGCTTGTTGAAAACCGCTGCCACCTGTCGGTAATAGCGGCGGTCCGTCTGTTCCCGGCGCGGAGCAACGCCTGCTGGACTAGCGTTGTGACCCCTTTGTGTGTGAAATCATCACATCGTTGCACGCCGTACTTTGCTGGCTGACTTCTTGTGCGTCGTGCGTGGGCCTGCTGGGTCCAGTTGAACAGCGGCGGTGACTCAATAGGGCGTGCAGACCCGGTGCAGCGGGTCTCAATGTCGGTGTGCTTTTGGGTGTGCTGCGTGTGTTGGAGTGGCTGCGGCGACGTGTGGTTGGTGTGGGAGCGATGTGGAGCGGCAAGGAGCGGCGGGATGCGTGGATGGAGGGTGGTAGAGTGGCGTGTGAAGCAGCAGTGCGCGCGCAAGATTGTGTGTGAGCAGGGTGTTGTTTGTGGTCGAGTGTCGGTGTCGTCTAGTGGTTAGGACGTGAGCTTAACACGCTCAAGATCGAGGGTTCGATCCCCTCCTCCGATATCTTCTTGTCCTTTTGCCTCTGCGTGCACATTTTAGTTCCCTGCTGTTCTGACACTTGGCCACGGTTTACACCGTTTTCTTCTGGTTCACTTGGATGTACGGGCCCGTGGCCACGCGCTAGTGGCGTTCTCTAGCTCAGCACGCTTTGTGCAGCTTCTGAATTGCATGCCGATGCGAAAAGCGTGCACGGGGTCGAAGAAAGGCAGCGCAAAGATAGAGGGATGTGAACGGCAGTGCTGCGAGGAAGTGGGCATTGCAGGCGGTCACCGGGGTGAGGAACGGTGTGGTGTGGTGTGTGGTGGTGGACGTTGCGTGTGGCGTGCGTTAGGGGGAATGCGTCGAGAGGGTGAATTTTGTATAAATTTCAGCGACAGCTTGGCCGAGTGGTTAAGGCGATAGACTAGAAATCTATTGGGGTAACCCGCGTGAGTCCAAATCTCACAGCTGTCGGACCCATTTTGCCTTTTAATTTCACGCATTGTATCTACTGCCATTGCACGCCATCGGTGCTTATCAGGCGGTCTGCTGCCCCACTCCATGCCTCACCGACTCACTCCGCAGCTGATTCCACCCGAAGCGTCCTTCGTACAGCTTCTCAAGACATCCTTCCCACACAACGGAGTCTTTCCTACGGGCTTAACCATCTTCCCAACAGGCACACCTGCGCGCTCGACGTCGTCACTAGGTCACCAGACCAGATCAGGCCAGGCTAATCCATACCATACGGTGATTTTGTAAGCGTGCGTATATGAGACCTTTGCTTGTTGAAAACCGCTGCCACCTGTCGGTAATAGCGGCGGTCCGTCTGTTCCCGGCGCGGAGCAACGCCTGCTGGACTAGCGTTGTGACCCCTTTGTGTGTGAAATCATCACATCGTTGCACGCCGTACTTTGCTGGCTGACTTCTTGTGCGTCGTGCGTGGGCCTGCTGGGTCCAGTTGAACAGCGGCGGTGACTCAATAGGGCGTGCAGACCCGGTGCAGCGGGTCTCAATGTCGGTGTGCTTTTGGGTGTGCTGCGTGTGTTGGAGTGGCTGCGGCGACGTGTGGTTGGTGTGGGAGCGATGTGGAGCGGCAAGGAGCGGCGGGATGCGTGGATGGAGGGTGGTAGAGTGGCGTGTGAAGCAGCAGTGCGCGCGCAAGATTGTGTGTGAGCAGGGTGTTGTTTGTGGTCGAGTGTCGGTGTCGTCTAGTGGTTAGGACGTGAGCTTAACACGCTCAAGATCGAGGGTTCGATCCCCTCCTCCGATATCTTCTTGTCCTTTTGCCTCTGCGTGCACATTTTAGTTCCCTGCTGTTCTGACACTTGGCCACGGTTTACACCGTTTTCTTCTGGTTCACTTGGATGTACGGGCCCGTGGCCACGCGCTAGTGGCGTTCTCTAGCTCAGCACGCTTTGTGCAGCTTCTGAATTGCATGCCGATGCGAAAAGCGTGCACGGGGTCGAAGAAAGGCAGCGCAAAGATAGAGGGATGTGAACGGCAGTGCTGCGAGGAAGTGGGCATTGCAGGCGGTCACCGGGGTGAGGAACGGTGTGGTGTGGTGTGTGGTGGTGGACGTTGCGTGTGGCGTGCGTTAGGGGGAATGCGTCGAGAGGGTGAATTTTGTATAAATTTCAGCGACAGCTTGGCCGAGTGGTTAAGGCGATAGACTAGAAATCTATTGGGGTAACCCGCGTGAGTTCAAATCTCACAGCTGTCGGACCCATTTTGCCTTTTAATTTCACGCATTGTATCTACTGCCATTGCACGCCATCGGTGCTTATCAGGCGGTCTGCTGCCCCACTCCATGCCTCACCGACTCACTCCGCAGCTGATTCCACCCGAAGCGTCCTTCGTACAGCTTCTCAAGACATCCTTCCCACACAACGGAGTCTTTCCTACGGGCCCAACCATCTTCCCAACAGGCACACCTGCGCGCTCGACGTCGTCACTAGGTCACCAGACCAGACCAGGCCAGGCTAATCCATACCATACGGTGATTTTGTAAGCGTGCGTATATGAGACCTTTGCTTGTTGAAAACCGCTGCCACCTGTCGGTAATAGCGGCGGTCCGTCTGTTCCCGGCGCGGAGCAACGCCTGCTGGACTAGCGTTGTGACCCCTTTGTGTGTGAAATCATCACATCGTTGCACGCCGTAGTTTGTTGGCTGACTTCTTGTGCGTCGTGCGTGGGCCTGCTGGGTCCAGTTGAACAGCGGCGGTGACTCAATAGGGCGTGCAGACCCGGTGCAGCGGGTCTCAATGTCGGTGTGCTTTTGGGTGTGCTGCGTGTGTTGGAGTGGCTGCGGCGACGTGTGGTTGGTGTGGGAGCGATGTGGAGCGGCAAGGAGCGGCGGGATGCGTGGATGGAGGGTGGTAGAGTGGCGTGTGAAGCAGCAGTGCGCGCGCAAGATTGTGTGTGAGCAGGGTGTTGTTTGTGGTCGAGTGTCGGTGTCGTCTAGTGGTTAGGACGTGAGCTTAACACGCTCAAGATCGAGGGTTCGATCCCCTCCTCCGATATCTTCTTGTCCTTTTGCCTCTGCGTGCACATTTTAGTTCCTGCTGTTCTGACACTTGGCCACGGTTTACACCGTTTTCTTCTGGTTCACTTGGATGTACGGGCCCGTGGCCACGCGCTAGTGGCGTTCTCTAGCTCAGCACGCTTTGTGCAGCTTCTGAATTGCATGCCGATGCGAAAAGCGTGCACGGGGTCGAAGAAAGGCAGCGCAAAGATAGAGGGATGTGAACGGCAGTGCTGCGAGGAAGTGGGCATTGCAGGCGGTCACCGGGGTGAGGAACGGTGTGGTGTGGTGTGTGGTGGTGGACGTTGCGTGTGGCGTGCGTTAGGGGGAATGCGTCGAGAGGGTGAATTTTGTATAAATTTCAGCGACAGCTTGGCCGAGTGGTTAAGGCGATAGACTAGAAATCTATTGGGGTAACCCGCGTGAGTTCAAATCTCACAGCTGTCGGACCCATTTTGCCTTTTAATTTCACGCATTGTATCTACTGCCATTGCACGCCATCGGTGCTTATCAGGCGGTCTGCTGCCCCACTCCATGCCTCACCGACTCACTCCGCAGCTGATTCCACCCGAAGCGTCCTTCGTACAGCTTCTCAAGACATCCTTCCCACACAACGGAGTCTTTCCTACGGGCCCAACCATCTTCCCAACAGGCACACCTGCGCGCTCGACGTCGTCACTAGGTCACCAGACCAGACCAGGCCAGGCTAATCCATACCATACGGTGATTTTGTAAGCGTGCGTATATGAGACCTTTGCTTGTTGAAAACCGCTGCCACCTGTCGGTAATAGCGGCGGTCCGTCTGTTCCCGGCGCGGAGCAACGCCTGCTGGACTAGCGTTGTGACCCCTTTGTGTGTGAAATCATCACATCGTTGCACGCCGTACTTTGTTGGCTGACTTCTTGTGCGTCGTGCGTGGGCCTGCTGGGTCCAGTTGAACAGCGGCGGTGACTCAATAGGGCGTGCAGACCCGGTGCAGCGGGTCTCAATGTCGGTGTGCTTTTGGGTGTGCTGCGTGTGTTGGAGTGGCTGCGGCGACGTGTGGTTGGTGTGGGAGCGATGTGGAGCGGCAAGGAGCGGCAGGATGCGTGGATGGAGGGTGGTAGAGTGGCGTGTGAAGCAGCAGTGCGCGCGCAAGATGGTGTGTGAGCAGGGTGTTGTTTGTGGTCGAGTGTCGGTGTCGTCTAGTGGTTAGGACGTGAGCTTAACACGCTCAAGACGAGGGTTCGATCCCCTCCTCCGATATCTTCTTGTCCTTTTGCCTCTGCGTGCACATTTTAGTTCCCTGCTGTTCTGACACTTGGCCACGGTTTACACCGTTTTCTTCTGGTTCACTTGGATGTACGGGCCCGTGGCCACGCGCTAGTGGCGTTCTCTAGCTCAGCACGCTTTGTGCAGCTTCTGAATTGCATGCCGATGCGAAAAGCGTGCACGGGGTCGAAGAAAGGCAGCGCAAAGATAGAGGGATGTGAACGGCAGTGCTGCGAGGAAGTGGGCATTGCAGGCGGTCACCGGGGTGAGGAACGGTGTGGTGTGGTGTGTGGTGGTGGACGTTGCGTGTGGCGTGCGTTAGGGGGAATGCGTCGAGAGGGTGAATTTTGTATAAATTTCAGCGACAGCTTGGCCGAGTGGTTAAGGCGATAGACTAGAAATCTATTGGGGTAACCCGCGTGAGTTCAAATCTCACAGCTGTCGGACCCATTTTGCCTTTTAATTTCACGCATTGTATCTACTGCCATTGCACGCCATCGGTGCTTATCAGGCGGTCTGCTGCCCCACTCCATGCCTCACCGACTCACTCCGCAGCTGATTCCACCCGAAGCGTCCTTCGTACAGCTTCTCAAGACATCCTTCCCACACAACGGAGTCTTTCCTACGGGCCCAACCATCTTCCCAACAGGCACACCTGCGCGCTCGACGTCGTCACTAGGTCACCAGACCAGACCAGGCCAGGCTAATCCATACCATACGGTGATTTTGTAAGCGTGCGTATATGAGACCTTTGCTTGTTGAAAACCGCTGCCACCTGTCGGTAATAGCGGCGGTCCGTCTGTTCCCGGCGCGGAGCAACGCCTGCTGGACTAGCGTTGTGACCCCTTTGTGTGTGAAATCATCACATCGTTGCACGCCGTACTTTGTTGGCTGACTTCTTGTGCGTCGTGCGTGGGCCTGCTGGGTCCAGTTGAACAGCGGCGGTGACTCAATAGGGCGTGCAGACCCGGTGCAGCGGGTCTCAATGTCGGTGTGCTTTTGGGTGTGCTGCGTGTGTTGGAGTGGCTGCGGCGACGTGTGGTTGGTGTGGGAGCGATGTGGAGCGGCAAGGAGCGGCGGGATGCGTGGATGGAGGGTGGTAGAGTGGCGTGTGAAGCAGCAGTGCGCGCGCAAGATTGTGTGTGAGCAGGGTGTTGTTTGTGGTCGAGTGTCGGTGTCGTCTAGTGGTTAGGACGTGAGCTTAACACGCTCAAGATCGAGGGTTCGATCCCCTCCTCCGATATCTTCTTGTCCTTTTGCCTCTGCGTGCACATTTTAGTTCCTGCTGTTCTGACACTTGGCCACGGTTTACACCGTTTTCTTCTGGTTCACTTGGATGTACGGGCCCGTGGCCACGCGCTAGTGGCGTTCTCTAGCTCAGCACGCTTTGTGCAGCTTCTGAATTGCATGCCGATGCGAAAAGCGTGCACGGGGTCGAAGAAAGGCAGCGCAAAGATAGAGGGATGTGAACGGCAGTGCTGCGAGGAAGTGGGCATTGCAGGCGGTCACCGGGGTGAGGAACGGTGTGGTGTGGTGTGTGGTGGTGGACGTTGCGTGTGGCGTGCGTTAGGGGGAATGCGTCGAGAGGGTGAATTTTGTATAAATTTCAGCGACAGCTTGGCCGAGTGGTTAAGGCGATAGACTAGAAATCTATTGGGGTAACCCGCGTGAGTTCAAATCTCACAGCTGTCGGACCCATTTTGCCTTTTAATTTCACGCATTGTATCTACTGCCATTGCACGCCATCGGTGCTTATCAGGCGGTCTGCTGCCCCACTCCATGCCTCACCGACTCACTCCGCAGCTGATTCCACCCGAAGCGTCCTTCGTACAGCTTCTCAAGACATCCTTCCCACACAACGGAGTCTTTCCTACGGGCCCAACCATCTTCCCAACAGGCACACCTGCGCGCTCGACGTCGTCACTAGGTCACCAGACCAGACCAGGCCAGGCTAATCCATACCATACGGTGATTTTGTAAGCGTGCGTATATGAGACCTTTGCTTGTTGAAAACCGCTGCCACCTGTCGGTAATAGCGGCGGTCCGTCTGTTCCCGGCGCGGAGCAACGCCTGCTGGACTAGCGTTGTGACCCCTTTGTGTGTGAAATCATCACATCGTTGCACGCCGTACTTTGTTGGCTGACTTCTTGTGCGTCGTGCGTGGGCCTGCTGGGTCCAGTTGAACAGCGGCGGTGACTCAATAGGGCGTGCAGACCCGGTGCAGCGGGTCTCAATGTCGGTGTGCTTTTGGGTGTGCTGCGTGTGTTGGAGTGGCTGCGGCGACGTGTGGTTGGTGTGGGAGCGATGTGGAGCGGCAAGGAGCGGCAGGATGCGTGGATGGAGGGTGGTAGAGTGGCGTGTGAAGCAGCAGTGCGCGCGCAAGATGGTGTGTGAGCAGGGTGTTGTTTGTGGTCGAGTGTCGGTGTCGTCTAGTGGTTAGGACGTGAGCTTAACACGCTCAAGACGAGGGTTCGATCCCCTCCTCCGATATCTTCTTGTCCTTTTGCCTCTGCGTGCACATTTTAGTTCCCTGCTGTTCTGACACTTGGCCACGGTTTACACCGTTTTCTTCTGGTTCACTTGGATGTACGGGCCCGTGGCCACGCGCTAGTGGCGTTCTCTAGCTCAGCACGCTTTGTGCAGCTTCTGAATTGCATGCCGATGCGAAAAGCGTGCACGGGGTCGAAGAAAGGCAGCGCAAAGATAGAGGGATGTGAACGGCAGTGCTGCGAGGAAGTGGGCATTGCAGGCGGTCACCGGGGTGAGGAACGGTGTGGTGTGGTGTGTGGTGGTGGACGTTGCGTGTGGCGTGCGTTAGGGGGAATGCGTCGAGAGGGTGAATTTTGTATAAATTTCAGCGACAGCTTGGCCGAGTGGTTAAGGCGATAGACTAGAAATCTATTGGGGTAACCCGCGTGAGTTCAAATCTCACAGCTGTCGGACCCATTTTGCCTTTTAATTTCACGCATTGTATCTACTGCCATTGCACGCCATCGGTGCTTATCAGGCGGTCTGCTGCCCCACTCCATGCCTCACCGACTCACTCCGCAGCTGATTCCACCCGAAGCGTCCTTCGTACAGCTTCTCAAGACATCCTTCCCACACAACGGAGTCTTTCCTACGGGCCCAACCATCTTCCCAACAGGCACACCTGCGCGCTCGACGTCGTCACTAGGTCACCAGACCAGACCAGGCCAGGCTAATCCATACCATACGGTGATTTTGTAAGCGTGCGTATATGAGACCTTTGCTTGTTGAAAACCGCTGCCACCTGTCGGTAATAGCGGCGGTCCGTCTGTTCCCGGCGCGGAGCAACGCCTGCTGGACTAGCGTTGTGACCCCTTTGTGTGTGAAATCATCACATCGTTGCACGCCGTACTTTGTTGGCTGACTTCTTGTGCGTCGTGCGTGGGCCTGCTGGGTCCAGTTGAACAGCGGCGGTGACTCAATAGGGCGTGCAGACCCGGTGCAGCGGGTCTCAATGTCGGTGTGCTTTTGGGTGTGCTGCGTGTGTTGGAGTGGCTGCGGCGACGTGTGGTTGGTGTGGGAGCGATGTGGAGCGGCAAGGAGCGGCAGGATGCGTGGATGGAGGGTGGTAGAGTGGCGTGTGAAGCAGCAGTGCGCGCGCAAGATGGTGTGTGAGCAGGGTGTTGTTTGTGGTCGAGTGTCGGTGTCGTCTAGTGGTTAGGACGTGAGCTTAACACGCTCAAGATCGAGGGTTCGATCCCCTCCTCCGATATCTTCTTGTCCTTTTGCCTCTGCGTGCACATTTTAGTTCCCTGCTGTTCTGACACTTGGCCACGGTTTACACCGTTTTCTTCTGGTTCACTTGGATGTACGGGCCCGTGGCCACGCGCTAGTGGCGTTCTCTAGCTCAGCACGCTTTGTGCAGCTTCTGAATTGCATGCCGATGCGAAAAGCGTGCACGGGGTCGAAGAAAGGCAGCGCAAAGATAGAGGGATGTGAACGGCAGTGCTGCGAGGAAGTGGGCATTGCAGGCGGTCACCGGGGTGAGGAACGGTGTGGTGTGGTGTGTGGTGGTGGACGTTGCGTGTGGCGTGCGTTAGGGGGAATGCGTCGAGAGGGTGAATTTTGTATAAATTTCAGCGACAGCTTGGCCGAGTGGTTAAGGCGATAGACTAGAAATCTATTGGGGTAACCCGCGTGAGTTCAAATCTCACAGCTGTCGGACCCATTTTGCCTTTTAATTTCACGCATTGTATCTACTGCCATTGCACGCCATCGGTGCTTATCAGGCGGTCTGCTGCCCCACTCCATGCCTCACCGACTCACTCCGCAGCTGATTCCACCCGAAGCGTCCTTCGTACAGCTTCTCAAGACATCCTTCCCACACAACGGAGTCTTTCCTACGGGCCCAACCATCTTCCCAACAGGCACACCTGCGCGCTCGACGTCGTCACTAGGTCACCAGACCAGACCAGGCCAGGCTAATCCATACCATACGGTGATTTTGTAAGCGTGCGTATATGAGACCTTTGCTTGTTGAAAACCGCTGCCACCTGTCGGTAATAGCGGCGGTCCGTCTGTTCCCGGCGCGGAGCAACGCCTGCTGGACTAGCGTTGTGACCCCTTTGTGTGTGAAATCATCACATCGTTGCACGCCGTAGTTTGTTGGCTGACTTCTTGTGCGTCGTGCGTGGGCCTGCTGGGTCCAGTTGAACAGCGGCGGTGACTCAATAGGGCGTGCAGACCCGGTGCAGCGGGTCTCAATGTCGGTGTGCTTTTGGGTGTGCTGCGTGTGTTGGAGTGGCTGCGGCGACGTGTGGTTGGTGTGGGAGCGATGTGGAGCGGCAAGGAGCGGCGGGATGCGTGGATGGAGGGTGGTAGAGTGGCGTGTGAAGCAGCAGTGCGCGCGCAAGATGGTGTGTGAGCAGGGTGTTGTTTGTGGTCGAGTGTCGGTGTCGTCTAGTGGTTAGGACGTGAGCTTAACACGCTCAAGATCGAGGGTTCGATCCCCTCCTCCGATATCTTCTTGTCCTTTTGCCTCTGCGTGCACATTTTAGTTCCCTGCTGTTCTGACACTTGGCCACGGTTTACACCGTTTTCTTCTGGTTCACTTGGATGTACGGGCCCGTGGCCACGCGCTAGTGGCGTTCTCTAGCTCAGCACGCTTTGTGCAGCTTCTGAATTGCATGCCGATGCGAAAAGCGTGCACGGGGTCGAAGAAAGGCAGCGCAAAGATAGAGGGATGTGAACGGCAGTGCTGCGAGGAAGTGGGCATTGCAGGCGGTCACCGGGGTGAGGAACGGTGTGGTGTGGTGTGTGGTGGTGGACGTTGCGTGTGGCGTGCGTTAGGGGGAATGCGTCGAGAGGGTGAATTTTGTATAAATTTCAGCGACAGCTTGGCCGAGTGGTTAAGGCGATAGACTAGAAATCTATTGGGGTAACCCGCGTGAGTTCAAATCTCACAGCTGTCGGACCCATTTTGCCTTTTAATTTCACGCATTGTATCTACTGCCATTGCACGCCATCGGTGCTTATCAGGCGGTCTGCTGCCCCACTCCATGCCTCACCGACTCACTCCGCAGCTGATTCCACCCGAAGCGTCCTTCGTACAGCTTCTCAAGACATCCTTCCCACACAACGGAGTCTTTCCTACGGGCCCAACCATCTTCCCAACAGGCACACCTGCGCGCTCGACGTCGTCACTAGGTCACCAGACCAGATCAGGCCAGGCTAATCCATACCATACGGTGATTTTGTAAGCGTGCGTATATGAGACCTTTGCTTGTTGAAAACCGCTGCCACCTGTCGGTAATAGCGGCGGTCCGTCTGTTCCCGGCGCGGAGCAACGCCTGCTGGACTAGCGTTGTGACCCCTTTGTGTGTGAAATCATCACATCGTTGCACGCCGTACTTTGTTGGCTGACTTCTTGTGCGTCGTGCGTGGGCCTGCTGGGTCCAGTTGAACAGCGGCGGTGACTCAATAGGGCGTGCAGACCCGGTGCAGCGGGTCTCAATGTCGGTGTGCTTTTGGGTGTGCTGCGTGTGTTGGAGTGGCTGCGGCGACGTGTGGTTGGTGTGGGAGCGATGTGGAGCGGCAAGGAGCGGCAGGATGCGTGGATGGAGGGTGGTAGAGTGGCGTGTGAAGCAGCAGTGCGCGCGCAAGATGGTGTGTGAGCAGGGTGTTGTTTGTGGTCGAGTGTCGGTGTCGTCTAGTGGTTAGGACGTGAGCTTAACACGCTCAAGATCGAGGGTTCGATCCCCTCCTCCGATATCTTCTTGTCCTTTTGCCTCTGCGTGCACATTTTAGTTCCCTGCTGTTCTGACACTTGGCCACGGTTTACACCGTTTTCTTCTGGTTCACTTGGATGTACGGGCCCGTGGCCACGCGCTAGTGGCGTTCTCTAGCTCAGCACGCTTTGTGCAGCTTCTGAATTGCATGCCGATGCGAAAAGCGTGCACGGGGTCGAAGAAAGGCAGCGCAAAGATAGAGGGATGTGAACGGCAGTGCTGCGAGGAAGTGGGCATTGCAGGCGGTCACCGGGGTGAGGAACGGTGTGGTGTGGTGTGTGGTGGTGGACGTTGCGTGTGGCGTGCGTTAGGGGGAATGCGTCGAGAGGGTGAATTTTGTATAAATTTCAGCGACAGCTTGGCCGAGTGGTTAAGGCGATAGACTAGAAATCTATTGGGGTAACCCGCGTGAGTTCAAATCTCACAGCTGTCGGACCCATTTTGCCTTTTAATTTCACGCATTGTATCTACTGCCATTGCACGCCATCGGTGCTTATCAGGCGGTCTGCTGCCCCACTCCATGCCTCACCGACTCACTCCGCAGCTGATTCCACCCGAAGCGTCCTTCGTACAGCTTCTCAAGACATCCTTCCCACACAACGGAGTCTTTCCTACGGGCCCAACCATCTTCCCAACAGGCACACCTGCGCGCTCGACGTCGTCACTAGGTCACCAGACCAGATCAGGCCAGGCTAATCCATACCATACGGTGATTTTGTAAGCGTGCGTATATGAGACCTTTGCTTGTTGAAAACCGCTGCCACCTGTCGGTAATAGCGGCGGTCCGTCTGTTCCCGGCGCGGAGCAACGCCTGCTGGACTAGCGTTGTGACCCCTTTGTGTGTGAAATCATCACATCGTTGCACGCCGTACTTTGTTGGCTGACTTCTTGTGCGTCGTGCGTGGGCCTGCTGGGTCCAGTTGAACAGCGGCGGTGACTCAATAGGGCGTGCAGACCCGGTGCAGCGGGTCTCAATGTCGGTGTGCTTTTGGGTGTGCTGCGTGTGTTGGAGTGGCTGCGGCGACGTGTGGTTGGTGTGGGAGCGATGTGGAGCGGCAAGGAGCGGCAGGATGCGTGGATGGAGGGTGGTAGAGTGGCGTGTGAAGCAGCAGTGCGCGCGCAAGATTGTGTGTGAGCAGGGTGTTGTTTGTGGTCGAGTGTCGGTGTCGTCTAGTGGTTAGGACGTGAGCTTAACACGCTCAAGATCGAGGGTTCGATCCCCTCCTCCGATATCTTCTTGTCCTTTTGCCTCTGCGTGCACATTTTAGTTCCCTGCTGTTCTGACACTTGGCCACGGTTTACACCGTTTTCTTCTGGTTCACTTGGATGTACGGGCCCGTGGCCACGCGCTAGTGGCGTTCTCTAGCTCAGCACGCTTTGTGCAGCTTCTGAATTGCATGCCGATGCGAAAAGCGTGCACGGGGTCGAAGAAAGGCAGCGCAAAGATAGAGGGATGTGAACGGCAGTGCTGCGAGGAAGTGGGCATTGCAGGCGGTCACCGGGGTGAGGAACGGTGTGGTGTGGTGTGTGGTGGTGGACGTTGCGTGTGGCGTGCGTTAGGGGGAATGCGTCGAGAGGGTGAATTTTGTATAAATTTCAGCGACAGCTTGGCCGAGTGGTTAAGGCGATAGACTAGAAATCTATTGGGGTAACCCGCGTGAGTTCAAATCTCACAGCTGTCGGACCCATTTTGCCTTTTGATTTCACGCATTGTATCTACTGCCATTGCACGCCATCGGTGCTTATCAGGCGGTCTGCTGCCCCACTCCATGCCTCACCGACTCACTCCGCAGCTGATTCCACCCGAAGCGTCCTTCGTACAGCTTCTCACGACATCCTTCCCACACAACGGAGTCTGTCCTACGGGCCCAACCATCTTCCCAACAGGCACACCTGCGCGCTCGACGTCGTCACTAGGTCACCAGACCAGACCAGGCCAGGCTAATCCATACCATACGGTGATTTTGTAAGCGTGCGTATATGAGACCTTTGCTTGTTGAAAACCGCTGCCACCTGTCGGTAATAGCGGCGGTCCGTCTGTTCCCGGCGCGGAGCAACGCCTGCTGGACTAGCGTTGTGACCCCTTTGTGTGTGAAATCATCACATCGTTGCACGCCGTAGTTTGTTGGCTGACTTCTTGTGCGTCGTGCGTGGGCCTGCTGGGTCCAGTTGAACAGCGGCGGTGACTCAATAGGGCGTGCAGACCCGGTGCAGCGGGTCTCAATGTCGGTGTGCTTTTGGGTGTGCTGCGTGTGTTGGAGTGGCTGCGGCGACGTGTGGTTGGTGTGGGAGCGATGTGGAGCGGCAAGGAGCGGCAGGATGCGTGGATGGAGGGTGGTAGAGTGGCGTGTGAAGCAGCAGTGCGCGCGCAAGATTGTGTGTGAGCAGGGTGTTGTTTGTGGTCGAGTGTCGGTGTCGTCTAGTGGTTAGGACGTGAGCTTAACACGCTCAAGATCGAGGGTTCGATCCCCTCCTCCGATATCTTCTTGTCCTTTTGCCTCTGCGTGCACATTTTAGTTCCCTGCTGTTCTGACACTTGGCCACGGTTTACACCGTTTTCTTCTGGTTCACTTGGATGTACGGGCCCGTGGCCACGCGCTAGTGGCGTTCTCTAGCTCAGCACGCTTTGTGCAGCTTCTGAATTGCATGCCGATGCGAAAAGCGTGCACGGGGTCGAAGAAAGGCAGCGCAAAGATAGAGGGATGTGAACGGCAGTGCTGCGAGGAAGTGGGCATTGCAGGCGGTCACCGGGGTGAGGAACGGTGTGGTGTGGTGTGTGGTGGTGGACGTTGCGTGTGGCGTGCGTTAGGGGGAATGCGTCGAGAGGGTGAATTTTGTATAAATTTCAGCGACAGCTTGGCCGAGTGGTTAAGGCGATAGACTAGAAATCTATTGGGGTAACCCGCGTGAGTTCAAATCTCACAGCTAGTTGGGATGTTGTCGAAGCTCGAGGTTTTATCGTTGAGGGTATTACAGTGAACGAAGCTGAATATCATGGTTTGCCTGAAGGCATTCGTATGGCCTTGGCTCGGAATATCGCAGATCTGGTTGGGGTTGGCGATTCTCGCATCGCCATTCAGCAGGCTCAAGGTTTGATCCAATGTCTGAACCCAAGGTTGCAAGTCTTGCTCAATGAGTTTGATTCGCTTCGTCTCAAGTTTCAGTGGCTGAAGTTGGTTCATGTGAAACGGGAGTATAATGCTGCCGCAGATTATCTGACGTCCGAAACGCTGATAGCTGACAAGCCAGTTGTTATTGATAACCCGGTTGAGTTTGCCCAACTGAAGCAGTTGAATCAAATTCCCGAAAAGTTGGTCAAGGCTTGCGATGTCTCATCAGCTGAACCGGTTTCGGAGCAGTCAATGAACGATGGAGACGCATCTTAGTCCAGCAGGAGGCGGAGCCTTGGATTAAAAAGCTCAAGCCCTACCTGAGAGGAAACCTGAGCGAGTTGTCATCCCAAGAAACTGAAGACACTGCGAAGATTGCGAACCAGTTCGTGTTGGATTCTCGTGGTGCATTGTACTATCTGAGCCGCCCTACGCCGAGCCGACCTCGACATGCTTCTGAGAACCTGAGACTAGTAGTCCCAGCCTCCCTCAGACGGGACCTGCTACGTCTCAGCCATGAAGACTTTCAGGGAGCTCATCAAGGAATAACTCGAACGTTTGAGCGGCTGCGACGGGAATATTATTGGCCTGGGATGTATGCAGACGTTGAGCGATTTGTCAAAGAATGCGTTGACGGTGGTACGGCTAAAGGTGCTCCGCTCAACCCTGGGCCTTCGCCAGGAAATCCTTTGACGACTCGGCCTTTTGGGGTGGTCTCTATGGATTTGTGACGCAATTGACCAAATCGGACAGAAGCAACACGTTCTTGCTACTGTTTCAATTTTAATTCTCAGGTTTTGTGATCTGTCGGCCGATGAGTACTACCACCGCCCAAGAGTGGCTGAGCCTACATGAATGTGTGTTCCAGCGTTTTGGTGCGAGTGTGATGTTGCGTCACGATCGAGATCCACACTTCATGAGCGAAGTGTTTACGCGGTTCAGAAAAATGTTGGGAAGTCGACAGAGAGCTACGCTTGCATATCGCCCTCAAGCTAATGGTCAACAGGAGCGGTCAGTTCAAACTGTAGTCCGAGCCATCCGAGCCTATGTCTCTGGGCCGGATCAGAGCGACTGGGACGACCAGGTTGAGAAGTTGATGCGAGCGCTGAACACGTCCTTCGACGCCACTCGTCTCGACACCCCGTTCTACCT
Organism: Phytophthora taxon juncus; assembly: GCA_033558005.1. NCBI lineage: Eukaryota > Oomycota > Peronosporomycetes > Peronosporales > Peronosporaceae > Phytophthora > Phytophthora taxon juncus. The sequence continues at coordinate 1,599,107 of JAUCEE010000022.1, forward strand.
GGTTCACGGCTGGGATCCTCCTCAGAGTACAGTCTCAGCTATGTTGGGACCTTCCCCAGCTAGGCTTGATCAGAAGACGGCTTATGAGTGGCGCCGGAGCGTCCAACGTCAATACAGCTATGCTCAAGCCTGGGCGAAGGACCTACAAGCTAAGGCAAAGGTGAAGCGCTCGGAAGCTCAGACAAAAATCTGGAAGGAGCTATCTGAACAACTCAAGAGTGGATTCCAAGTGAGCGATTCTGTCTGGTTATATCTCGGGCGAGTTCAGCCTGAGCTGACTAAGAAATTCGCACATCTTTGGCATGGTCCGTTTCGAATCATTGAGACTTCGGATGACTTCCGTTGTAAGCTGAGGATTGAGGGTTCAGGCTACAATGTGTACCCCTGGGTACATGTGAGCAGGCTGAAGCCGCGTGCCCTGTTCCCTGATCGACCGACAATGGAGGTTGAGGTTTCAGATGATGATGCCTTTGATGTGGCCTACTGCCTGAGGATGTTTCAGAGCCGAACGAAGCTGATGATGTCTATGAGGTTGAAACAATTTTGGATATCCGCTGGGTTACGCGCACTCGAACTTTGAGACGCGTTCGTAAGATATAAGGTCAAATGGAAGGGATATCCTGAGCCAGAGTGGCTGCCCGTTTCTCAACCAAACTGTGGAGCATTGTTGTAGAGTTCAACAAAAGTGCTTGAGCACAGGCACGGTTCAGAGCTATGCAGTCTGGTGACGACCCACCTGAGCCCAGCGTTCAGTAATGGGGTCTCAGACTTGAGTTATGTGTGTGTTTACTACATGTTTGAGCTCTCAGCTTTTTCATTGCTTTCTGAAGTCATGTAGACTCTCTGGATAAAGTGACAAAGATTTTTTGGAGGAAAGAGTGATGCCGTTGATCATCACCAAGTGTGCGCGAACGGATGCATTAAGGTGGATCTGAAGTGGACAGTGATAAGTCTCAACTCGAGCATGAGATAAAGACGTTCAGACTGAAGTATTGGACCTGAAATGACAAAGAGAATTTGGATTGATATTAAAATGAAATTAAATCCTAGCGGCCTACTTCAGCCTGAGCTCATCTGATCACTACGTTGGCCAACTCAGCTTGGTCGTAGTCGGGATCAGGCTTGATTGGGTTCTTGGCTTGCTCGGCTTCGCTCAGGAACTGAGCCTGGAGTTTAACGGGAGCCAAGTTGAGGAAGCGTTGTCAGACACACGCAACACACACTGGGTTCGAGCGGGCTCCATCCCATCGAGATCCTGAAGCTGGGTTTCAAGCGGGATGTTGAGCTGAGGGTCTCTGACGATCCAGTAGCACACCTCCTTTGGCGCAACCCAAAGCCCAGGCTCGAACCAGATTTCCTCGTCGTAGCCGTCGACTTCCTTCTCGAGCTTGTTGACCAGATTCTTGCGCCGAGCTTCAAATTCGGCGTCCGTTCCTTGCGATCGCGGTACATGTCGGCGAGCTCAGGGATGGCGCGGAGTTCGGCTGTTCTCTGGTAGTCGAAGGCTGTGTCCATCATGATCCAGTTTAACCTCTCCCAACAGGCCCGACGCCAAACGCTCATGAAATTAGCGATCATCGTCAGACCTCGGACCATGGACGGGTGCATGTCGGTGTACGTGAAAAAGACCAGCACCAGAACTCGGCCTTGCCACATGTCATCCAAGGGTGCAGTTTGAAGCAGGTTCCTGTACGCAATCGGATCCCAGCGCCGGCGCAAGTGCGAAATCAACGACTTGACCGGCATATAGCTGGGAAAACCGATAGTTTGCCGGGGAAGCTCCTGCACCCGAATACCACAGTAACGCCAGCTGCTGCCCCGACGCGGGACCTCAATGACGCCATCGTCTTCAGCCGGCTGGGCGATGTTGGATCTTGACTTGGGTGCCGAGACGATGCCACCGTGAGCTGAAGTCCGAGGCTGCTTGGTACTTGAGATGACACCTGAGCCACCTGAACCCCGTGGTCGCTTGCTCCCGCTGGTTGCATGCTGATCTCGAGTCTGGACGATGTTTGAAGTCTTGGGAGCCTTGCCGTGGTACGTCTGTCGTCATCGCCATCATCTGAAGATGAAAACAGCTGGAGGGAGAAGTCCGAATCATCATCCGAAGCCGCAGGCTTTGAAGGGAGATCATCCCAAGCCACCGGGACGTAGTTCAGAGCTGGGTCGAGCAGGCGCTTGAGAGAGAGATCGTAGTAGGCATCTGGGACGTACGACGTCCAGGGTGTCCGGTCCAGCCCCTCCCAGTAGGTAGCTGCAATCAGCATCCGGATCAGGGCCCGCTGGCCAACTGGTCATGCAACATTTGCTGCTTCTTGACCTCAGCTATGGCGTCCCAGTAAGTAATCCCGGCGAGCGTCATCTCTTGAACATCGAGCTGAGTACTGCTTCACGTGAACGGGTCGGGAACGGCATGGGCTGCATCGATATCTGAGACGCGATCCGGCGAATTCTTCATGACCCGAGCCTTGGACGGCTTGTAATTACTGGGACGGCCCTTGAGAGACACCCGAACAGCGATGCTCTTCACTTGACGAGACTTGGGTGTACTTGAAGCTGAACGCGTAAGGTCGACTGTGGAACTCGGGGACTTCAAACTTCCTGACTTGCGAGAGCTGCTGGGCGCCAAGGATGCGGAACTTGAAGCTTGGGCGGTGTCCGAAGAGGTCGCCGGCTGGAACTTGCAGTCGATGCTGAGCTGCCGCCCAATGGTGTCTGTGTCCGGCTCGACTTTGAGAGCTGAGCGGGACTCGGGGGAGCTGAGCCGGCTTGAGTTGAGCTTCGTGGTGTCGATGGCTGAGAACCGAGACTGCGCGCTCCGCCCTGAGGCACGTACGGGCCGCAGTCATCCTGTCCAGATCGCGAGCCCCAACCTGGACGAAGGTGCGGTGACCAACAGGGAGCTGAGATTCATCGTGAAAAGCTTGAAAAACCTCCAGAAGTCTCATCCAGTGGCACCCACGATAGTGCTGACCTCGAGGAGATCCATGAGAGTCCCCAGCGAGAAATTTCCAGCGCTTGCGAGCTGAGCCTCGAGATCAGCGACGCACTTTCGAGCTGTGTCCAGATCAGCTTGAGCCCGGCTGAGGTTCGCGTTACTAAGCTTGAGCTCGTCTTCTAGCTCAATGATCCGAGTTAATAACTTGGTGCCAAGGCTGTCCGCCCGGCTGAGCTTTTGCTTGAGCTGCTGAACTTCAGAAGAAGACCCTTGGTACTGAGAAGCTTGAAATTCTTGGGCATGAGCTTGTTCAGCGCCTGAAGCTGAGCTTCGTACTCCACTTTCTTCCTTAATACTTTTGAGACGACCATTACACTCTGAAGTCAGCCGGGTAATTTCTGCAGCCGCGACGGTGCCAGACGCCTGAGACTCAAGGATCTTGACATGATCTAGTACAATTGCAGATATCGGACGGTAGTCGCGACGCGCCGTGCTAGTGGGTCGACTCCAAAACACTGAGCTAGAGCGAGCATCTCACGCTCCAAACCGAGTCGAACACTGACGTCCGAAGTATCTAAGATGCCGACCACAGGTTGCAGTAAGTTGTACACGGAGTTGTCGCCTGAGAGAGCCAAGAGTTTGTCCAGTTGCTCTTCTGAGAATACCGTCACCGTTGAAAGCCACGCTAAGCCATCGGAGGCGCCCACCATCACTTCACCATGACTCAAGCCGTCCGTGGAAGCCGGTATTCGTATTGACGCGCGGGTCGGCGCTGCTAATGCCTGTTGATGCGCATACATGGCCGGATGTGAAGCCGGTAGGCGCTTGACTACGCAGCCGATGTTATTGAGGGCGCGCAGAGAAGTGAAGGCGACGTAAGTGTCATGCTGGAGCTCGTGGTGGGTGCTACAGTGCCTGACAAGGCACCAGAAGGCGACGGCGCCACTTGCGACGCTTGCGGCGGCACTGAAGCCGTTTGTGAGGCCGCTGGAATCGTTCGATCACGTGTCGCGGTGGCGCTGGTGCCACAGACTCCGCAAAAAATCAGATCTTTGTTTAATAATTGGTAGTGATCTTCGTAAAGAAGGTTCTATTTTAAATATTCATTTATTTAATCGTTTAAAAAAAGTAATTTTAAAATAGCTTATTAAGAAAATAAAACAGATTTTACTTTTTTAAAAGAGATTAAAATCTGTTTTATTTTCTATATAAGCTATTTTTAACATTACTATTTTAAGGAATATCACAATTTAATAATTTTTCAAGCTTTTGCACAATTTGGTTCAGATTTAGATAAGAAAATAAAACAGATTTTACTATCCTTTAGATAATAAAATCTGTTTTATTTTCTATATAAGCTATTTTTAAAATTACTTTTCTTTAAACGATTGATTAAATGAATTTTAAAAAAGAACCTTCTTTACGAATATCACTACCAATTTTTAAACAAAGATCTGATTTTTTTTGCGGAGTCTGCGACCCCCCGCGCCGCCTTCAGCCATGATTGTACGGGCCCGGAAGAAGATGTGGGGCCTGTGCGTGGGCACTGGCCCGGAAATTGCTAAGTGACCGGGGACAACAGTCCACAGGTTGGGCAAGATCCGGCGCGGACGGGACGAGGCGATCGCAGGCATCCTCGGTTTTGGACGTTAAGCCCAACTCGAGACTGACCTCATTAGACTCACCCTCCATAAGAGACGGTTGTGACGAAGTCCCCCACAGAATCTTTGGGACTGGGTACTCCCAGGACATGGTGGCAGGTTTCATCCCAAACTCCACATCTCAGACATCAGAGTTTGGGTTGGCCAACTCAAGTCTCAGACCTCAGCTCCGCACACTGCCAGAAACAAGCCAGTTCAACTTGAAGTCTGGGCAGTGGCGTGCCAGTGGTCAGTCGGTATCAGCCAATCATATCCTGTCACTTTTCCGAGAGTGGTCCCAGGCAGCCGACAAGAACTAATGACATGGACAACGGGTTGAGACATGATCACTAGACGCTGAGATGGACTTCGGTTGGTTCCCAACAAGGACTCACCTCAGCCCCGGCCGAGGACCTTGGGCTGAGACTTGAGACTTGAGGTCTGGGGTCTGAGGTCTGAGGTTGGGCTGAGATCTTTGGGTCTGAGTTGAAGAGTCGCCCCATGGAAAGATCCCCGCGAAACCGTTGCCGTGGAGAGTCGCGTGGACCCAAACCAGCTTTGGCGCGATCGTGGATACCCACGTGCCTCACCGGACTTCAACCAATCACGAAGTCCGCACCTGGTTTGAAGACAGCGGCTCGATGACCCCGGCCAATTTCGGCCAATCACAAGACAGGATTTTGTTCAAGCTCGCAGGACCGCAGTTTCTTCACTTTCAAGGTGTACCCAGAGGGGGTTTGCGCCTCCACCTGATAGCTTGCATGTGTAAATATTAAACAGAGTTCAATTTGCCCCGAAGGACGCAGGCGTTTGTGTTTTACTTGCGTCAAAGGGGTCCAAGGCGAAGTTCCACGTAAACTAAGCTCCACCCTAGTCCAGACGGTGTGCCTCGGCAAGTGGGGCGTCTGGCTACTTCATTTTTCTACGCATCGGCTCAGCTGGTGTGTACTTCATATTGCGGACGAACAAGGGTAGTCCAACTCGATCTGTATTGCTACAAGTACAAGTCGCCTGATATTTGAGGCGTGGTGCGCAAAAGTCCCAGGGTGATTGAAGGCCCTGGATCCAGGACGGGCTTATCCCAAGCCAACAACTTCAACCGGGTCCTTGCTTGACTCGAGAGAAGAAAGGAGAAGCTGAGAAGAGCCTGGTCTAGGCCCAGATAAATAATAAGACCACCCTCGGCTCAAGCTCAAGTCGACTCGGAAGAGGAGGAGCTGAAACCGACTCTCGGCTGGAATCGGAAGGAGAAAGGAGGAAGCTGTACGGCCCTGGTTCAAGGCCAAAAAGAAGAAGAGGATTGCGTATGTGTGGTGTAAAGAAAACCCGAGGCAGATTGGGCAAGACACGTGCAAGTCGGGACCTGTTGAGGGAAAAGCAAGTTTCGTCTGGGGACATCTGGATACATCTTAAGTGCGTCGTGCAGCCGTCGTGGTCAAGCACTTCTGGGCCCAAAGCGTAGCCCTAGGAAGAACCGCGAGGGGATTGCAAGTTGAGGTTACACACGCCTCACCTGGTTTGAGATCTGGGTTGAAGGGTCTGAGCTTTGAGCTGAGACTCTGAGACTCGGGTCTGAGCCGAGTGATCGAAGTTCAAGGTTTTCCCAAGAATTCTGAGCCGCCTCGCCACAGAGTCGTTTCCTTGATGATGTAGTCCATGGCCGGGCTTACGTTTGAAATTGGCCGATTCGATGTCTAGGGCTATTGCAATAATAACAAATTATTGACGGCGGCATTGCTCCTTGATAATTGAGCGAGTATCAACCACAGAAACATTCATTGTGGTCGGGGCTTCTGTCGCGATTTTTCAGTGCTCACCGCGTTACTGGTGGACGGATTACGTTCTGAGTTAGTGTCCAAGAGGCTAAACGCTAAGCAGGACTTCGCATTGGCATATTTGCCGAGGTTTAAATGGGTCCATTGATCGACTGAACAAGGACATTATTCAAATGTTGAGGGCATTGTGTTTACTAGAATACCAGGTCGATGTCAAGAACTGGACCTACTTCGTGGCTGCTTTGCGAGCACATCTCAACCACACCCCAGTACCTTCTAGGAAATCATGCCCCAGTAGAGTTGTTTTGTGTAGTACCCGCGGGGCACCTCTAAACTTCTGTTTGGACGATGGGTAAATAAGCTAGTGGATATTGGAGAATTTGCGGACCACATTGATATCAAGCTATAACAGCTACGAGAGTGCGCCCAGTTAATGCACAAGAAAGTGATCTCAGCTCGGTCTAAACAGGCCAAACGAAACAAGCAGAACTCGAAACCTGCAGCGGTGGCATGCGCATATTCATATGCCAGGAAGCCAACCTAACCCATCGTCTCCATGATGAGACAGATTGCAGCGCAGAGTGTCCCCGCGGCATAGCACACCAAAACTAACACATTTGTCGCAGTTTAATAAAATACTTAGGCCATAGAAGGCATGGCAAGCCGTGGAAATGAGGATATGCTGACTAGCTGGCCTGACGACGGGTCTGCGACCCTGCACCAATTCGAACGGGTGGCGAGGGTGCACGAGGCTCCCGAAAGATTTCAGCTGGTACAGTTCACGTTGGGCTGGATCGACAGTGTTGAGTGGCATGTTACTGATGTGATACCGCCTTTTACGGATTTGTGCGATTATACAAGGGGACGAGTTTTGCCGTCTTCTACTTAAATATGAAGAGTTATTTAATCACTGCAATTTTGTCTTGACACAGCAAATGTATAAACAAGCAGTGAAAACAATGAAGCTCGACCAGGAGCGCAAGGACCAGCGTGGTGTCTGGACTGCAGTCTGTGAGACTTTCGAGATTATTTTCTGGTTTAAAGCTCATCGCTGATAGCGGCCATGCGGGCCTTGAGAAATATGTATCAAGGTGTTGGTGTAGTCAATCTAAGCTATCATGTTTTGATGAACTAGCTAGCAAGAAGAGAACAGCTGGAGGCTTCGGTGGCATGGATCCCAGCAATGATAAGATGATTGCCGTTATCAATTTGGGCCATCACTGGGGAGCGTACCTGGTGGACAAACAAAAGCGCAAATGCTATACGTATGATCATATCCGAAGTGACACAGAAAAACAGAAAACATTGAAAAAAGTATCATCGTGTTAATGTTAAGCTATGACAACATCACTTTGGGAGACACATATCGCCTTGTAGAAGTAGGGAAGTTAAAGATGCGGTTGCGCCTTGTACAGGCAGTCGGACCAAGGCATTGCCGTGAGGATTAGTTCCAACAACACTTAGCACCAGAAGCCACAGCTGTTGCTATCTTGCTTTTTGCACTAATCGATCTCCTCGTACGATAGCATATCTTTCAACCCAAGCAAGGGTTCGATCACCAATTGGATGTTGTTTAGCAAAGTCATCGTGTTTCCCTTGGTACCAACCGGATGCGACGAGGGTGCTCAGAGTTTTTCTGAGAAACCTGTCATTCAGCCTGTTGACAGCCGCCCCACGAACGACCGCCGTGTAGAGCAGCTGCAGCAGTCCAGAACCACAGGCATAAGCGGGACGGCGTACCACGCACGGAAAGGTTCAGCGTGGCTGATGCCCAGACTTAACCCAAGAAGCTGAGACTCGGAGCTGAGGCTCAGGTCCCAGATCCAGAAGTAACTGTGAGACTTGGTACTTGAAGCCCAGAACACTCAGCCCTGCAAAGAGCTGAGCGTGGCGTGTGAGCACCTCCTCGTGAATCCCCTTCTTTGTTCTTTTTATCTGCGGTTACGCTCAGAAGGAGTCTGAGCCACAGCAGCTGTGCTTGCTCCTTGGAGTCCCAGACGTATCCGAGTCGAGCTTGGCCTCTTGACTTGGCAGGTCTTGGATCGGCACGAGTTTTGATGTCGACTTTGCCCGACTTGCCCCGTTGATATGCAGGTAAACGCCACCACACACACACCCTTGTCCCTTTCTTTTCAGACCCTGGACCTGGGTCTTAACAGCCTCTCCTCCTCTTGCGGTTCCGGCTCAGGCCAACGTTAGCCTTGCTTCCTCTCTTCTCTTCAACCCAGGCCTAGGTCGGGCTGGAGTTGGTCTGGCTTAGACCGGTCCTGATACCCAGCGCACTCCAAACACGCCGTGACCACCGCGCACCACGCCTTTCGTGGGCGAGTTCTAGCTCCCGCTCGCGCAACCGTGGGGGGACTTGTCCCAGACCGCCGCGTTCACAGAAATCCTGCCGAAACCTCACAGGAGCCGCTGAAAATATGAAGCACACTACGGGACCCCGGGGTGTAGGGATATGAAGTAGCTAAATTGCTTCCACACCGGGGACGCGTTACCAACTTGGGTAATGGAGTTGAATCTTTCTGGATGCACTCTTGACCCGTCGAACCCAGGAAACAACGGTCTGCGCTCTTCGGGGAAAATTGAATTCTGATTGAATCAAAACATAATGTGCGGAAGCACAGACCTGCCTAATACTAAGACTTCTGCTATTGACTTGGGTACATCTTGACATGGCTTGAAAACGACTTCGTCGATCGGTTGGCTGCGCGGCGGCTTGTTAAAATCTCGGCTGCTGATAGGCTCCGACCGCTGTTAACACCCACTTGGGCGTGAGGCATCACCGCGACCCGTCGCGCGCCTAAGCTGATATATGACGCCAGCCTCAACTTCCTGTGAATCTTTAAGTGCCACCATCGTGAAGGGTCGGGCTCTGAGCAACAAGTCTGAGCATTGAGCACGGGCACCTACTAGTTGCTGTGACCCGGATCACAGCAACTGGTCTCAGCGTCGACCCCGGGATCTCAGCGTCAAATCTGGGAACCTTTACAGCAAGCACGTTCTGGGATCACAGCATCAGGTCTGAGCATCTTCGAAACTAGCCACTTCTGGGATCACAGCTTGCGATCTTAGCACCGCCATAGTCAACTGAAACTGAGACCATCGCCTTAAATCTGGGATCCGGGCTTCAGCATCGGCCACACCCAATCATGGCCGCTAAGAAATTTGTCATCGCGCAGTTCGTGGAGACATTTCCGCTGGAAGGCTCTGAGAAGACCTCGGCAGGGCTCTTCGTGCGGACGGAAGCAAAGAACTAAGGGCTACGTGCGCGACGCTTCATCTAAATCCTCAGGCAGACCCGCTGACGAACAACAAGGAGGGTTCATCGCTCTTTTTCGCTCGTATCATCGCCAGGATCAGCCGCCGAAGAGTCAACAAAAGCACCTGCCGCATCTAGAGAGCCACAAGCCACTCAGCATTGCCGCTTTCGCCTTGTGAACGTTTTATTTGGAGATGCACTCATTGAACGCATGGGCGAGATGGTCCGTGTTCTTGTATGCATTGTCGCCAAGTATGTAAAATTTATTCTCCATACTTTCCACTATTTCTGGAAGACCAGTTTCACGATAGGCACGGATATCGTTCACGCCACCTGGATGGCTCATGTCCAAATACACAAAGCGACTGAAAGCATCGCAGCAAGCTTGAACATTAATCCCCATTCGAGCATAGTGGCCACTGAAGTAGGCTCGGGGACCCGCACCTTTAACAGGCTTTGTCAATGGCGCTTTTACTTTGCACAACCATCCATCCATGGCAGCCACGCAGCCTTAAAAAATACCGTTTTGCTACGCAACGCAAACGCCGTGGCAGCACCCTCGCGCTATTGTATAGTACAGAATGCTGTAAAAGTAGGGGTGGCTCACTCCGGATAAACGACGGACATCACTGCTTGTTCCTCCCGCCAAGTAGTCCAGCACCGGTTGAAGCTTCAGTTCAGGAAGAACATGGTCTCGATGCAGCCATGCATGCGGAGACCTATCCAGTATCGGGAGAATGATTGATAGAAGATGGTTGAACGACTCAAGCGGCATTCGAAAGGTGCGCTCAAACTCCGACTCCCGCAACAGCAGACCAACCTCCTTCTCCCACTGCATGCGCTCTCGAACGCAAGCATCACCGCGACGATGCGTGCACAGTACAGCGATCAAGAGAGCAAGACGACGTCTGCGCTTGGCTCGAGGCGATCTTGGCATTACGACGCTAGTTATAATCTTTGCTTCGCAGACTCGAACTGGCCCTCGAAGGCGAGATGTCGCCCACCCTGCCTGAGGTCCAAGAGGGAACTGAGGCGCTCGTCTCTAGCACGTTAGCGCTGTGACGACGAGCCTAAAGCCTGAAGCCTACCGAGAATACCCGGCCTCAGTCGAAATGTTTTGCAGAATTTCCCCCCCGTCTAAAGCGATCATATTAATGCATTCATGATACAATTTCATTTTCGTTAAAGTGCGATTTAAAGGTAGATCTCCAGAGCCGGGAAACAGTGCAATCGCAGCCGAAGCGAAGAGTTCGTCCGCGCCCCCCTCCCCGACATGAGCGCGCAGTCCACGTTCTCGCAGACGCCCGCGTACCAGGCGCGCGAGGCCAGCCCGAAGGAGGTGGCGGCCGAAGAGGCGCTGGTGTACGAAGGTACGCGGCCGCGGGCTCCCGGCAGCGAGGAGGGAGCCGCGCGATCTTTTCCCCTCACAGTCGCTGACGCGCTCGTTGTGTGCAGAACTGAAGCGGACCATCAATCTGCTCGAGACGGTGGTGAAGACCAACGCCAAGGAGAAGATCCCGCGCATCCTCCGCACCACCAGCAAGCTGCGCAAGACGCTGTCGGTGCCGCAGCTGCAGCAGGCCGTGGAGCAGCTGCTGCCGGAGCAGAACGCGTCCAAGCCCGTGCTGCTGGCGCTGCTGGCCAAGATCGAGGCCAAGGCTCAAGCGGCGGCCGGCGAGGCCCGCGCCGCTGCCGCCAAGGACCAAGATGTGGAGATGGCGGACGCCTCCCCGGAGGTGGAGACGGTGGCGACCCCCGCGACGGTTGTTCTGCCCATGGTGGACCTCATTGAAGTGGAGATCTACCTGTTCCTGTACGTTCTGGCCGCGCTGATGAAGTACAAGCTGGCGCAGGAGGCGCTGGATACGGTGGACAAGGTGGTCGCGCGCTGCCAGCAGTTTAACCGCCGGACGCTGGACTTGTTCCAGGCCAAGGTGTTCACGTACTACTCCAACATCCATGAGCAGTTCGGCCACGACCTCGCTGCCATCCGCAACACGCTGCTGGGTGCTCATCGCACGTCATGCCTGCGATACGACGAGGCCGGGCAGGCCACTCTGATCAACCTGCTTCTGCGTAACTATCTGAAGGAAAACCTGTACGAACAGGCCTACAAGTTTGTGAGCAAGACGACATTCCCTGAGTCGGTGTCGAACAACCAGTTTGTTCGCTATCTGTACTACGTGGGCAAGATCCAAGCAGTGCAACTGGAGTACACCGAGTCGTACACGAAGCTGATGCAGTCCATCCGCAAAGCTCCGGCTAATACGGCATTCGGTTTCCGGCGTACAGTGTACAAGCTTGCAATTATTGTGCAGTTGCTCATGGGTGAAGTGCCTGAGCGCAACGTGTTCAACCAGGACGAGCTCCGTAAGGCACTGGCGCCATACCTGCAGCTTACCAACGTACGAATACTGGATACTTGTTGCATTGAGTCGGGGAACGTAATGATTGATGCTGATATGTTTTCCTGGATGCACGCAGGCTGTCCGCGTCGGTAACCTTGAAGACTTTAACATGGTTTTGTCCCAGCACGGAGCGGTCTTTAAAGCTGACAACACGTACACACTGATCCTCCGGTAAGCAGAACAACATTGGTGAAAACTATCATGGTTTATCACTGACCGCCGATTTTCTGTGTGTGTTGCTAAGCCTGCGCCACAACGTCATCAAGACAGGTCTGCGTAAGATCAGCACGTCGTACTCGCGGATCCTGTTCACAGACATTTGCGAGAAGCTGGCGCTCGAGAATGCACAGAACGCTGAGTTTGTGTGTGCCAAAGCAATTCGGGACGGCGTGATTGACGCTGTGATTGACCACGAGAACGGCTGGCTGCAGCTGAAGGAGACGGTGAACGTGTACACGACTAACGACCCACAGACGGCTTTCCAGAGACGTATCACCTTTTGCCTGGATGTGCACAATGAAGCTGTTAAAGCCATGCGCTACCCGCCGGATGCCTACAAGAAGGATTTGGAGAGCGCTGAAGAGCGTCTTGAGCGTGAAAAGCAGGAGGAGGAGCTCGCCAAGGAAATCGAGGACGAGATGGATGAGGGTCTGTAAGCAGGCAGCATGCTAACTTGCGAGCAGACTAGAGCGCGAGCACCTGGCATAGTTCTTTTTTCCTGTGCTAGAAAGAGAGTGTAGCGCGGCGCCGCTGATTGCGCTCGCTGCCCGCACAGATAAAGCGTTCATAAGCAAGAAATGTCTTACCGCACTCGCATACTCACTAGCAGCAGAGACGATAATCATGGCATTCTGCTCGCCAACTTCAAGCGAACGCGCGAGTGTATTTCTTTGACATGATCTTGTTACAGTTCTGCCACTCAGTTCGTTCCTGTCTCTCGTCTCTGTTGGCCTGCGGTTTACTTCTTCTGGGCCCAGAGCGGCGCCTGGTAGCGGTCCGAGTGGTAGGGGGACTGGCCGGCCACCCAGCCGGGCACGTTCTTCATGACCTGGCGCTCCTTCTCCAAAATGTGCTTTTCCTGCTCCAGGTACTCGACGTCCGCCTCGGCCTGCAGGAAGGGCAGCAGCGCGATGCGGTTCTCGCGCTCCTCCTTGGCCACCTCGCGGTGGTGCTTGTTGTGCTGGCCCACCAGGTAGTAGCCCACGGACGTGACGAGGAACGTGCCGAGGAAGAGCGACCATCCCGGTGGTCCGCGCGTGGCCGGGCCGTTCTTGACGAACTTGACGGGCTTGAAGCCGCCCGGCGGCGGCATCTCCTGGTTGGGCGCGTGGAAGTTGGGCGTGGCCATGGCTGCGGGCTGGCGGGCGGGCGGCGGGCGACTCACGGGGCGGGGCAGGGACCTGTCGGCAGCTTCGCTTCTCGACCGCAAGTTGTGCGGCCAAGGGGAACCGGCGACAAGAGCTGTCCGGGTGAAGATTGTTTATTCGGTGGTTCATGGTTAGACGCGTCGAATCACGACGAGAATATTCGTCAAAGTTGTGTGACGCAAGATATGAGATCGGTTGGTTTGATTGGCTCTCCGATGGATTGTACCAACTTATGTTACATTTGTGCAGCTGACTCTTGTCACTAGCCTCCAGCTAGAGCCCGCGTTTCCAGCCAATATTGCGACGTCCTCTCTGCCTCAGCGCGCGCCATGGCGAGCAGCATCTGCCCCACGTGCTCCTGCACGGAGATCGACGTGGTGGATGTGAGCGGCGAGGCCGTGTGCGTGAGCTGCGGCACCATCCTGGAGGAGAACAACATCGTGTCGTCCATCGAGTTCCAGGAGTCGGGCGGCGGCGCGCACTCGGTGGTGGGGCAGTTCGTGTCGGCCACGGCCTCCAAGTCGTACGGCAACATCGGCACGAGCGGCCGCAACTACGGACTCGAATCGCGCGCCAACACGCTGGCCAACGGTAAGAAGAAGATCCGCCAGATCGCCGGCATGCTGCGCCTCGGAGACCACTACGTGGACTCGGCCTTCCGCCTCTTCGCGCTGGCGCTGCAGCGCAACTTCACACACGGTCGCAAGACGCAGACCGTCATCGCCGCCTGCCTCTACATCGTGTGCCGGCGCGAGCGTTCGCCGCACTTGCTTATTGACTTCTCGGACAAGCTGCAGATCAACGTGTACGTGCTAGGCGGCGTCTTCCTCAAGTTCTGCAAGCTGCTGCAGATCCACCTGCCGCTCATCGACCCGTCGCTCTACATCCACCGCTTTGCCTCGCAGCTCAACTTCGCGGGCAAGACGCACAGCATTGCCACCACGGCGCTGCGCCTGGTGGCGACCATGAAGCGCGACTGGATCGAGACGGGTCGACGGCCTTCGGGCATCTGCGGCGCCGCGCTACTCATTGCGGCACGCTCCCAGTCAGTCATGTGCAGTCTGCACGATGTCATGGACGTCGTCAACATTGGAGAGCGTACGCTCAAGCAGCGACTGTACGAGTTTTCACTCACCCCCACAGCGCAGCTCACGTACGACCAGGTCGGCAAGCTCGAGATGTCGCGCGTAGAGTGCGACCCGCCCAGTTTTCAACGTCACCGGGAGAAGGAAGTCATGGAAATGCTGCTGCTCGAGTCGGAAAAATTGCCTCTGGAACAGAAAGGTCGGAAACGCCTCACAAGAGGAAGGCAAGACTCGGAAGATGAAAGCGATGAAGACGAGGATAGTGGCAGCGCATTAGCCAAGAGCATGCTGAACAAGAAAGCGCAGCGCATGAAGGACGAGGAAATGTCCCGCTTCTTGAGCGGCGATGCTTATTACAAAAAGAAACAGGCGGAAGCATTACTTGGAAGCAATGGCGCAATTATGGGAACGAAAGGCACTACCACCCACAAAGGTGAAGATGGCGAAGATGAGGATGAGGAGATTGACTACGGATTCGACAATGCCAATGAGCAGATTGTCAACCGTGCAAGTCGCTTGGCAGCACAGGAAGTTCTACTTCGTGTTCGTAAAAAATCGGCTCGCTATATAATGCGCAAGCGTGAGGAGGCGAATTTTTACAAGACGATTGAGCGAGACCTCACGATGGCTCTTGAGGAGGATAGTTCTGCGAAGGCGGGTCGGACAGGGGATAAAGAACAGATTGACGATGTTAACGGTGAAACAGAGCACAGCACGAGTCCGATAACTTCAGCGGATGACGAGGCAGACTCTATGGTTACAAGAAGGCGAAGGTCACGCGACTTAGCTGATAGCAGTAGTGGACAGGAGAAAAGGAGGAGATCAAGGTCAAGTGATAGCATTCATGAACACGAGGAAGATGCTGATGACCCAGAAGACGAGGACAAGGTGGCTCAGAAGCAGGATGGTGCCGAGAAGGGAGATGCTGAGGAAGCGGTGGACACGTTCTCGGATTTGGATGACGATGAAATCAACTCATTATTGTTGACAAGAGAGGAGGCAGAGAAGAAAAAGTTGTTGTGGGAGAAGATGAACAAGGACTTTATCCAAGAACAGGTATGGTGGTTCTGAGCGACGTAAGCTCCTCTCCACTGTACTTACACTGTTGTTGTATATTTGTTCTATGGTTGTTAATGTAGGAGCAAAAGCGGCTATTGGGGCTGTCCGCGCCTGACGCTCCCAAGAAAAAAAGGAGAAAGAAAGTCCCTGATGTGAATGCGCCGCCGCCAGACACGGCGCAGCATGCGATCTATGTGAGCACTCATTTACTTCGAACCCTAGCTACTCTAAAACATTGCTGACCCAGCGCTTCACTTGGTTGTACAGAAATTAAAGAGCCGAAGAATCAACTATGAAGTTATCGACGAACTCTTTGGCGAAGCGGCAAGCAACGGCTTCTAGGCAGCATTTGGTCTCAAGACGACTGAGCGTAACCTGGGGTATTGCTTTCGTCACAGTTTAGTGATTATTTCTCGCTTGGCTTCCAAAATGCGTTCATGCTGAATTTTCTGGACACGCTTCGGAAAATGAGTTATACTATGAATGCAGCAAACGACAGAGTGTCCAGTAAATGCAAACGATTCCTGCTCCATTCGCTTGCTTGTGGAGTTGTTGCTATCTACTTGGTACGAATGAACATGCTGGCGAAGGGATGTTCATGGGATTCATTAGTTGAAAAATACTTAAGTCTAGCCCTGGCAAGGGCGGGGGTGCCGGAGCACATATGTACAATATCTACATTGACAGCCAGGGGTGGCTCAACCAAAACTCGGTGAGTCAGGTGGGTGACACGTAGTCAGCACAGCAACGTCTCTAGGTCCTCTAGTGGCAAATGCGCAACCTCGCCGAACTCCTTGGCACTGTATTTCGTCGAGATGGCGGTCAGATCAGTCGGCTCAACCAAAATCGACCACAGGTCTTGCGCACACAGCACAATAGCCTCCATCTTGTAGCCTGTGAGCTCAACGAGACGAGAGTTCCATACAAGACCCGGCGCTTGGTTCTCAACATAGCAGTAGGATGCAAGCAAGCACGCACAGGCAATGACCGAGGGCTCGTACTTGGCACTAAAGACAAAGTCCAACAACGAACACTCCGAAAAGTAGTTGGCCAGCTGGCCGACGAGCTCGTCCTCCTCTTCAAAATACTCCAGGTAGTATCCCAAGAAGCTGCTGACACTCGGCACAGCCAAATTGAACTTGAAAACGTTGAGCAGGTCCCTCTCACAGTCGACCAAGTCTGCCTTGGTGTACGATCGCTCGCAGATGTATAGCAGGTCGTCCATATCACAGGGGTAAATCTCCTCGAACTTGGACGCGATCAGCAACGCAGCTACCCCTACAAGCTGGAAGCGCTGGGATTTCACTGGCGCCTGCGCTAAGTACCGGTCGATATAGTTCACTGTCAGGTACAAAGTTTGCGCCTCGAGCTCGAATCGCTGGTGCACTTCCACGAGCCAGTCCACAAGCACAGCACGCATCTTGGGTCGCACACTCTGCTGCTTGGCGAAGATGTCCTCAGTAACATGGTATCTGTGCTCTCTCGCGCGAAGGTTTTCATAGATCGAGCAGGCGTACTCATCCACCGTGCCTGGCGCGTAAATTCCAGGAGTTGCGGTGCTTGATCGCTCAGAAGGCAAAGGCGGAAGACACGACTGTTGACCAAACATGTCTTCCTCCGCTGGGTGCAGCGGCTCCTCGAACTCCTCAATAATGATCTCTTCCTCGACCACTGCTGTTTCCTCCTTTATCGCCACCTCAACATTTGTCACCTCCTCAACGACCTCAAATACTTCCATTTCTTCTTGGGACTCAGTCTCTGCAGGCTCATCTTCTGATTGATCCTTTGTGTTGCCGAATGGCTTGGCAGTCTCCAACACTTCTTCGTCAGAGCAGTAGACGTGCTTCATTGCTGGCTGCTTTGTCTCAAGTTCTTCTAACTCAGCGAACTCCTCGGGTAGCTTACCGTCGTTTAGATCGACCTCGATGAGGTTGTCAATAACAACCTCCTCTTTGCCGTCCACTCCCACCTCCAGCTCAGGCTTAGCCTCACCCCAATTGGGGTCGGCCTTCGTTTCAAACTCCTCAACAACAGACTCACCGTCCGTCTGGTCTAGAGACGAACTCGGTGGGGCACAGAGCCCGTCGAACTCGTGATCGGCAATAAACAAATCCCGCGCCTCTTCCTCGTCGTCGAAGGTGCTGTAGCCGTCGAACGCTTCGCTATCACGTAGGTCTACCTCGTCGTCCTCGGGCTCCGTCTCGACCAGCTCGGAGGAGCTTGAAAGTGACTTGGGTCTGGGTTTAGTCGCGGATGCTGCAAAGGCCGCCAGGGACACATCCGCGCTAGCACCGCTGTCCTCCTCCTGTTCCGTTGCCTCGGGCAACTTAAAAAATACCTCCTTCCCCGACGTTTGCGTTAGAGCCGCTGCCTTCTTGATGCCCACGACTGTCCACTTGGGGGGCAGCTTGGCGTCGCTCGCTCGTCGACCGACGGCCAGCAGCTCGTGCAGCTCGTCCTCCTCCTCGTCCACGGTGCTGTAGCCGCCCAGCGAGTCGTAGAACTCGCACTGCTTCTGCTCCAGCTGCGCCTCAATCTCAAGTGCCAGCTCCATGGGGATCGGAGCCGAGGCGCCGACGGCTTTCGCGACTGCCGAGGTGGCCGCTTCTGCCTCCCCGGAGCCAGCGCCGAAAGCGACACATTCCGGACTTGCGTCCTGCAGGGACCGGGGGCCGTCCCGGCGCTCCCCACTTGGCTCACTTTTGAAAAAACTAGCGCTATCATTTACGCCGGCGACATCGGTCAGAGCCTCGGCCGTGCGGGCCCAGGCCAGCCCGCCCGCCCCCAAGGGGACGGTCGCAACTTCCGGCCGCTTGCCGCTAACGTTGTCGCTGCTGCTGTTGTTGGCCTCCGGGCGCTCCTCGTCGTCCGTGCGCTCGTCCACGACCGTGGGGGACAGCAGCGTGTGGCGCTGCTTGCGCTGCGCGCGACGGGCCTCCCGCGCGGCCCTCCGCGCCGCCTTGCGCTGCTGTTTGGCCTGCCGCTTTTCCTGGCGCTGCTGCACGCGGCGATCGTGGCCCTCGGCGTCGAACGCGCCGCGCAGCAGCTGCCACTGCGCCTGCACCAGCGCCGAGATCTCCGTGAACACCATGCCTGCGCGCCTCGAATCGGAAAGTGGATCGGCCGCCGCCGCGCAGGGAAGTTCCGTTACCGGGGGGGCCTCTTTTTTCTTAGTCCCCAGAGCGCGAGCCTGCAGTTTCCGCGCAAATGCCGCAGTGCGCTCAGCTCCCTCGTGCGGACTTTCTAGCGGGGCTCACATTTTTTTGAAGATGTTGGACTGGAGAGTGGCATGACTCGCGCTTTGTATGCCGAAGCTCGGGAAGCGAAGCCACTTGGGAGACATGTACCACATGGCCCCCACGAGCGCACCACGGATCGGGGGGCCACGGGCGCGCTCGCTCGCTGCCGCGCCAACGGCGAGAATTCACGGCCGACGCCAGCGCTACTCGCGGCGCCGCTGCCGCGCCGCGAGCCATGCAAGTGCGGCGCGAATCATGCATCTCGCTATTGTTCCATTTTGCCTGTTGGGGGATGAGACCGCCAAGCAATGTTGCCCGCCCGTTCCAAGGACCATTCCAACTTAAATGGGTCACTTCCGGACTTAAATGGGTCACTTCCGGGATTTTGTGTACCACACAATACTCTCAGCACTCCATTTTGCTAGTTTTCCAAGCCGCACCGCTGTAGCAGCAGTGTAGCACGAAAGCTGCCAACTGTTGTCGGCATCGCGGTAAATGCACTTACCGCCCATTCATCTATTTTAAACAACAGCTCGAAATAAATGAGCACGCCGCAGCAGAACAGGAGTATCGGCGGTACGTAGCCTGAATATTGGAGCTTAGAAGGACCGGGTAAAAGTGACTGGAAACTGCCAATGTGGCAAGTCACTCTAGAACATGGGATGGACCTAATGGTTGCTTGCTGTTGTGCAGCTCGCTGAGGGCGACATCAAGGGCGTTCAAAAGCGCTGGGTTCAACTGGGACTTCTAAATGATACTTTCGACCCATTTTTTGTGAACCTACTTGAGTGAAACTTCGAAGATCGTTCCCTGGCCCGGCTACGATTTTGAAGAGGCACTTGATACCAGCATAGCGTGACCGTTGCAGTGGCAACCTGCAAGGCCACGTCAAG
This sequence comes from Phytophthora taxon juncus, assembly GCA_033558005.1. Classification (NCBI taxonomy): domain Eukaryota; phylum Oomycota; class Peronosporomycetes; order Peronosporales; family Peronosporaceae; genus Phytophthora; species Phytophthora taxon juncus. The sequence continues at coordinate 1,618,773 of JAUCEE010000022.1, forward strand.
CGCGACCAACGCGACCAAGGCGAGCAGATCTGCATCACCGCTGGCCTCAGTCCGCCCGACAGGTGAAACCAGCCCCGCGCTAGAATCATAAATCCCGCGCGCGGCGCCAACTTCGGTAAAGTGCTGCCCAGCTTTCGCCGGAGTAATGCCTGCGACATCGTCGTCGACAGGACGGCGGGCGCGAGGCAAGGCCGTTGCAGCCGATGCGCGCACGCACGGCAACAGCCTGCTGCAGCAGGCGCCGGCCGGTGGTGGCGTGACAGCGAAGGCTCAGCGGCGTTGCTCGGCGGCGGCGGTTGCCACGCTAGCGTCGCCGTGGCGAGTGGTGCAAATCAGGCACTTCGGCAATATAGGACTCGCATGTTCGACTAAGATCGGTTTCTTTGGGGCCGTCGCCGCTTGCCGCCAAAAAAAGCCGGTCATGGACAAGAACCTCGACCAGGTGCTGCCGCCCGATAGCGCGGCCAAGCTGCTGCGGGTCTTCTGCTTCCTGCGACAGCACGAGCGCAAGGCGCGGATCGCGAGGAAGACGGCCGAGCTGAACGCGTGGCGGGCGCCGCCGCCGCCCGACGAATGCCCCGCGGAAGAGGAGCTGCAGCAAGCTTCGCCGACCGAGTCGCTGGACAAGACGGACTTGGTGGACGAGCTGAACCTGCTCGCCTCGAGCGGAGAACCAGACGGTCCGGTGGTCGTCGCGAATAGGAGCAAGAACGCGGCCGCCGGTATCCGCAATGTGACGGGCGCCGGCGCAGCAACCATGCAGGAGCTGCGGAGCGAGATCAAGGAGCTGCAGAAGGAGGTTATCGCCAGCAGCAGCGACACATCAGGAGTCATCACCGCCGCTGACCTGAGCTCGTGCATGAAGAGCCTTCACCGAGTATCGGCGAAGGTAGGTCCGCTACTTGCTTTCTGGCGTGCTGTGTGGGCAAGTGTCTGACAGGGCCGTACTCGACAGGGCGAGGTGCAGTGGATGATTTGGGAAGTCGACAACGACATGGACGGCAGCGTGAGCTGGGAGGAGTTTAAGGGCTGCTACGTGCGCACGCTGCTGGACTCGCACGGGCTCGAGCTCAACCAGCTCTACTACCTGACCCAGTTTCTGCTGTGCGATACAGACGGCAGTCAGACCGTTTCAGGTGAGCTGCCGCACTGCGTCAAAAGTCCGCTCTGCGCCAAAAGTCCGCTTTAATCCCGTTGGCTGATCCCCATGCTGGCGTGTCGACGTGCGCAGCGGACGAGATCACGGCCGAGTTGCAGCGCATCGGCGGCACGGAGCACCTGACGTCAAAGCTGTGGTCCGTGCTGGAGGGCGAGAGCGAGGAGCAGCAGCTCCTGCGCAAGCTAACGCTGTCCGAGTTCCTGGACGCGATGCTGGGCGATCTGCCGGCGACATTCAACTTGCACTGAGCCTCTATGCTAAAATGCACTATGCGTAAACAAAGGGAGATGCGTTCTAGAAGGTTTCATATACGATAGCGTAGGCCCTGTACTGGATGGCGAGTCTGAACCAGACGTCGACGCACAAGCACAGCGGCGAGGGCGCAGCAGCACCACACAGGCAGCAAGCAGCAGACATGTCGGGACCTCTGGGCAGAATCATCGCGCAGGTGGTGGTCATGGGCGCGGGCATCGTGTCCAAGGCCTTCGTGCAGGCCTACCAGCAGGCCGTGCACAACGCGCGCTCGGGCAACGCCGGCGCCATGGCGGCCAAGACGGTGGTGCGCAAGAACCAAATGTCCAAGCAGCAGGCGCGCGAGATCCTCAACTTCCCCACGAGCGGCGCGGCACCGTCCTCCGAGGAGATCCAGAAGCAGTTCACACGGTACTTCGAGGCCAACGACCCGGCCAAGGGCGGCTCCTTCTACCTGCAGTCCAAGATTTTCCGGGCGAAGGAGGCGCTAGAACGCAAAGACCCGGATGAAGAAGCGTCTCCGAGCGATGCGGCGAAGGACAAGTAGGCTGCAGCAAACGTCGGCTGCGCTGCGGGTGGGTGGATGCACCAGCGGAGCCCCCAACCGCGCGTCCGCAGCCCGGTGGCGAAGCTAGACTGGGATAGGAAGTTACCACTACGTAGCTGGGCCTCCTCTTCGTCGCTCGGACGTGGAGCAGAGGCGGCGTCCTGCATAAAGCTCTCTCTATAATATACCTATCGAGACGCCTTGGCCTTGGCTGGTTCACCCCCATCGCGCGGCCTTGCTGTTGACCCCATCGTGGGGCGGCTATCTCTGGTGACCACGCAGCGGTTGGTCGAAAATATTCGTGCCGGAGGTACTCCCTTGTGCGTCAGTCGTCGATCGGAGCGGAGTGGAGCAACATGGTGCTGGCGAATGTGCGCGCGGGCGGCGCCCTGATGGGTGCGGCGGTGCGCAGCGGCGCGGCGGCCTTCAGTTCGGCCGGACGCGTGACGTTCGAGGAGCTCACGGCCGGCGCCGACGCCGAGCAGCTGCAGTTTATGAAGGAGCAGATCGTGCAGGTGGACGAACAGGACAACGTGGTGGGCCCCATCAGCAAGAAGGATGGTGCGGCTGTGTGCTGTGTGCAACCAGCCTGCTGACTGGGACTGACCGACATGTCCGCCTCGTTGACGCGCAGCGCACATCCACGACGGCGTGCTACACCGCGCCTTCAGCGTGTTCGTCTTCAACTCGAAGAACGAGCTGCTGATCCAGAAGCGAGCCAGCGAGAAGATCACTTTTCCCAGCTTCTGGGCCAACACTTGCTGCAGGTACATTCGAGACGATTCTATCGCTGTGCTTCAGCCGTGCCTGACGATTGCTGTTTCAGCCACCCGCTCTTCACCGAAGGAGAGCTTGAAGACGGCGTCGGTGTGAAGCGTGCAGCCATCCGCAAGCTGGAGCATGAGCTGGGTATCCCCACCAGCACCTTCGCATTCGAAGACTTGTCGTACGTCTCCACGGTCATGTATAAGGTACTTATTCACCTCCTTCTGGCTAGCAAATATATACAATTCGCTAACAGGTTGGTGTTGGATTCCGCTACAGGCCGCATCGGACGCCAACTGGACGGAGTACGAGATGGATCACATCTTGTTTGCGCGTGGCGAGGTGCCGCTGGATAACGTTAACCAGAACGAGGTGGAGCAGGTTGAGTTTATTGCCCGCGAAAACCTGCCAACGCTCCTTAACGACTCTACACGCAAGCTCTCTCCGTGGTTCCATCTCATCGGCTCAAATTTGTTGCCGCACTGGTGGGACAACTTGGATTCTGTGCTGGAGAAGGATAATTCTGACCGCCAGATCCATGACTACCGCTAGGCAGCTACGATGTTCAACTACAATCTACATGCCTAGAGAACAAACACGCGTAATGGAGCGTGTGCGCTCCAAAAGCACAATACACGATCAAGAACTCAAATTATGAAGTTGACAATGCTCAATTGTTAGTTTAGCTAGCAGCCTCGCTGCGGCTAGTGGGAGCTAGCTTGGAGAGACTGGCACCAATATTCGAAAAGAAAGAGCCGATGGAGTACTTCGAGAACTGGGACATACGCAACGACGCACTACCCAGGTAGTCTCCGTTCTTGTCCGTGCCTGTCCAGCCCACGTAGATCGTGATATCACATTGCGCTGATGTGTTAGTGGTTGTGCTATTCGTGCCTGCGCTGCTACCATCTCCGACATCAACGCTTGCATCGGACGAGTTGGTCGAATAGCCCGAACAGCTCTCCACAGCACTGAAACAGGTTTTTCCTTGACCGCTCAGCCTCCCCGTTGCCGATTCTTCGGGCTTCGAGTAGAGGTTGTATTCACACATATCGGAAGTGCAAAAGTAGCAGCCTTCGTCCCAGCTCACGCCTTGTACGACTCCTTTCTTTACGGATATGATGGCGGTCATGTATGGAGAGATACGCCCCGTCAAAGCTGAAGAATAGAGCTTGTAGTTCGTACGATACCTAAGACTTGAGACGGTGAGGAATGCGCCTGAGCGGTTTGCACCGATGCGTGTATCGTTCCAAGCTGCACAACATTTTACGAAGCATAACGTGAGTCATTAAGCGATAATGACATCCAGGCAGTAAGAGGGTACTCACAGTCGCTGATGCGTAGGACGGTAAACTTGTCAGCTACCGGGGTGAAGAGCGTACGATACTCGTTGTTCACATTAACGCAGACATACGTGATGCTTCCTTTCACGACGAGCGGCACCGGGTCCGACGGCGAGCAAATGCCGGAGACATTAGTCTGCACGGCCTGCACACTTGTGTTAATCAAAATTGCCACTGTCCAAGTCGCTAGCAGCCAGGATCGAGGTGCCATCAGCAACTTGAGCTCGCTTGTTTAGAGCGCACAGGAGTTCAACCACTTGTGTTTTTTTATACGCAAGCGCAGCACTAGCGCGAAGAGAAGTTTCGTCTCGCTGACCTTTCTCCCGGGCGGCACTCCAAATAGCAGTCCCGAGAAACCACCAGCTCATTTCGAGCCACACGTCACGCCTGCAGCAGAGAGCATTGGAGGAGCATTGGAGGAATTCACATCCAGCAAAAGTGCTGATACCGACAAGCGGAAACCTTGCGCCCCACGACCATTCTGGCGATCCCGCCGATCAGTGGCCACATACCCCGAGCCTTATCCATCATCACCTCGTCACGTCGTACAGTTTTCCCCGGCTGGACCGGAATTGTGCGTGGGCATAAACCTTTCAGAAGAAGTGCCAGGGTGCAATGCAGATTTGCTGTCCCATCTACCATCTACGTGCGTACTGAGTTAAGGTCCAAGTAGCGGGAAAGTGCCGCTTATCGCGGGAAGCATGCACATGTAGGAAATGAAAGGCTCGCAGCGAGCAGTACTTTTTTCGGGTCGTTCAACATGCACACCTTGGGTCTCCATTCAACAACATGCCCCACCCCAGTGCCACCACCAAGAAGCACACTGTGTGAGTGAGGTTCGGTCAGAAGATCATGCTGAGCGAGATGTCCCGAAAGCAAACTGCTCGGTACAATGTGCAAGCCTAGCGAGAATGGGCAGCCATGTTCTTAAATAATGTTCAGACTAAACCAGTACATTTTGCATCTATGTGAGTCCTGTGCGAACCTTGTAACCTCGCAGTCTTTATTGGTCCCACCTTTCCGGTCAAGGCAGGGAAAACTGTACGCACACCACATCCTCCAAGCACCAAGGTCCTCGGCAAGAACCTTGCCAAGGCCGCCGCGTACAGGCTTCATATGTGCGGACGGTCGAAAGCTCTTCCTGATCCTCGTGCATGCAGCGCCAAAGCTAGTGGAGCTTTCCTCCGTTTCTTACCGCAGTGTCACTGGAGCGCAAGTTTGGGCGATCGCTGCTTGGTTCCGCCTTTGATGCCGCAGAAACGCACCATCAGCGACTAACGTCTGGTGACCAGTGGTCCTGATCTTGAGGTGGTGAAGTTGATCCCGGCTACAATGCCCTTGCTGCCCATACTGCGGTCATCACCACGTACAGCTTTCCGCTCTGGTGTCCCGGCGGTTATAAAAAACAGTCTAGTCTGTTTAAAACAGTTGAAGTAGCGCTGAAGTAGGAGCCGCTTCGACCGGCTGTTTGACGGTTTCTGAAGCTGAAGCTGAAGCAGATGCTGAAGGCCGCGCAGCAATAAGCTTGCAGGCTGGCCGCACCGACTTGCCACCACCATCGTAGACCAGCGCGCGCAAGCCAATACATACACAATGCAGCGAAGAAGCCATCGAAAGGAGCACCTGCAAGGAGGTAGACAGCTCACGCAAAAGCAGCCCATCGCAGGGTGCGAAGACATTTTCTCAGCGAATCCACGGTGCACTCAGTGCAGCAATGCAACCATGTTGACCTCGCTCGAACGAGGAGAAATGTGAGGCTTGACACCACACCCTTTCCTTGCCAGTTCGGCAGCGGCCGGTAGGCGACGGTTAAATAGTCGCGCACGAACCAGGCGTCTTGCTGCAGCGTCAAAGACACCCCACTTGCTTGGAAATCTCGGAAGATGGGAGATCAGAGTGCTTGGTGCGCGCAATCGCTTGGATATGTTGCGTTAACGCATTCTTAATGTTGCGGCAAGACGGTAAACTGCTGAGAAAGGCGCGTGTATGACGTGTGAAGCATTTTGTTGGATAAAGGCCGGAGGTCCTCTGTTGTCGGCCGCGCTGCATCGGTCCGACAATGCAGCGAGCTGCGCGCTTTCCGGGTCATTCGCCTATTGTCCGTGGACGCCGCACCCCAGGACTCGAGTTCTCCGCCCAGAAATTTTTACGATGAGCGCCTTCTTCCCCGTGATCTCGGCTCTGAACCCGGCCGCCATGCCGAAGCAGACCGCTGCCACCCCGGCGCCGCGTCCTTCGGTCCTTGCCACTTCGACTGCCAAGTGGGACGCACGCCTCTCGCATGACCCCGTTCACGACAATGCATTCTACGGCAAGTGCATGATCGGCGGCATCTTGTCGTGCGGCATCACGCACACTGGTATCACTCCTCTGGATGTGGTCAAGTGCAACATGCAGGTGAATCCGGCCAAGTACAAGAGCTTGTTGTCTGGTATGAAGACCATCGCCTCGGAGGAAGGTATTGGCGCCCTGTACAAAGGCTGGGCTCCTACCGCCTTTGGTTACTCGATGCAGGGCATGTGCAAGTTCGGCTTCTACGACGTGTTTAAGGACATGTACTCGACGATGGCCGGCGAGGAGAACGCTTACAAGTACCGTGGCGCCATCTACCTGGCCGGCTCCGCCTCTGCTGAATTCTTCGCCGACATTCTGCTGTGCCCCATGGAGATGGTCAAGGTAAAGGTGCAGACCTCGCCCGCTGGCACGTTCCCTGTGAAGCTTTCCCCAGCCATTGCTGCCATGAAGGCCAACCCGGAGACCCGCTTCCCGTTCGGCTCGCTGGTTCCCCTGTGGTCGCGCCAGATCCCGTACACGATGGCCAAGTTCTTCTTCTTCGAGAAGGTGGTGGAGGCCTTCTACACGCATGTTTTCACGCAACCTAAGGACTCTTACCCCAAGAGTACGCAGCTCGGCATCACCTTCGCTTCGGGTTACCTGGCCGGTATTATCTGCGCCATCGTGTCGCACCCGGCTGATTCGGTCGTGTCGCTCATGGGCAAGCCCGCTAACAAGGGCAAGAGCTTTGGCCAAATTGTCAGCGAGACTGGCATGTTCAACCTGGCCACGAAGGGCCTTGGCACGCGTATCATTATGATCGGTACGCTGACGGGTGCTCAGTGGTGGATCTACGACACATTCAAGACGGCCATGGGCATGGGCACGACCGGCGGCGCTGTGAAGAAGCACTAAGCGTGCAGCTCGCGCGGCGCCTGCTCTTGTGATTAGAGATAGAAGAGATGGACATCGGAGGACCGGTGTCTTCAATTCACTGCGAGAGGTGATGGAGGATCGTTACTTCAGCGAGGGCCCAGTTGTTACTTCAGTAACCGTTTCGAAATAAAACGTTGTTTGAAACTCCTGGCCTCTCAGCCGCAGATCTCGGCGTTTTGCCTCCCGCCTTCCCGTCATTCGCCATCCACCCGTCGACCTCCCAGCCGCCTCTTCACCATGAGCGCCTTCTTCCCCGTGATCTCGTCGCTGAACCCGGCCGTGCCGTCGGTCGCCGCCCCCAAGGCCCGCCCGGCCTCGGTGCTGGCCACCTCGGCTGCCAAGTGGGACGCGCGCCTCTCGCACGACCCCATCCACGACAACGCCTACTACGGCAAGTGCATGATCGGCGGCATCCTCTCGTGCGGCCTCACGCACACGGGCATCACCCCGCTGGATGTGGTCAAGTGCAACATGCAGGTGAACCCGGCCAAGTACGGCGGCCTGCTGCCCGGCATCAAGACCATCGCCTCGGAGGAGGGCGCCGGTGCTCTGTTCAAGGGCTGGGCCCCCACTGCCATCGGTTACTCGATGCAGGGCATGTGCAAGTTCGGCTTCTACGAGTTCTTCAAGGACATGTACAGCAACATGGCCGGTGAGGAGAACGCCTACAAGTACCGTGGCGCCATCTACCTGGCCGGCTCGGCCTCGGCCGAGTTCTTCGCCGACATGGCCCTTTGCCCCATGGAGATGGTCAAGGTGAAGGTGCAGACCTCGCCCGCCGGCACGTTCCCTGTGGAGTTCGGCGCCGCCGTGGCCGCCATGAAGGCCAACTCGGCCGAGACCCGCTTCCCGTTCGGCTCGCTGGTTCCCCTGTGGTCGCGCCAGATCCCGTACACGATGGCCAAGTTCTTCTTCTTCGAGAAGGTGGTGGAGGCCTTCTACACGTACGTGTTCACGGAGCCCAAGAGCTCGTACCCTAAGAGCACGCAGCTCGGCGTTACCTTCGCTTCGGGTTACCTGGCTGGTGTCATCTGCGCCATCGTGTCGCACCCGGCTGACTCCGTGGTGTCGCTCATGGGCAAGGCTGAGAACAAGGGCAAGGGCTTCGGCCAGATCGCCAGCGAGACTGGTCTGTTCAACCTGGCCACGAAGGGCCTTGGCACGCGTATCATTATGATCGGTACGCTGACGGGTGCTCAGTGGTGGATCTACGACACGTTCAAGACTGTCATGGGCATGGGCACGAGCGGTGGCGCTGCCCCCAAGAAGCACTAGATGCGCTTCTTGTCGGTCTGAAGGCCTCCGGGGCTGGCTGCAATTCTTATCGTCTTTCCAGCTGAGGTGTGCTTGGTTGGAAGGAGGACTGGCCGGTGCCAAGAGAAGCCCGACGGTTGGAAAAGAATGTAATCGGTCCGTGGCATCTTTAGATTATGCTCGCGTGAGGTGATGATGAATTGGAGGCACGTAGGCACAAATTTAGCTATCTGCAACTAACAAAACAACAAGACCTTGCAACACATACGCGTTTTCTACTCTTGTGCCAAGAGCGCAAAGTCTTTAACCTAAAGCGATGACAACGCTGAGTTAAGACATCAAGAATAGGTAGAGACGCAAGGGATCTAAGTATATTTTCAATAGAGGTGAGAACTCCTCACACGCATTGCAGCACAATTCGCAGCAGTAGCACTAAGCTAAGCTGTGTTTGCATTACGCGTAGCCGCCGCCAGCTTCCCAGGCGGCAGTCAATCCCCCCTCTCCGCGATCTACGAGAAGAAGAGCGTGTGCACGGCCATGACAACGAGGGCGCCGGCCACATACTCACTCTTGCGCTCTCCGATGCGCGAGGCCTTCCAGCAGAGTCCGCCGAGCCCCTCGTGCTTGCCCGGCAGCTGGCCGCGGTCGAAAAGCGTGGGGAACTTCATCTTGATGTAGGTGCAGGTGCAGATGAAGAGCAGGATCACGGTGAGCAGCCCCTGGAGGCTGAAGAGCGCCGACTGCAACGAACACAGAGCCACGCACGTCAGTCCTCGGATACGGCAGCCCCGGCCTCGGTCCTGGCCGGTCCCTCGTCACGAACTAGTGCTCGCCGTCTTACCATTCTACGCCTTGTCGCTGGGAAAGAGTGCTTGGTACAAACCGCAAGAGTCGACTCCAGAGCTTAATTTGGCACGCCACAGTACATTTCGAGAGGGAGCATAGACGCCGCACTCGTGTACCGTACCATGCCAAAAGATGTCTACGGACCACCAAAACAGTGTGGTCCACGCAGGAGAGATGACCTCGACGACAGTTGAAGTTTTTGGCGCAAAGCATCAGGAGGGGCGACGTGCCTTTCGAGGTTTTTCGCGCGAGGTTTTTTCCGACGCGGCTCGGCCGCACGAGCCGATGTGCGGCTGGGGGGACTCGACTCGCCGCTCCAGCCGCCTCACACGCACACAGACACGGAAGCGCCCGAGCGACCCGAGAGTTAGCTGAGACGATGATGAACCGCGCCAAGCTGCTGCAACGCGTTGCCAAGGTGCGTGGCCGATCCACTTCCCCACAGACACCCAGTCCGCGCGCGCCTCGTCGTCGCGGGGCTGCTCGCGCCAGACAGAGCGCGCCCGCGGCTGGACCACCAAAACGATAGCTTTCACTCTGACACCGACGCTTGTCTTTACGATTTCATCTGTGCTGCCGCGGCCGTGTAGGTGGGTGCCGGCGCCGTGCTGGGCGGCTCGGTGCTGACGGGGGTCACGGCCTTCAGCAGCGACCAGATCGAGGCGCTGCACTACGGCTTCGACCACCAGGGCCCGCTGTCTTCGTTCGACTACGCCAGCGTGCGTCGTGGCTACCAGGTGTATCGCGAGGTGTGCGCGTCCTGCCACAGCCTGGACCGCATCTGCTTCCGCAACCTGGTGGGCGTGACCCACACGGAGGCGGAGCTTAAGGAGATGGCGGCCGACATTGACGTCATTGACGGCCCCAACGACGAGGGCGAGATGTTCGAGCGCCCCGGCAAGCTGTCCGACCCGCTGCCCCGACCGTACCCTAACGACGAGGCCGCCGCCGCTGCTAACAACGGCGCCATCCCGCCTGATCTTTCGCTGATGGTCAAGGCGCGTCACGCCGGCGCCGACTACCTGTTCGCTCTGCTGACGGGCTACGTTGACCCTCCTGAGGGCACGGAGCTGCTGCCTGGCCTGTACTACAACCCGTACTTCGGTGGTGGCGCTATTGCCATGGAGCGTCAGCTGCAGGACGGCCAGATCGAGTACGAGGACGGCACGCCGTGCACGACCTCGCAGATGGCCAAGGACGTGTCAGTCTTCCTTGCCTGGGCCGCTGAGCCCGAGCACGACGTGCGGAAGAAGCAGGGCATGCAGACGGCCATCGCCCTGGTGGCGCTGTGCGGACTGACGGGCTACTACAAGCGTCTGAAATGGGCGCCGCTCAAGACCCGTAAAATCACCTACACCAAGTAAGGCTGGAGGCTTCGACCGGCGCGCGTGATGCGAGGAGTTGACGCGGAGGAGTGGTAGATCAGGCAGGCGTCAGGACTTTTTGCTTTGGCTTGTTGCTCGCCCCAGACGAATGGAGCGTTTTGAGCAGCCTCTCTTGCATCCCTCCCTCGAGCGAGCGAGCGAGAGAGGAAGGCAGGCAGGCAGGCAGCGCACACGGTGCATGGAGCGACCTACCGTCGAGACAGTAAATAAAGGAGAGAGTGGCGTGTGGGCATTCAGACAGGAGTGTGGCGAGTGAGCAGGACTTGAAAAACTTGAAAAAAAATACACAGAAACGAACGAACACCAGGACTTTTGCATTGCAGGGCGGAAGTTACAACAGGTTGGGCGCATGTGTCCGAGCTGACGTGCCGCTTGTGCCAGCACCACCAGCACGGAGCAATTGACGATGTTCCTGCGGTGATCACCCATCAAGAAGCATATACATGACATTTGCAAGGGGTTTTGCCACTCCGAATGGCTGGTGGCCTCGCTTCGGCTTTGTGTCTGTTCGCCGCCGTGTCAATTGGTCCGTCGCTGGATAAGAGTCGCCGCCGAGCACACACAGAGAGAACATGGCGAAGTCTTCCAAGGTCATCCGCGTGGGCCAGGACGCGCCGCACCAGGTAAGCACACGCTTGTAGTCCTGCCTGCCAGGTCGAGCGAGTCTCACCGTGTCACTGCCGCCGGACAGCCCGATGTGGAGAGCGAGAGCAGCTACAGCTTCGTGGAGCAGGCCAAGCGCCAGGTGAAGGTTAAGATCCAGAGCCTGACAGACGACGAGATCGTGTTCGACCTCATTGGCGTGGACGCCGCCATCGCCAACGCGCTGCGCCGCATTCTGCTGGCCGAAGTGCCCACCATGGCCATCGAGCACGTGTACATCTGGAACAACTCGTCCATCATCCAGGACGAAGTGCTCGCCCACCGACTGGGCCTCGTGCCGCTGAACGTGGACCCGCGCGAGTTCCAGGCCTTCCCAGACAACGAGGAGGCGGAGGCCACCGACGAGAACACCATCGTGTTCAAGCTTGATGTTACGTGCAAGTTCGACCCGGACCACCCGAAGGACCCTACCAAGGCGATTAACGCCTCCGGTACGCTGGATGCAGCTTACAAATCTAGTTGTATGTTTTTACTGACATTTTACTCGGCGTCTGGCTTCACATTTACAGTGTACTCGCGCGACCTGGAGTGGGTGCCACAGGGAAACCAGGAGGAGCGGTTTGGCTCCATTCGTCCTGTGCACGAGGACATCTTGATTGCCAAGCTGCGTCCCGGCCAGAGTATTGCACTGGAGGCTCACTGCCGCAAGGGCGTGGGCAAGGACCACGCCAAGTTCTCGCCCGTGGCCACTGCGTCGTACCGCCTTATGCCCAAGGTGGAGCTTACGGAGAAGGTGGAGGGTGCCGATGCCAAGTATCTGGTAGAGGAATGTCAGATGGGTTTGTTCGATATCGAGGACATCGGCGGCGTTCCCACGGCTGTTGTGAAGGACCAGCGCGCGTGTACCATGTGCCGGAACTGCATTCGTGAGCCTGGTTGGAACGAAAAAATTCGTCTTGGACGCCAGAGCGACCACTTTATCTTTAGCGTCGAGTCCGTGGGTATGCTCAAGCCCGAGGAGCTTCTGTTGGAGGCACTCAACGTGCTCGCTGAGAAGTGCAACATCGCATTAGAGTCTTTTACGCACACTGACGAGGACGAGGACATGGCCGAGGAAGAGGAGGAGGAAGAGCAGGAAGAGTAGACTGATGATAGAAGATTGCCTGGCGCCGATAACCTCGACGACTGAATATATGCATGCATACTACTACTCAATTGGAGCTCTGTAGCAAAATCCTATCATTAACTGTGCCAAGAGTTGGAAGCCTCTGATGCTATTGCGTCTTTATACTCCATCTATTTAACGCCGTCTTGCGCGTATGAGCTGCCGTCGCTTCTTGCTGCAACTAGCTGCCGTCCGACGGGGCGACAGAGTCGTCCAGCCCCAGGCCTCCGTCGCCTAGAGGCGGCGCCCTAGCTCTCCTGGTTGAGGAAGACGGAGGCGGCGCGGATGCCCACGAAGACCAGCGCGATCTTGGACAGATCCCAGGCCACGGCCTTCATCTGCTTGGTGGTGTCCACCTGCGGCTTCTTCTTCTTGAGCATAAACATCGTGGCGGGGGCGGAGGCGACCGGAGCTGGCTGGAGCTGTTCGCGTGGAGTTTGGGGATGACAGGCAGGAAACAAGCGGCGACTACGCGTGCCACACCATCTGCACATGAAATTAAAGCCCGTGGAATACCTGTGCTACAGCATGATGTCGAGGTTGGTCACTGGACTCGACTTACGACCAACCGGGCCCTGAATTGCTGCCAAGACCAACCTGCGGCTCGTAGCGGACTATGTGGAGCAGACGGGATCATTGTGGTGATCATTTTGGGAGGGCGAAGTTCTCAGCAGGAACCTCACGTTTGGCAGGAGACAGACATTTTTTTGCTTGGAGGAAGCAAACAATAAGGAGATTGAAATATAGATTAACGCTGAGGATGGAGTCGTAGTTGGTCGGCGTATACCACAAATATCGGACAGAGCATCGTTATCACCGCAATAACGCGTACTTGCAACACACTAAAAGGCGCAATATTGGTCACTTTTTTTTTCAGGTTCTCACAGAATACGATGCTGGCATGCCATTTTGTAAAAATGCTGTGACTATGGACTTCCAGCACTCCAGCACATTATGCAGTTGTCAAGTATATTGTTAGACTTTGACCTATCGTACCGCCCTCCGCTAGAGTTAGAGGAAAGTTTCTAGTACTAAACTTCGTTCACTTTGTCTAATATATTACGCGTACATTTTACTGATTATAATAAAACGAAGCTTTCATATTTTTTTGCTATGTATTGTGGAACTAAAGTATCTTAATTCCTGTAAAGCCACTTGAACTTGAACATGTAATCGGTTTCTGAATAACAAAAAAAATGAGAAATAGTTTTATGCAAGACATAATTAATGGACGTACCAACATGCTGGATAGATGATTGCAACACGTAAATGACCCAAAGCACAAATTAACGTTGTACAACCCGCCAGTCATTGGAGAACAAACCGTAGGGTTGCCCCAGGTGCAAGTTGGAACCGCTGGTTAAAAAAAAAACAAGTACAAGAAGTGCAAATGAAACAAACTGAAGCAAACCATAAATGAGTACACTTTGAACAGCGTTGGTGAGGTCTGCTTCAGACATTTCATACAGGTACGAAAAGTATTTGCGATTCGGTAATTCATATACCGTTGCGATGTAAATGACTGAATCGCAAAATAATGTTAGTGAAGCTGCCAACGAACACCCACTTTTTTCTTAAACGTACCATACACAATTGGCACCATCACTTCAGTGCATTCAACTAGGAGAAGAAATTTAACTCGACGCAAAACACGGCAGGTTTCGTGCACAAAATGTTGCCGTTCCTTAGGAAATTTGTTCCATTACCGCAGCCTGAAGCTCCATCTCGTTAACACTTGGGCCACGATAAGATGAATGCATTGAACGCAAAAATGGGCTCTATACGTGTGCAGATGCTGGATATTGCGTCCTTATTATAATTGTGAGCCATCACCATCCAGAAAGCCTTACTCAACAGAAATGTGGTAATGAAGCACATCAAAGTGACTGCAAAAATGTATCAGCTGTGGTTCCGTTGGAAGAAATGCAAGTGTGAGAGATAATAATCGAGAAAGGATAAGCACACTGGAAACACTGACAGTACCAGTGTTGCTCCTGCTATAGCTACTCAACAACCTCGGCCCCTTCAAAAGTTGCATGGGGCAAGAAGAATACGTCCTTAAAGTAGAACAACATTACGCCTGCAGAGATCGTATCCGTGCCTTAATATGCAGCATCATATTACGAAGGCCGTAAAGGCACCCATGAAGTCAGCCACCATTAGTGCGATTGTGGCGGACACGGACGTCGCAGTTCGCATGCATGTAGATACAAACAATGCGTTGAATACCTCAACGTTAAAAGCTACGAGAACGGGCTGGAGATCAGATCAGATGCATAGTGTGATGCATGGTACACTAGCAGCTTTTCCATAATTTTGATGAGTGGTAGTGCAAATGTAAGCGCGCTCGCATATCCTTGAGCACACAGGAAGGCATAATAGAAGAGGGGGTAGGTAACAACAAGACTAGAGGCTGCGTAAATGAATACTGCATGAAGTTTCAGCTGGTGCCGCACTATGAAACTAGCTCGGCATACTGGCCCACAACGATGAGTGAGATCCAAACCATGCTGAGTGTCAAGTGCGAGAAAGGAACTGGAAATCCAAGTGCCAATGCCACTGCAAAGTAAAATCCTGTGTACTGCAGAGATTCCAGCCGATAGTATGCAAAGTCGGACACGTCGTTCGGGGATTTGTGTATATAGGGATGATGCATCGGCAATAATACAGCCAACGTGAAGGAGCTCATGATCAGCCACGACCGTGCCCAGACTATACCGTTGGCGCGGGGGCCATCTTCAGGCGGCGCGAGGGGCATAGCGTCGGACACCAGTGCGATGGCGAGACACAGCAACGGCGTCACCACTGCCACGGCGATATTAAGCGCAAAGGATGCAGAACTGGACTCCGTGTCTGTTGAGGAAATGGTTGAGCATCTGCAGTCGCTCCAGCGAGTAGGCGCCCTTGTGCTCAACGTGCATCGCATACCACGTGCGCCAACACGCGTCGTACGCACCCCACACCAGGCGCCAAAGCATTGCGCTCCCGCGAAATAATAACTGAGGCGCTCGTATTAGTCGACGCGGCGCGCCGCCTTGATGCTTGAAACGTCCAACGTGTTGAAGCCGAGCTCGCGATGCCACTGCGCATCAAGTGTACCCAAGGATGAGAAGAACTTTAAGCGCCGCTTGGGCTCATCAGCTTGATGCTTCTAACAGCAAAAACCAGCGGCGTCCGTGCCGTTCTGGATATCCTCCGCACGCGCAGGTACACTTTCTCCGGCACAACCGAATCGCGCCGATCAGACACAGTTCGCTTCCGACTTTGGACGCCCGACGATGTGGTGGTCGCTGCTGCTGCTGCTCTCCAGTCTGCAGCTCGTCCAGGTAGCGGCGCAAACGTGCGCCGCCGAGAAATCGACGCTGTCGTCGTCCTGCGGCGGGGTGTGCGACTCGTACCAGCCCTGCCTCACCTACAACGTGTCGGACAGCACGTCGTGCAACAGCTGCGTGCCCGACGCGGCGGGCGAGTGCAGCTACGTGTGCTACAACATCTACCGCCAAGAGCCCATTGATCTCTCGTTTTTCGTCTTCTTCATCACTTACGGCACGTACCAGAGCGAGGAGGAGCTTGCAGCCAGAGCGGAGGACCCAACGTACGACGCAACTATACAGAACCTCCCGGACAACACGAGCTCCTACGCTTGGGCCAGCAACAACATCGTCACGCGCATAGACGCACTGGACTTGCCGTCCGCTACGAAATCTGTGTACGTTGAGCGGAGGTGATACGGTTTTGCCGGGCACTGATACCGATCTTGCCGTGCTGAACCGGGCAGGATACTAGCAGGTGGTACCAACTACGACTACACGGTAAAGTCTAAAGTGGTCGATTTGGAGCTCGCCGACGACTTGCTCACGTCACAGACGCAAGTAACCCAGGTTTGGCTGCTCAGCATTAACCTGAAGGAACAAGTAGGCACCGTGCGGGATCTGCTACCGTTTTCGACCACGTACCTGAATTTTGCGAACACACTGCTGCACGAATTTCCTACCGATCTGCTTTCGTTACCCTCGATATCGTCGCTGTACGTGACACGCGTGTCTAAATTGCGCTTTGTGCTCTAATTGTGCCCTCACGTCACCGTGTAGGTATCTCAACATGAACTACATCACGGCCGTAAACTCTTCTATCAGCTCGTCCAAGATTATCAATCTGTACGCTGCATGTTTGTCTTCCTCAAAACTAAACATCTCTGATTTGCGTTCTGGTCCGGTTTCGACATTAGTGGAATGTCAGCGAACGCCATGATATCGTTTGAAGGCGACTTTACTAACCTACAGGTTCTGTAAGTGCTGTTGTTTTTTCATTGCTTATTCTACGATGTTTTTAAACGCCTCACGATAATTGCGCTTAGGGAACTCGATAAAAACAACTTTACCGAGATACCCGCCGTGATCTTCACTATAAAATCGCTTACATCGTTGTATTTAGCTGGGAACCCGCTGAAGACTCCAACATTTTCGGCAGATCAAGTTAGTTTCCTGGAGGGACTCTCAGTTTTCGATCTTACAGCAGCAGATTTTCAAGAAACCATCAACTGTGATAAATCTGCTCAACGCACCGTACAAGGTCTCACAGTATGCGTCAGTGACCTCATTGTGAGCTCAGCATCACAGAGTTCTGGCTCGCAAGGTGATGGGTCAGGCTCAGCTTCGAACTCCAATACCGTCGTCATTGCGGCTGTTGCTGTTGGAGGTGCTATATTACTTGCTGTGATCGGAGCCATCGTGTATTGCCGGAAGGCACGCAACGCAGACAAGCCTGATCCGACGGTCATGACGGACCCCACCGTGCGTACCACTCGTGACAATTACGAAAACTTATCGATTTGGCGCGACCCTGTACTTCTCTCTGTTCAGGTTAGCATTGAAGATATTCAGGACGTCCGGCTGATCGGAAGTGGGGCATTTGGCGTTGTTTGGCTCGTACGGTACAGAAGTACACAGTTTCTCGCATCAAAACGACTACGCGAGGATATGGCAACGCGCGATAGAGTGCAGGACTTTGTCGATGAAATCAAGATGGTTTCTCGGTTTGATCATCCGAACATTGTCACATTTGTTGGGGCAGCGTGGAGTATCGAGTCGGATCTTCAGGCACTGTTTGAGTACATGGAGAATGGTGACCTGCGTTCGTATCTGGCGGCATCCTATTTACCACGTTACTGGACGTCGACGAAGTTCCAGTTAGCAATTGGCGCGATTGACGCGCTGGTTTACGTCCATTCTTTTGATCCCCCGCTGGTTCACCGCGATCTCAAGTCACGCAACGTTTTAATCTCTGCAGATATGAACGCGAAGCTCACAGACTTCGGCACGACACGCTATCGGTCGAAAGATGGCACGATGACGGTAGGGGTTGGCACTGGTCGTTGGGTTGCTCCGGAGATCATTTCAGGAAGCACCGAGTACGACCAGAGCGCTGACATATTCTCATTCGGCGTGTTGCTGACCGAGATCGATACACACAACCTCCCGTATTGCGACGCGGTCGGACCCAGCGGCAATAAACTAGAAGAGGTAGCAGTGCTGCAAATGGTAGCAAATGGTCAGCTTCGCCCGACGATTAGTCCGTCATGTCCTCCAACCGTGCGCGATCTTGCTAACCTGTGTATGTCTCAACACCCACGAGATCGACCTGTTGCTGCGGAGATCGCTTACGTCCTGCGCACCGTGCAGAAGGAAATGGAACGAGCGTAACTTGTTTAAGTATTTCAACGAATATGACTGGCTTTTCACACACGTATATTGACTAACATGAGAAGCGAAACTAACCGCTGAACAAACAAAACTGTGACGTGCTCACAATTAGGGAGTTGGGGCTTCCGCTGAGAACTGGTGTGTGCGATCCAAAACGAGTGCAAGCAGTGCGTGATCAACAGATCTGACTGTAGTTTGATCGGTCTTGGGGGCAGTGCGATAATATCCAAGCGACTGCTGGCGTCTGCTCAGCTTCCCCAATTTCGCAGCCTATGTTTCTGGTGTGAGCACCGCTCATCCACAAACAGCGCATGCAAGGACAGCTGGCAGGCTCGATTTGTATGCAAAAAATAACTACAACTCCAAATTGCAGCAGTCTGCCTTTGTACTTAGCTCTCCCGGGGTGACGTGGTCACGATTTGGGAGCTGGAACTCCCGCTAAACCAACGTGTACTTGGTTGCTTAGATGCAAATTGCAAAGTGAGCTTTCAAATCTAACTTGAGGCGGTCTCGCCGGTCGTCTCGACCGTCCAGGGAGAGCCGTCTTCCTAGTTGCAGTTGTAGTTGTAGTTCCTCCTTGCATGCAAGTCGAGCCTGCCAGCCGACCATGCATCAGCCATCATCACACTGTCCCGAGTGAAAACGGGTTACACCGTCCCCCTCGGGTGCGGTACCGTGTCCGTGCTCGTACGGCCGGTGAGCAGATGTTAAGTCACTGCCCTGAGGTAGTCGCAATAAGGACCGCTGAGAACCTGCGTTTGACTATACGGTAGCGTCGCAGTCAGGCGTGCAGTGGCACTCGGAAAGTTCGTCGGTGATGCTCATCTGGGGACGCGCGTAGACTTGGGGCGGGTGACATGGACTCCTGGTGGCTGGAGGCGCGGCGTTCGAGGACCGGGACCCAGGCGGGGTGAACGGAGATGCGTGTCGAAGGTATAGCGAAGGACGGTGATGTGCGTGGCTGTGCGTGGCCTTGCGTGGCTAGGGGAGCGAAGGATAAGAAAGAGAGCAAGCAGGAAGAAAAGGTCAGTCGTGAACTTCCCCCCTTGTTAACAAAGTTGCTGCTTTATTTGAGTAGCGTCTTGAGTTCGAGCGTACGGTCCCGAGAGATCGTTCGTAAAGCGGGGTTTTGCTCTGCCTTCAGGCCGTGACGATACGCATACAGCGCAGGAACGGTCCCCACCAAGGGAACAGTTCGCGACACGTGGTGGAGACGCAGGTACTTTTCCTGACTGAGAAAACCAGAGAAGTCATTGTCTGAGGAGGACCGAAAGGAGTAGCGTCAACTGTCGGTATTCTCGAAATTCGATCGGAACCTAGCGCCAAGGAGCGTGTCTACCAGCAGCGGGAATAGCTAGCGCAAGTCGGGGCTGAGCCGAGAAGGTTGTCGAGTCTGAACGGACGTGGGAAGAACGGTCACTGGAGTCGCAGGACCGTATAAGTAAGAAGTTTGTAAGAGTGAAGAATTGAGTGAAGTGGGGAGTCAACAGCCTCTGCAGTGGATACCGCCCGAGGTGCTCATCACGGACATGTCGGATCTGGGGGATGATGTTGCCTCTGAAGGATGAAGTTAAAATCGGAAGAGGAATGCTTGGAGGAGAGCGCTCTGCGCCCGGCGCAGGCTCGACCGAGTGGTGCTGACACGGGTGGGACGCCTGGTGAAAGCAAGGAACGGACAGACGTTCTTCGCGCGTTGTGGAAACAAGAACAAGCGAAGAAGATGAGGAAAGCTGGAGGTGTAACGGGTGAACAGAATGGTGATGATGACGAGGAAAGTAGTGATGATGAAAAGAAGATGATGATAGTGAAGATGAAGTTAGTGATGATGAAGAAGAAGACGAAGAAGAAGAGAAGGCTGAGGTACCGAAAGTGGAAACCGTGATGAAGACGGAGCCTGGTTTGAGCATGAGTCGAACGCTGCTCGCTTCCGTCGAGAGTACGAAGAACGCTACGTTGCGGAGCTAGCACGGTCACGTTCGCAAGTTTACGGGAGTTCTGGTTATGCGAGGCCTGGTGCGGCCTACTATTTGCCACCGCCTGGATACGGTGGGTAACGGTGTATCTCCTGGCGAGCCACCGCTAACTCGCCGTCCGAGTGGATTTATCCGCTCTACACGGGAGCCGAAGCTCAACGCCCTGATTCGCTCGCGTACGGATGGACCCAACCGCCCTGGCCGGGACCGTCCCAGGCATACTGAGTGCAAGCCCGTGGGTTGACCGGAGCCGGCGCAAGCGTGCCGGCTGCACTGACCGCGGCTACAGTTTCTGTTGGTCCGAAAAAAAAGAAGAAGAAGACCGTGAAGAAGACGCCGGTTGCGACTGCGCCTGCACCACCGCCGCCTGTGCCGACGTCGAAGCCCAACAAGAAGACAAAGATGAAGACGAAGACCAAAGCTGTGACAAGCAGTTCCCAGTGGAGCCCACATATGCCTCTACCCCCTTACGACTCCTACCGTACCGGCCGCGCCTATCTCGGTTTTGCAGGCCGTGTCAAATGCTGCGAAAGTGTTACCGTTCTTTTGCTCGGATACGTCAACCGTAGAGAAGGCCCGTTCCTTTTGGAAAGCGTTCGAGGAGAATACGGGGGGTTTACCGGACAAAAGTCGACTCCTGGTATTCTAGCAAAAGTTGAAAGGAAGGGAAGCTGAACGGTGGTGGAATAACTCGCTGATTAAGTCGTTCCGTACTCTGAAGTTCGGTTCCAAAATCATTTCTTGAGCCGGACGGCCGATGAACTCTGGGACCGTCTGCATACGACCAAGAGACAGAAGGAAGAGTCGATCGAGGAGTGGGGGACAGTGTCACGGACCTTTGCAACTCGCTGGGTTACCCTGAGGCTCGGATGCGTTACCAGCTTTTTAGTCGCGGTTTGATTGAACATCCGTCGGATGCTAGCAATCCTGGATTCGAGCCCTGCTAGGGACATTCCCGAGGCGTGTGAATGGCTGATGGTGAAAGATATGTACCGTCCTGTCGACGAGGATGAGGACTTTGAGGAAGTGTCTACTGCTATAGCCGATTTCGACTGAGACTCCTGAGATTTTGAAGCCTATGATGGCCCAAGTGAACGCTCTAGCTCAAGAGATGCGATCTTTCGTGAAGGACGAGAAATCGTGGCGTGCCAAGGTAAAGGACGAGCTGCGTGCTCCGGTTCCGCTACCGCCTCCTTTCATGCCGGCTACGGTGGCTGCCGTGCAAGCGTTGCCGCCTCCGCCCGCGCCGCTACAACCGTCCAGAAGTGGTCAAGTGTTCCGAGGTATCCGTATGGAAGATGACGGACGAGACCAGGGAGGAGCTCCAATTTGTGGCCGTTGTCAGTATCTAGGCCACGATCGTGTGACTTGCCGCCAGCAGTCGATGACGTGCCGCAACTGCAACCAATGGCCATATTCGAAGTGAGTGCGAATTGCCTTCGCCCCCACAGCAAGGAGTATACCGTGGAGGGTCTGGGAACGGACGTCAATGGTGCTCTTTCTGCCAGTTTGAGGGTCACACCATGGGTAGCTGCCCGGCCGTGAGCGTTTGCGCGAGCTATCCAGCTGCCAGGATGCCTAGCAACAGAGCGAACAATGAAGACGGCTAGAGGAAGGGGAAGGGAGAGCCGCTCCTCCCTCTAGCCCGAAGAACGGCTCGGATGGCAACCGTGGACGAAGAAAGTAACGCTTACTGTCCCGGAAAGTGTGACGGAAGTGAAAGGTGAAGAGCGAAAGTCAGGAAAGGCGAAGGTTGTGAAGCGTGTTGAGTTCAGAGAGAACGGTATGGCAAATACGTGGGTGTATCGAAAAGAGAATGGAAAGTCTGAGAAGTAGTGATTGACAGGGTGACGCCCGATTGTACGAGAGGGTGTGACTACAATAGAACGTACGGTTGTGTGCCCCGTAAAGAGCACGGTAATAACGAAAAAACGGTTAAGAAGTCGAAATTGTGTGTTCCGAGAGGAGGAGTGGCCGCTGAAGAGGAAAAGGTCACCTTCAAAGCGTGAAGTTTGCCGAGAAAGAGGAGATTATAGTGGAGCAAGAGCATCCGGACGTAACGATGAGTGACCAGGCTACGGTTGAAAGTAAGAATGAGCCGAAAGGCGAGAAGCCTGTGGACGGAACGGAAGATGCTACGCTCCTGGGACGGTTATTCACGGATGATGAACTAGGTGAAATGGAAAGATGTGCCCCGGGCCAAGAAGCGACGGGCCTCGGTGGTGTTAAAGTTGCCGCCGAAGCGGAGGAGTACGATAATGAATTGGAAGACCGTCTCTACCCGTTAAATGAGAATGAAACGCTTGAACGCATGAAATAAATAGCAGACTATAAGAAGGAACCGTTTTTGGAAGAAATGGCAAGCTACTTGGGCCTGTCAACGAGAGTATTGTAGCGGACGAAAGAGGTTTCTAAGAATGAGAGTGCCTCACCCGAGTATTGGCAAGAATGGTTTGAGAGAACGCTAGACCGTTCTACTGTGGCTATCGAACCGCGATTTTAAGCAGACACTGATCCGCTTGAGACGACAAACGTGAGTACTGAGGATTTTGGTCTTCCTCTTGAAGAAAGAAAGGAAGCTGTGGCTACAGAGGTGCCCTTAGTTGATGAACAAGTGGTGTACGAGAATGTAGGGTCCGTGGGACGATCGCGGGCTAGCTACGCCGGAACTGTGGTTAACAAGGACGCGGACGACACTGAGATGAAGCCCCATGCGTCGGAACCGTGCTCTGATGCGTCTAGCGATGTACGAGTGGCTGTTGAGTGAAAAGAACGGTCACGAGGAAGAGGATGGCAATGAAGGGCCTCCACCCGAAGATCGAGGACCGCCACCCGTAGAGCCGCTACGCGATAAGGCGCCCGACTTTGATTGGCAACGGTTGCGAACCGTAGCTGGTTCCCTCGCGGCCCGATTTTGTCTGTGATGAAAGGTCGTTGGGCGTCTTTTAAGAATGAAGCGCGAGACTATTACGAAGAAAGCGCAAATATATCTGGGGGAAGTTGTGGGAACGTTGTGGGGGAGAGAAGGCGACTGTTTGTTCTGCTCCCCGAGGCACGGACCCCTGTACTGTTTGAGTGTTCCTCGCTCCATGTCGAGCAGGCCGAAGTTGTGGGAGAAACCGAGCTGTACCCTGACCGCGATGAGGACTTATCTCATTACGTGAATGTGTTGGGGCCTGGGAATTGCAAAGCTAGTCTGCCATGCGTGGGCTTGTTGAACGAGTGACCGTAGAACTGCCGAACGGACTTTGTGTCCGTGCCGGTGATCCGTGCGAGAAAGAGCTTCCTGAAGTAGTCAGAGAGGGACGACGAGTCGTGTGTGCGGTAGGGAACGTTGAAGCTCTCGTTTGGACTTTACGAATGGCTTGTGATGCCGTTCGGACTTTGCAATGCTGTTCCGGCTTTTGAACGGTTGATGGAATCCGTTCTAGTGGAACTTAAGTGGCGGATATGCCTGGTGTACCTGGACGACGTGGTGGTCTTCAGCAAGGACTTCCCGTCGCATCTTGTGCGTCTACGACAAATGTTGACACGGTTCCGTGCGGTTTTAAACTTAAAAGAAGAAGCGGCATCGGGGACGAGGTCAAGTGGCGTTCCTAGGTCATATCGTCACGCCCTCGGGTCTTTTGCCCAACCCTGAAAAGGTGAAGGCCGTGATAATGTACAGAGGCCGCGTGACGTGCATGAGATCCGATCGTTCCTCGGGTTAACTAGCTACTTTCGTCGTTACATTCCTGGGTACGCTCTGATTGCGGCGCCCTTGGAACGGTTGAAGGTGAAGGATGAACCCTTCCTTTGGAGTGAGGACTGTGAGGGTGCGTTCCAACAGTTGAAGCGTGCGCTAATGAAGCCTCCTATTCTGTTGTATCCAGACTTGACGAAACGGTTTAAACTGTATGTGGACTCCTCTCGTTATGCCGTGGGAGCGTGCCTAATGCAAGAAGTCAATGGTCGTGACCGTGTAGTCGCCTACGCGAGTAAGCTACTCACGAGATCTCAGAAGAACCGGATTTCGAACACGGACGGAATCTCGGAGATAGAATGTTGGGGAGTCGTATGGGCTACTCGCAAGTTTCGGTGCTATCTGGACAAGCGCGAGTTCGACGTTTACACGGATCACCAAGCGTTAACTTGGGTTTTCAGCCCGGGAAACCGTACGAGTAATTTAAAGCTCGCTAGGTGGGCCACGGAGCTGTCGAACCTCCAATTCCATACTGACCAAGTGTTGGGAAAGTACTATTTGGCGTTGACAGGCAAATAGTACTTTCCTAACACTTGGTCAATATTAGACTGCAAGAACTAAAACCTTGGGCAGCTACAGTCACGGCCTTTACTCTGTCGTCTGAAGGCATGGGGGTAACCCAGGAGCATGAGAGCTTTCCCCACTTCACGCGTATCGAGTGGGAAGCTCTCCATCGACTTGCCGAAACTTCCGGCGAGTCCGTCGTGGTGTCGCTATTAAGTACAGCGACCCCGGAGCAGCAGCGTCAAGCAACACAAGAGTTCATGGAACACGAGCTCGCCAGCGCACAGCGGCGGGTGTCAACTCCCTTGCGCTTCACGAGGAATGATGGGATCAAGATAGAGACCTCCGTGTACTCAGGCGTTGGGAACGATCGTCACCCGCTAAACCGCTGGTTTCGCGACATCGACATCGCAATCGACTCGAGATTACTCGAGTCGGAGTCCGCAAAAATGAACTTCCTTCTCTCGCGGTTGAGCGGGAAGGCGAAAGAGTGGGTCCTTGGTAAGCTAGTGCTTCCCCGGCGGCGTTTCCGACATTGGAGGCTCTCCAAGATGACCTTCGACTGGCGTTCGAGCCTCCCAAGGACGAGTCGAGAACGCGCGCGGCGTTCTTTGCCCTGAAACAGGGCAAAATGTCGATGCGCGACTACCTCCAGAAATGGCGTCACCTAGTGTCGTGCATCATCACCAATCCGATCGATGAGGCCTCGCAGGTTCACGTGTTTGTCTTCGGCATGCGCGAGGGCATGACGAGATACTGCCTAACGCGAGCAGAGCCGAAGACTCTCGAGGAAGCTTTCTCCATCGCATTGCGTGAGGATTATACGGTGTCGTCGTCGTACGGAAGGGCACTGTCGGAGGAGGCTCGGGTGTCGGCGCCCGAGCCTATGGAAATCGACGCTATTGAAGCGTCAACACGCGGTGGTGGTCCCTCGTATCGGAACAACTGCGGCGGCCGAGGGCAACGACCACAATATGCTTTCGGTGCCGAAAGCAGGGTCATCGTGCAGCTGTGTGTCGCGCACCTGCCCCTGTCTTAGTCCAAGCAGCGGGCGTCGGAGACGCTGATGAAGCCATCCCGACCACACAGCCAAAACCCGATCGGGATCAGTAAGTGCGGGGCGCCCTACTGGCTGGAATGGAGGTCCGGGTCCCCCGGTGGCAGCCCGACCTCCTAGCCCCTCGGTGTTACATGCACACTTCAATGCCACCGCAGGCAACGGCGACACGAGACTGATCATCGTCAGTCTGCATGTCGATGGCGCGCGGCAACCTCTCCGCGCGCTCCTCGGCTCAGGTGCAACGAAAAACTTTTTCTGCGCGTCGTGTCTGCCGCTCCTTCCATCGAGCGTAGTAGTTAGGGAAGGCTCGACGGATGTCGTCGTTAAATTGGCTGATGGTAAGTCACCCCGCGTTCCACGGCGTGACGTGTCGTTGTCTTACACTTTTGACGGCTTCACGAGCAGCGACGAGTTTTTGGTGATTGAGATGAACTATGCCTTTGTTTGCATATTGGGAATACCGTGGCTGACACGATATCAACCAGAAATCGACTGGCTAGCACGATCGGTTAAACGTCGCGCTGACTTCGACGTGAGTGAACTTTTCACTCATCTCTTGGTTGCACCAAGAGATTGGCCGCACGTCACAATAGTGGACAAAACATCCACGACGCAACCCATGCACAGAGCGAGCGATGACCCTCTTTGTACAGCTTGTGCCGTGTCGATTGGTGAAGTCAAAAGTGATCGAGGATCCTTGTTTGTGAACAAGGATCAAGACGCGACGGTCGAGCGAGAGTCGCTCCCAAAGCTAAACGAGACGGGCAAGCATGTGTTGCTCCCGAAGCTGAACGAGACGGTCGAGCATGTGTTGCTTCCGAAATTGAATTAAGTGGTCGAGCAAATGTTGCTCCCAACGCGACGAACGGCGGTCGAGCATGTGGAGCTCCCGCAGAACAACGAGGCGGTCGAGCACGTGACGCTCCCGCAGTCCGATATGACAGTCGAGCACGGGGTGCTCCCGTCGTCCGACGACGAGAATTCATCGGCCTCGAGTTCGTACTCGAGGCGGTCGAAGAAATCCAAACGAAAGAAGAGCTCGCGTGGCCGCCTAAGTAGGTCACGCTTCACTCCACCTCGCGGTGGTGGTGGTGGTGGTGGGGGGGGGGATGAGGCGGATCGTGTCGAGGTGCTGTTCGTGCTGGAGTTCTTCCACAGCGCCCCGAATCAACTTCGTTCCGTCGAAGTTGCAAGCCCGCCTTCTGACGCAGCTGATTACCAGTCTCCCGGGTTTGTCATGGAACTTTCTCCGGGACTTGAAGGCAGGAGAAATCGAACAAGTTTGCCTGATCACCGATGGCGATACTTCTCCCGTTGCCATGAATGCGGTCAGCGACGTGACGGGGTCGTCACTTCCAGCGGCGGCTGAGCCTTCAGGCAACGCTGTGTACGAACTCGCCTGCTAATACGCAGATATATTCCCTGAGAGGATTCTAGCCGAGTTACCCGCCGATCGCGGCGTTCGACACGAGATCGATCTCGCGCCAGGGTCGAAGTACTGCGTGACACGGCAGTGGCGCTGCCGCGAGACCAGATTCAAGCCATCGATGACTTCTTCGAAGGACGGCTCAAAGCTGGTCACGTGCATGAGAGCATTTCGCCACATTCCAGTCCCACCTTCTGTGTGAAGAAGGCGTCCGGAGGCTGGCGTATTGTTCATGCTTTTAATAAGCTAAATGACGCAATTCCTGCGCAGACGCCAATTCTTCGAAAGGACGACTCCATGTCCGGTAGCGAAGGCTTTAGCGCGATCAATTTGACTGACGGATTCTATCAGATCTTGATAAGAAAAGCAATATTCCTCTTACGGTGGTCAGTACTTCCAGCGGCATGCTCTGGGAGTGGCTCGTCATGCCCCATGGATTGAAGAATGCTCCGGCGACATTCAATAGGATGGTTTTACACGTTCTCCAGCCGCTTCGGGACTTTGCACCTAGCTACTTTGATGACATCTTCGTGCAGTCGCGCTGAGGACGGCCTTAGCGCTGTCGAAGTTCATCTCCAACATCTCCGTTAAGTCTTCCAGAAGATGCGTGATAACAAGTTGTACGCGAATATGAAAAAGTGCGTCTTTTGCGCGGCGGAAGTCCCAGTCCTCGGCTGTTACGTCAGCAAAGATGGTGTTCGTGCTGATCCCGAGAAGATGTCGTCGATCTGTTCTTGGCCGACGCCCAAGAACCAAACGGAGCTTCGGCAATGGTTGGGTCTCGCCAACTATCTTCACAAGTACACGAAGAACTATGCGGGCCTGATTCACCCGCTTTCGTCGTTGCTGAAGAAAGACGTTGGTTGGTCGTGGCGTACAGAACATCTGAAGGCATTTGAGGCGGTGAAACAGAGTCTTTCGATGGCACCCGTACTGATGCTCCCTGGTCCGTCCAAGCCGTTCTACGTTGTTTGTGACGCTAGCGATTTTGCAATCGGTTGCGTCCTCATGCAGTTTGATGATGAGGGCCATGAGCGCGTCGTGAGCTACCAGTCTCGACAGATGAAACCGGCTGAGAAAAATTATCCCGTCCACGACAAGGAGCTCCTTGCAATGCGTTACGCTCTGATCAAATTCAGAGTGTACTTGCTCGGCGAAGAAACCTTTGCGGCGTACACCGACCACGCATCGCTAAGGACCGCGATGCGAAGTCCACATTTGTCGCAGCTAATGGCCCAATGGTTGTCGTTCTTCTCGGAGTAACTTTGTGGTGCATTACAAGCCCGGCAAGAATAATATCCTTGCCGATGCTCTTTCGCGACGTCCTGATTATGATCCACGGCGCTTGTTGGGTCATCAGACGGCTCCTCATGACGAGGACGATGAAGACTGCGCTGTTTGTGTTGCGCTTGGAATTAATTCCACCGTCGCAACTCCGGAGCTGTCCATCCGTGAAGAAATTATGGCGGCCTATGCCGACGACCACTTTTACTCCGCCATCATCAACCACCTCCGTTCTCCCAGCGACGAGACGCTGGCAGCGCTTACGCGTCCGACTCGAAGTCATCTTGAGCGGTATTAACTTGACGGCGATCTGTTGATATACTCCATTGACAAGTTCGACGCTCCGCGGGTCGTCGTCCCCGCTGCTGACGATCTTCGTGCCGCATCCTGCACGAATACCACGATGCCCCCGTTGGCGGTCATCTTGGTCGTGAAAAGACGTTCGCAGCTCTGTCGCGTGATTTCTATTGGCCTCACATGTACAAATGGGTTCGTAAGTGGGTACGCTCGTGTAAAATGTGTTAACGTGTCAAACCTGCGGGTTCTGTTCAAGCTCCACTGCGTCCATTGCCTATCGCTACAGTGTCGTGGCGATCCGTTAGCATGGACTTCATTTTTGGCCTCCCGCCAGACGACCAGGGGCGCACGGGTGTCCTGGTCTTTGTCGATCGTTTTAGCAAGATGGTTCATCTTGCCGCAGTCGCCGCCCAAGTTACCGCTGAAGAGACTGCATCCTTGTCCCTCGACTGTGTATTCCGGCATCACGGGTTGCCAGAATCTATCGTGTCGGATCGCGATCCTCGTTTCACGTCCGCTTTCTGGAATCACTTATTCAAGCTGCTTGGGACGCGCCTTCTAATGTCGATGGCAGCCCATCCCGAGACGGATAGCAACGGAGCGCGTGAATCGGGTTCTTGCAGACGTTCTTCGCAGTTACGCGACGTCGTTTTCGTCGTGGAGCGGGTTTCTGCCACTTGCCGAGTTCGCGCTGAACAATGGTGTTCACGCGTCGTCCGGATTGACCCCTTTCTTCGTTAACAACGCGCGGCACCAGCGCGTTCCTGCGCTGCTTGCTATCTGCCGGTCGGGTGACGCGGCGGGCTCCGCTCTTGAGGGGGGAGGAAGCGCAGGGCCACCGCTTGCGTGCGTTGAGGTCGAGCGGAGATTCGGGATTGAGCACCCCGAATTGGGTACATCGCAATTGGGTACATCCGAGTCGACCCAAAATTTGAGTATTGGGTCTGACCAAAATTTGGGATTTGAGTCAGACCAAAATAGACTCGACTATTCGGCCATGACGAACGATCGCCGGCACCGGTGACGAACACCGATGCGGGAACACGCGCCTCTGAAGCAGCACAAGCAAATGCTGTCGCCTCCCGCACTTGCTCGAAGACGCGCCGAATGCCGTGGCACCTCCTGCTGTGGCAGCGCCTGCTAACTTTGCACCGAAGGAAGATGAATCCCCGATCAACTCGGACGCGGTGTCCGGGTTCCTGCTTCGTCGACAAGAGGGGGGGGGGGTGATGTAATGGGCTCATTGCATAGATAGGTGATTAGCTATTAGATATTACATAAGTAGCAGTAGCAGCACGCGGGTAGCGCGGGCTGCGTGTCATGTCCTGATTGGCAGATAATAGGCCAATCAGGCATCGACCTTAGTTGAGTGGTTCACATTAGGGAGCAGGGCTACTGCCCTGGCTCTATAATAAAACAAAGTTGGTTTCCTCCCATTCCGGCGACTTAGACTCAGCTGACCTGAGTCTCCTCGACGCTTTCAAGCCGCAGTGTA
Source organism: Phytophthora taxon juncus (assembly GCA_033558005.1). Lineage (NCBI taxonomy): Eukaryota > Oomycota > Peronosporomycetes > Peronosporales > Peronosporaceae > Phytophthora > Phytophthora taxon juncus. The sequence continues at coordinate 1,648,785 of JAUCEE010000022.1, forward strand.
CGCTAGATAACGGACGCTCCTGGCCCGTTATAAAGGGAGTAGCAGCAATTGAACAAATTGGAGTGCAGCTATAAGAAACGTGGATGTAGAAATTTGTTTGTTAATACATATATAAAATCACATAAACATATACGTATACATATAAAGTAAAACGAATTGTAAAGTATACTTATATGTAATGTAAAAATAAAGCACAAAATATTAAAAAACTATTTTAATATATATATATACAGAATCACATAAAACCTATACTTATACATTTAAAGTAAAACGAATCGTAAAGTATATTCAAATATAATGTAAAAAGAAAGCACAAAATAAAAAAACAGTGTTTTTCGTAGTTTTTGTAGGTTTATACCTACAAAAACTAAGAAGGCGTAAAAGGTATAAAAATATTCGAGTTTCACAGTGATAACAGTTTTTTGTAAAGTAGTAGAGTAAAGGTTAGTAAAAAGAGTTTACATAAAGGGTAGGTGGACAGAAAAAATGCAGGAAAGAAGTAGCAGCAATTGGACAGATGAGAATATAGAAAGAGAGTATCGGCATGTGGATGTAGTAATTTGTATGTATATAAAAAAAGTACATCTGAAATATATTAGCAGGGTTATATTCGCAAATGATTTGTTAACAATGTGTACAACTTGAAAAAAAAAAAAAAGAAAATCCTAAGAAAAATGAAGTTGACACAAAAGCAGAGTATATGCGTGCAACGACAACATCTATATAAAAAGCAACTGTTGTTGTTGTAAAAAGAAAGTGTAGTTAGATTTTTAAGTCAATGTTTTAACTTAGGGTTTAGGGTTTAGGGTTTAGGGTTTAGGGTTTAGGGTTTAGGGTTTAGGGTTTAGGGTTTAGGGTTTAGGGTTTAGGGTTTAGGGTTTAGGGTTTAGGGTTTAGGGTTTAGGGTTTAGGGTTTAGGGTTTAGGGTTTAGGGTTTAGGGTTTAGGGTTTAGGGTTTAGGGTTTAGGGTTTAGGGTTTAGGGTTTAGGGTTTAGGGTTTAGGGTTTAGGGTTTAGGGTTTAGGGTTTAGGGTTTAGGGTTTAGGGTTTAGGGTTTAGGGTTTAGGGTTTAGGGTTTAGGGTTTAGGGTTTAGGGTTTAGGGTTTAGGGTTTAGGGTTTAGGGTTTAGGGTTTAGGGTTTAGGGTTTAGGGTTTAGGGTTTAGGGTTTAGGGTTTAGGGTTTAGGGTTTAGGGTTTAGGGTTTAGGGTTTAGGGTTTAGGGTTTAGGGTTTAGGGTTTAGGGTTTAGGGTTTAGGGTTTAGGGTTTAGGGTTTAGGGTTTAGGGTTTAGGGTTTAGGGTTTAGG